>JAOQMP010000004.1:34692369-34705942 GCA_027563575.1 Erythroxylum pedicellare | reverse complement strand
TGCTGGGAAGGAACAACACCACTACCATTACCACCTTTAACATTTCTAGTATCATCATGAACAATAGCAAATAAACTTCTACTATCAATTTCATAATTCAATATCTCTCTTCTATCTTTCTCGTGTTGACATTCTTCAAGTAAAGTTTTCATTTTCCAATTCACATGGCTTTTTTTTTTTACAGGGTTTCAAATCTCCTTTAACCCCAACTAAATGCTTCTTTAATCAGGTGATTCCTCAACCTTTCAAATGTTTGCTACAAAATAAGTAAATAATATGATTCTTCATACCAGGGATCAATATAGCGTGAGCCCAAACTAGATTATTGTATCTTCCTAAAGCAGTTAAATATTCAAGAGTAGATGAACTTCCTTCCATTTATTTGTAAAAATAAATGAAAACATATATTAAAATAAAGAACATATGATTTCATTGCACAATACGCATGTCTATCATATGCAGTCTAACTCATTTTGTATGATTACATCATATACAATTCAATTTCAACCAACATAATTCAATTTTATCTAACACAATTTATCAATAAGTCAAAAACCAACAATTCAAGTATTCAACATACAGAATTACATAGTACGATATCCATTTTATGTAATTTAACTCATTTTATATGATTACATCATACACAATTCAATTTCATCTAACACAATTCAAGTTTATCCATCACAATTCATCAATAAGTCAAAAACCAATAATTCAAGTCTTCAACATATATAATTACACAATACGCATGTTCATCTTATGTAATATAACGTATTTTTTATGATTCCATCACACACAATTCAATTTCATCCAACGCAAATTAATTTTATCTAACACAATCCATCAATAAGTCAAAAACTAACATTTCAAGTTTTCAACATACATAATTACACAATATGCGTATAAAAGCTCTGTATAATCCAAACCCATAAAGGAAGAATACAAATAATTTGATTTGACCCGTCATTTAATTATATTATAATATTCTATTGCATAAAAATTCAAAATACATTTATTTTTCCTCCTACCATACTGCTGTTCTTTCCTCCTCTTTTCGTATCTCTTCAAAAAGTGAAAGAAAAGAAAAACCAAAGTCTTCTCTTCTGATGATAAAACTGACCAATGGTTTGACAAATTTAGGTGGTATTCGAAAGTAAATCTGCTAAGTTTCTTACTTTATTCTATGATGTGCATAACAATTTAATTATCATTACCAATCAATCAACTAATTAACTTGACAACTTAATTGAAAGAGATTGCTAAAAGAATCAATAGATCCATGTGTTTATCAAATGAAGAAAATGGAGATGGAAATCAACTATACACTTGGATAATATTAACTATTTAGAAATACAATTGTTTAGATTTTAGTTTTATTACTAATTTAGTATACAATTACAGAGACCTTCTCCTCCACAGTCGTATTATTATTAATTGGCAATGGTATAATTTTATAATCAATACTATTATACTAATTTTAAGAATATATAACAAAATATTATATTAATTAATTAATTACCCAATATTATTATACTAATTTTAAGAATATGTAACAAAATAATATATCAAGTAATTATTTACTTTAAAGTTTAAAATTTAAATACTAACAATTACATTCTTGGTTAAGTTGAAACTTTCAACTTTCAATTCTTGCATGCCAATGCATTTCATTTGCCAACTTCATCAAAGAACCTAAAATAAATCCCATATAAACCAAACCATAACCAAATAAGACATAAACCAAACCACTAACTAAATAAAACAAAACCGTGCGTTTCACCGGATGCGTGGAGGAGAGTGGCATGTAGGAGGTTCGGTGGTGGCAAGGTCTGTATGGAGGATGGTTGAAAATGGTACGGTGATGACCTAGAGGAAGCTAAAAGTTGTGTGGTGGCTCTGTTGTCACCAAAGAGGAGAACGAGCGAGAGAGAGAGAATGGAGGAGAGTGTGTGAGAGAGAGAAAGTGAGAAACAAAAAATCAAAAGAGGTAGCAGATTAGGATTGAGGAGAGGGGGTAGGTAAAAAATTTTTAATTTTTGCTAAAAAATCCCTACAATTTTAAAATTTATGGTAACGGCCAATACCATGCAAAAATCTAATACCTACCGGTATCGACGATCAGTACCATTAATATTGATACCATTCCATTTTTTTGCCGATACGGAATGGTATTTAGATCATTGCTCACATCCTCCGTGCTATCCATGTAACATATGAATCGACATAGATTGTCTTTATCCTCCTCTTTTTACTCTAACGCCTGAAAAAAAAATGACCAACATATACCCTAGGTGAATTGGTGTTCGCTTGCTCATACTTTAGAAATAGAGGACACACACATCACCGATGACTTTGTGGCTATCATCCTGCCCACTTAGTTTATGACTCAGGATCCCATAGAGGTATTTGAGTGCGGGGTGTCAAAGGGTTGACGCTTTAAATTTACTGAGGTCATGCTTGTTCTCCATGTTAATGTTGCGTCAGAAATGTTGAGGAAACATCTCATACGAAAAGTCTATCTGAAGGGCTATGGATTCTTGTATCCCCACAAACTCTTCGTTGTAAAGATCCATCATCACTAAGAATTCTAAGTAACTTATCCGAATCATCTCCCTTGTCATCCTAAAATGGATCGTGCGTGGTCTGTTTCGACAAAAAACATGGAGAGAACCTTAAGTATAGGCTCCCAATATGAGGGCTCCATGATTTCGAAGAAACGAAATCATGCTCCAATATTGATAAAGTCTCGAACCTAGTAGGCCAAGCCAATCTGCTCCAGCGCCATAATATATACATCTGTCAGTCCCAAACTTCTTCTCCTTGAGCCTCTAGTATTGCTCCTCGTGGGCTTCTGGATTGAACTGTATCATATGGTGTCACTCTGATGGATGAACCACATTTTCATACTTTTATGGTTGATGAGCTCCACTTAGGTTTCTAAATGACCCTTCTCCTCTCTGCTTTTCCTTGGTACCTCTTTTGCTCTTCGTTGTCTCGTCATTGTGCCTAAAACTAAACTAATTGTGAAAAAATAACAATTAAAAATACAAATAAAACTTTTTCCCGCATTGGTTTCGTATGCTCGCTAAATTATGGAATTGTAAAAACAAATACTTAAAAGTAAAATTAAACACATAATAAAACCCAAAATATAAAACAAAAAACAAATAAATAAGCAAAAAGAAATAATTAGAAAATTAAACAAATAGTCAAATTAAGAATAAAATTGAAATTAAAAGAACTACAACTAACAAATAAAACTAATCTAATAAGGCAATTATGAATTTAAACCTAAAAGTGAAACTAAAGAACCTAATCTAACAATTGACAAAATTAAATACGTAAATTATGTAAAATTCAAAATTGAAATGAAATTAAACTAGGAATCAACATCAATTATCAAGAAAAAAACATATTAATCCTAAGGACAAAAAACCCATCAAAACTCAACATTTAGTGAGCAAAATGACAAACCAAATCAAATATCATGCAATTCATCAAATTGAACCAAGAAGCTCTATGGGAAAGGATAAAATTCAACTTTTGAACCAAAATCAAGCACAAAATCACTGAAAATCACACTAATCCGCCACAAACCCTAACCCTAGCATTTAAGGGATGACAATCCCTAAAATTAGCAAAAAAATTCAAGCATAAATTGATTGAAATAAATGAAAGAACTTACTAGGGTGTCATAATTTGAGCAAAGAAAACACTAAAATGGGTCAGATATTGAGAGAGTGCGACGGTAGGTGGCGAAAGGAGTGAAGAAATGAGAGAAAATGAAGAGAAGTTTTGGTTTTAAACATAGTTAGTTACATGGTCGTGTGGCTGACTATGTAGGTCCCATATTTATGAAAATGCAAGGGACACAAGCATGTAAGTTTTTATGAACTTACAAAATCGTGTTACTGTCCATGTAAGTTCGCACAGGTGTATATAATGATCGTATAGGTCTCTATGAACATGTGTGACAAATTTTTAAAACTTCAAAATGCACACAATCGTGTTTAGAAACCGTATAAGTCTCTATAACTGTGTGTAATATGTTAAATTGAAATTTTTATATACACGGGCATATGCAAGACCATGCACATGCCCATGTATACCAAAAATACTTAAAAATTAGTCAAGCAAAATTACAAAAACTTAACACGCATACCATAAACATGATGAATATGCAAAATCAACTAAGGATGCTTTTTATCTTAACCTAAAACATTAAAAATCAATTAAATCCTATACTAACATTTATAATAGAAACAAAAAAATACGAAATAGAGCAATCAAATGAAATAAAATATATCCTAATTCATGGGTTGCCTCTCAAGTAGCACTTGTTTAACATGGTTAGCTCGACGCACCCTTCATGTTTACCATCAACTTAGGTCTATAATTAATATCTTGCTTCCACCCATTTCTCTATATAGTGGTTTAGTAGCCACATGTTGCAAGATGATAATAAAGACATTATGTATCAAATTAATAAATCCAGTTGACTCCATTAATGCCTTTTTCGCTGACATGTTAACGAAATAAGGAATAACAACACTTCCTGAATCTTCAATTGACTCAAACAGTTTGTCTATAGGAACTGCAAACCATCTACACTTAAGGTTACTACCAATAATTTATCGATAGTTTTCTTATTTGGCCTCTCGTCTTTTCCCTCCTCAATCACCTTTGTCCACTCTTCTACTTTCTTTTCTTGAATATAGTCTTCTTCAACCTCGATTTTCTCTGTCATATGTTCTTTCTTTTCTAAAACAACAGTTACCTCCTCGTCTTCTTCAACTATCTTCTTTGTCATATCTTCTAATATCTCTTCCTAAATTGCAACTTCATTCATGAAGTTGACTTTTGTCTCCTCTTCACTTTGAGGCATTAATAAGCTCAAATAATATGTTATATCCAGCTCAATGTATTTAGGCAAAGAAAATATGTCTTTGAATTTACAGTGGCTAGCTTCACTTTTGACAAGGCCTTCCAATAATGAATCTATAAGATGTTCTTCTTATTGCTATTGTTGTAAAAATTTAGCTGAAGTGTAATCGTTCATGCATTAGCATAAGAGTTGTCCCACTTTGAATTATAATTATTTTCATATGGTCTATTCTAAGGCCAATTTCACATGCAATATGGATACTCTCACATATAGTTTGGTGCTTGAAATTTGTGATTGTAATGGTTATCTCCACAAATGTCACAACGCAACATGGATGTTAGTTGAGCTTCCGAATACATGTCACCATACATTTCGTCCCAAGTTTGCAATGTTGTCACATTCAATGGCATATTATAATTCCTATGAGAATATTGTTCTCTCCATTTTCTATTATGGTTTGTAGCTATAATGATGAATCTTAAATCTTAATAATAAGCCACAAACACATTATCAAAATAAAGAAGTTCAAAAGATAAATATACAGTCACATAAATGAAAAAATAAAAATAAAAACATAAATAATTGTTAGATTAATAAAAGCTAGACTTTCCTAATATTATAGTCTACAACAACGATGTTAAAAACTTGATTGAGGTATTTTGTACTTATAAAAATTATAAGTTTTAATCGCAAGTGCACAGTATATCTATTGCTAACACTAGCAAGTGTAGATCGATTTCACGAAGACTTTAAATATTAGTATTAACCATTTTTCTATTATCTAACAGTTGACTTAGGTTGTGAATTTAATTGAAAATTAAACTAAACATGCTAAATTGAATTTGACACAATAATAAATTAGGATAAAGGAAATATTACAATTAGACAATATCAAATAAATAAGCTTAAGTAACGAATATGTTAAGATATCTTAAACACTAACCATTTATCATGCAATTAAATTATTAATTATTGGATCATTAAAACTCCTATTTTACAATAATATCTTTCTCAAAACTATTGAAAACTAATCTTTAATTGATTAATTGAAATCTTTTTCTAATTAAAAACTCCAAATTTTCATTACTCAATTTCCGAATTTTAGTATTAGTTAACAAACGGCGAATTAATTTATGTTAACCGAAGTGCACTTCTAGACCCACCCAAGTGTGAAAAGAGTGATTCTCTCCCAGTAGCTACTGAGTGCACTTCTGCATGGGGAGACAATAACAGGCACTATCTTCTGTTCATTTCCTCACCTCTATATTAATATCCGTGATCATATCACAAACTTCAAGTCTGCAACTAATGATCATTATTCTGATCCATAATTGTCAAAACTAGCTAGCTAGCTTATTTCAACGGATTAAAAACCATGAAGACTTTCAATATGACCGACATTAAAACATCTTCTGATGGAGCATGGCAAGGTGATAATCCTCTGAACTATGCCTTCCCATTGTTAGTAGCACAAACCACTGTAGTTCTAATCACCAGCCGCTTCATTGCTTTTCTTCTCAAGCCTCTGCGCCAGCCCAGAGTCATTGCTGAGATACTCGTATGCTTGCTAAACCTGTTCTTTAGCTAATGTTCTTGTTAATGGAGTCTGTGATTAGTTACCTACAGATTGATGTTCATGTGCGTCAGGGTGGAATTTTGCTTGGACCGTCAGTTCTAGGACGTAAAGAAGATTTCTTTCACTTGCTGTTTCCTTCATGGAGCACACCTATACTAGAATCTGTTGCCACTATTGGTCTTCTCTTCTTTCTTTTCCTCGTAGGTCTCGAACTCGACTTAAGTTCGATTATGCAAAGTGGGAAAAGAGCTGCTGGCATAGCACTTGCCGGAATCTCTCTCCCTTTCCTGTTCGGAGCAGGAGTCTCAGTCTTTCTTCGTAAAGCTGTTCATGGAGAGGAAAAGGTAGGGTATGGCCAGTACCTCATTTTTATTGGAGTCGCTCTGTCAATCACTGCTTTTCCAGTTCTCGCGCGCATTTTAGCAGAACTCAAACTCTTAACCACACAAATGGGCCAAACCGCTATGGCGGCTGCTGCTTTCAACGATATCGCTGCTTGGATTCTACTTGCTCTGGCCGTGGCCATTGCCGGAGACGCCACGGGACCGCTGACCTCCATCTGGGTTCTCATCTCTGGGGTCGTTTTCGTAGCTTTCATGCTCTTTTTTGTCCGACCAACCATGAACTGGGTTGCACGAAGGTCACAGCACGATTTCGTTGATGAAATATATATATGTATCACTCTCGCCGGAGTGTTGATGTCTGGCTTCATGACTGATCTTATAGGAATTCATTCTATCTTCGGTGCTTTTGTCTTTGGTCTAACAATACCTACAGGTGGAGAATTTGCTGCGAAGCTGATCAAAAGGATTGAAGATTTTGTCTCGTGCTTGCTTCTTCCACTGTATTTTGCGTCTAGTGGGCTCAAAACGGACGTGGCCAAAATCCGGGGAGTAGAGGCCTGGGGACTATTACTCCTGGTTATATCGACAGCATGTGCCGGTAAGATCTTGGGGACGTTCGTGGTGGCGATGTTGTGTATGATTCCGGCGAGAGAATCATTGGCACTTGGGGTATTGATGAACACCAAAGGGCTCGTAGAGCTTATTGTTCTAAATATTGGAAAGGAGAAGAAGGTCAGTATCAAGAGTTTATTGGAAATCTTAGGATTAATATTAGCATGAAAGCAATTTAATAATACAAATTAATTATATTTTATTTTAAAAATTAAATTTCTTAATTTTCTTAATATTTAAAATTATTTTAAATTTCAAAAGATACAATTAAAATATGTCACACATAATGAGCAATCACACGATAATTATTATTAAAATTATTATAAGATAATTTTAAAAAATATATTAAAATATATAATACGAAATTTTAAATAAATGAAATTACAAAAAGATTTGTTATTTTTTACCGTCCAAATTAACTATAGTGTTCATGTCGCAAGCTTAGGTCCTTAACGACGAGATGTTTGCCATATTAGTGCTCATGGCACTCTTCACCACCTTCATGACAACACCAATAGTGCTGGTCATATGCAAGCCCTTACGTCGCGTTGCCTCTCAGGCTAGACGACTCAGTCATCAACAATCACTACCTGAAAGCTCGCAGGAGGAGTTCCAAATCCTGGCATGTGTCCGCGGACCTCGAAGTGTACCGGCAATCATTAACCTCATCGAGTCAACGAGAAGCATTACCAAGCCACAGCTTAGACTTTGCGTTATGCACCTCGTCGAACTCACCGACCGTTCCTCTTCTATAATGATGGTTCAACGAGCTCGGAGGAATGGCGTCCCTTTCATCAACGGCTTCTCTGAAGGTACTTCAAAGGATAAAATAGCCGCCGCATTTCAGACGTACGCACACGTAAGCCGACTAACAGTTCACCATTCAACGGCAATCTCAGCGTTGGCAATAATGCACGAGGACATTTGCCAGGTTGCAGAAGATAAGAAGGTGGAGATGATCATCTTGCCATTCCACAAGCAGTGGATGGGAGAAGGTGATGATGCTATAGAGAATGTTGGCGATGGCTGGAGAGGGGTGAATCAGGAGGTCCTTGAAACGGCACCTTGTACGGTGGCTGTACTCGTTGATAGAGGTTTTGGTGGATCAGACATGGGTGGAGGAGCAACCATGACAATTACAAGGAAAAGGGTTTGTATTCTGTTCCTCGGTGGAGCTGATGATCGTGGGGCTTTGGAGCTTGGAAGTGTAATGGCAGAGCATCCAACAGTTAGTGTGACAGTCATAAGGTTCTTAGTCACAGATCAGTTAGGAAGTACGGCCTCATCTAGTAGTAACAGTCTCTCTGATACCCTAGAGAAGAACAAAAGTGAAAAGGTAAAACTTCAAACTCTTCATAATTTCTGACGTAGACTACTGTTGTTTCTAATGGGTTTGTACGATTTTAGCAGGAAATGGATGAAGCAGCACTGGAAGATTTCAAAAGAAAGTGGAATGAATCCGTGGAATACGTAGAGAAGGAAGTGAACAGCATAACAGAAGAAGTGAAAACTATAGGACAGAGCAGGGGTTTTGAGCTAATGGTTGTAGGGAAGGGAAGTTGCTTAGCAGACCATCATATGGAACACTATGAATTAGGCCTCATCGGAGACATCTTAGCTTCGTCGGAACATTGCATTATACCCTCAGCTCTTGTGATCCGACAAGGCAAGTTTCCCGAGCCAACAAGATCACAGCCTCAAAATTCGCTAAGGGCAAGGAAGCCATGCGCGTTGAATCCATCATACCAGAACAATCCACAAGACATGCCTCGCAACTATTAAAAAATGATATATTATTTAGGGTCTATTTTCTTTTTGCAGTGCAACTTCAACTCCAACTTTCATGTGTAACCATATAACTCCTTTGTAATAACTCCAATAAGGAAATAGTAATACATGAGAGTAGACCATATCAAATCGACAGAGTCCTGAGTTTGACCTATGCTTATGTTTTGGTAGATACATTAACAAGGCAGTTTAGCTCCACGTACTGAGTAACAGGCATCTTCTATAACTGCTCCCGGGGATTTGGAATTAATCACAGCTTAATGTAATTGTGCCTAACCAAATCAAGTTTACTTCAAAACCAACATGTCAGAACTCAGAAACAACAGCTTAATGTAGTTTGTGCCATGATGGGACTGACAAGATTCTGTGTTTTATCTCGAGAAAATTTTGAATTCAATAGGAAGAAGAGACTTAAAAGTTAAAAACAGGAGTGAAATGTGATTCATTTCGGTCACTGAAAATATAAAGTAAATTTAAGTTCTGATCTCGCAATTGGGTTTCCCAAAAGGGCAGGCAGTCCTTTTCTTACTGGACAATTTAGCCATCCCGACCCGTTAAGTTTACACATATAAACTACTTTCAGGCACTCTCAGAATTTCTCATGGAAAAGTACATAAATGTTTTGTGAATCAGAACAAGGAAAAGAAAGAAAATGGGGAAAGCAGAATTTCAGAAGTTATCCAACCTTAAACAAAGTACCATTTATCAACAATAACATGCAACCTGCAACCAGTAGCCGTTCTTTCTCGGCTATACTTGGCCTCAACTTATACCAATCACCTTCTTCTCATCATTGTAGCCTGCCAGCCGCCAAAGTTGGTTATAACGACCAATTCTGTGTAAATTTAAGTATCAGCGAGACTGTACTTAGCCAACCTGATCCAGAAAAAATGAGAAGATTTCATTAAATCAATTTTACAGCTTTTAAGTATTTAACCTCTCGCACAATCCAACATCTTAGAAATTCTATTGGAATTTGGAAAATAGAGTAGTAAATCAGTCAAACAAGATTTCGGTAAACAAAGGCATTGCAAGCACAAAGAAAATCGCTTAACACTAACCTTAAAGGAAGCCTCCCCCGGTCCATGAGCTATCAGATTTCCCACTGTGACTGACAGACTTCTTATCAGGCCCACTCTGATAGAAATTGTCATCATATGAATCATCTTTGGCATCATCCCAACCTGTCCACCCATCATCATTATGTGATGCAGCTGCCTTGTTATTATCCTTCCTGTTGTCATTGTTGTCCCAATCATCCCAAGAACTTGACCTATATGAGCCATTGTTATGCTTGCTTGATGAAGAATTTTCTCCACCAAAGGATGAGTTCCATCCTTTGTTTTCCTGCTTATTGAATTCCTGGTAATATCCATTACTATCGTTTTCATTACGTTGAAAATCATTTTTCCAACCACCATCTTTAGCATATTCCTCAACCTTCTGTGAAGCCATTGCCATGACGCCCTTCATGATTCCCCATGTCCTCTGTCCTATCTCTGTTGTCTTTGTTGTGACAACATTGACAGTTTCATTGACCTTATAATCATAGCCACCTTCCTTAACCTGCAACAAAGTTTTAATCATGGACCATAGTGATGCAACTACGATTGTGACAGTTTATCGTGGGTACAGAGAGATAACTATGAAAGACTTGATAATATCATCAAAATAAGTTTGTACAGAAGAACATGCATTAAAACCTCAATTCCAAAAATAAAATTAATGATTTGTCAACCATAAGACACTGTATACAATAATAGATGTTAATGCCAATCATCAAACAAAATGCCAGAATAATCAGAAGAGCTTGGCAGTGGTTAAGCTCATGACCACTGCCTTCCCAAACACATAGTAGTCAAACTGAAGGTAATGTCCGAAAGTCGTTATGCAGAATAACAGTAACAAATACAACTCAAAAGTAAGGAAGCCAGCACAGAGCATAGCAAGAGAAGCATAACTATCAGGTCACAAGATTTTACAACCAGTTTTTATAGAGATCCCAAATGGGGATTGATTTCTATGATGTTTTCAAAGTACTTATCCTAAATGGTTACAGTGTTTAGCTACCAACAATGATGAAAATGGTAAGAATCTCCAGAATATGAAATTCATGTGACATTGGTGGTCAAACTATGACTGATAAAGGAGGTTGTTTGGCATAAAATCCCTATGGTACATGGTTGAGAATATGGGACTGTTTGGTAGTAAAGAATTTTTGAGATAGCTTAGGTTAGTGATTGATAATGAATATCTCAATCCTTCAAATGAAGAAACATGTAAAGCTGTTCTAATTCAGGGAGTCCTAATAAGATAGTAGATATATATCAAAAGTACATGAAATGATATCAACACTAACCCACCCATAAATTCGACCAGAAAAATATAATGGTTACAGAATTAACCGACAAGCATAGTTAACAAAAATAGTCACAAGGCTATACCTAGAAGCACATTATTTCGACATAGCAACCTCAATAACCTTGCATGCGTAAGATAGGAAATGTTCCAAACAAAACTAACATAAGTGGCCAAGTACAAAGCAATTGCATGAAATATATGAACTAGAGAATCAAATGTAATACCTTACTAGTGATCTCTCTTGTTCCAGCTTGAACAACATTTGCAGCTGACTGAGCAGCAGATGCAGCCACCAGAGACAGCTTACCAAATCCCTACACACAAAACACAACAACAACATAACCTAACCCTCGGAGGACAACAAATAAACCATACCAACAAAACAACCCAGAAAAAGTCCTCCAAATCAACACCTGAGACATAACAGAGAGCACATCCTGTTGCGAGTTATTATTATTCCTCTGAGAATTCACAGGACTTGATCCAAATCCCACGTATTTCCCACCTTGTGAGGGAGGGAGTCCTTCAGGCCTCGACTCATTCTCCGCTATTTTTCTCGCGAAAAAGCTATCTTTATTTGCCGCGGAAGCTTCAAGCTCCGATCTTGAGTATATATCCCCGGAAGACCTCGATTTTACAGAAAGCCCACCACCACCACTACGATTGTTGTTATTCCCTCTAAAATCACCAACTGATTGGTTCCTTTTAATATCATTGTTCGATCTAAACGAATCCTCATTGTCCCAATTATCCCACCCTCCGTTATTCCCAAAATTACCGTTCCTGCCACCGGCCCCAAGCGGCGGTTTCTTATTACCGCTTCCTCCGACGTTTTCCTTAACCACCGGTGGGTCCCTCCACGAGCGACCTTCCGCTAGGGCTTGAATTCGATCGCGATAAATGCTCGCAGCGTTGGTGTTGTATTTCGTGACTATATCGGTCTCCTTGGGGATACCGTATTGAGCCAAGAATGCGTTGAGTTTCTCGTTGCCGCCGGACTCCATCTTCTTGATCTGGATCTCAGACCACGAGTCCATGGTCACCGATCGGACGAACGAGATGTGGACACCGAGGC
The DNA here is from genome assembly GCA_027563575.1 of Erythroxylum pedicellare. NCBI lineage: Eukaryota > Viridiplantae > Streptophyta > Magnoliopsida > Malpighiales > Erythroxylaceae > Erythroxylum > Erythroxylum pedicellare. The sequence continues at coordinate 34,693,301 of JAOQMP010000004.1, read as the reverse complement.
CTCGGTGCTTGCCGGAGCACTCTAAGCACATGAACACACCGTACGAAACCGACGCCCATTGCGGGTTCTTTTGGGAGCAGTCCACGCAGATCTTGTTCCCCGGTTGCGATTGGAGATCTCGGAGCCGCCGTGACGCCGCCATCAAATCCAACCCGAATAGTCTGAATCGGATTCGTCAAAAGAGAAAAGAAAAAAAAAAGGAACAAAAGACTACAAACTACAAAGAGAAAGATGGAGAGACAGGGGCGGTTACCAAATAGTACTTATAGTAGTTAATTGATAATTATGTAAGGGAGAGACTATTGGGGGACTTCACCGACAAACCGAAAACGTTGGGAGGGTATGACAGCAAACGACTACGTAATCTGTCGTTTTGAGTATTATTTTTAGGTTGGCTGTGTTTTACAAGGATTGTGGCTTCTGAACTGTTACCAAATGTTTGGAACTAGTACCCTAGTTTAGTTTTGTTTGGACTAGGATTGAATTTTACTGTTTTTAATTTTTAATTATTTTTATTTTTTATTTTTACTTTGAATTGATAATTATTAACTCTTGTTTGAAAATATAAAAAAATAAGTCAAAATATACCGTGTGCCGTGTATTTTGTTTTATACCGTTCGGTACTAGGCAGTACAGACCGTACCGGTCAGAAAACTGTAAGAAATAGGGTGTTAATATATTGAATGTAAATATTGGTTAATATAGGTATGTTTCGTCTGGTACTAGATGGTACCTATAATACCGATCAGTACCGAAAATTTTAAAAAATATAGAAACTTCTTAGCAAAATTTTCAAAACTTTTTTAAAAATTACCCTCCCTCCTCCTTTTTTTAATTTTTATAATTAATTATTTAGTTAAACTTTTATTGTGATTTTTTCATTTTCGATTTTAAAATAAAATAAATATTTTTATTACTAATAATAATTATAC
>JAOQMP010000004.1:34643054-34658608 GCA_027563575.1 Erythroxylum pedicellare | reverse complement strand
CCAAAATCCTAATGTTGTTGTAATGATGTGCCAGCGGGAGCTAGATGGAATTATAGATTGTGGAGGGCACTTGTGCGGCTGTTCAATTTGCAATTTCTCCAGAGTAAGCTGGCGTGTTTTCGACTCTGATTGCACTTGCACAAATTGATTAACCATTTACAGTAATTGTGAGACTGAATTGTACCTGATAGGTTTATGAGTTTGAGCAGCATGCTGGTTTTAAGACTAGACATCCAAATAATATATAAACCTAGAGAATGGGAGGCCAATTTACAGTATTATTCAAGAAGTAAAGACTGCTCCGCCTTGTATGCTGGATGAAGTTGTGAAAGACATGGCTGTTTCATCCATTAATGAGGAATTCTTCCAGGTTTGTAAAGGTGATAATGTTTGATTTATTGCATATTGTACTTGCTTATTGGGCCATTTTTGAAAATTGTTGGAGTTGGTAATGTTTGTATTAATTTTGTCAAAAATCAATCCACTCAACAAACAATAATATCAAAAAGTATGGCCTATATGTATATGAATTCTTCATGCTCTTTTTTGATTAATCTTAATTGCATATGCAGCTAGTCTTCAGCCAGCCAATCAAAAGGTTGGTCTAGATACAAGACATTACAGCAAGCTACCTTTGCCTTACTTTTTCTTAAGGTGAAACTTCCTCTCGTCTACTTTCGTATCTAACCTTATATGCTAAATTATAGTTTTACCTTTCCCCTCTTGTTTCCTTTTCTATAAGCTGCCTGGAATCATGTGGCTGTATTACTTAATGTTTGGAGTAATTAATACTAAAAAGCTTTATGAAGTTCTAGCCTAGAACATTTTCCCTCTGCTTGATTCAACTTTTAGTAAAACCAATCCGGTTATTCCTGGTTTAATGCAAAGTGATACAATTTCCTGTAATGTGAATAAATGCTGCTTTACTGTAATTCCAAGTGGCTAAGGTGTAAAAGGCAACTGTATCCTGTTCTCTTCAATGTTAAGACACGTTAGATAGTTCCAAAAGTTTTTCTGCATTATAGACCCGGGCACTTTCTATGACAAACTTGCTCGAGGGAATGCATTTGATTGTATAATCTCTCCCTCAGATCTTTCAATTTCACTTTCTTACCTAGACATAACTTTACTTGTTCCTCTTTTATATTCTCCTGATTATTGAAGATTTCCCAGTAACTTCTTGCGGTTCTGGCTCTTGTTGGTTATTCTCCCATCTATCCTTTATGGTCCTCTTTCTTAGTCTCTCAAAATATACACATGCTGATATCGTATGTCAAGATATATTTTATCATTTCCTGTTTCCCTTTCAATTGATTTTTCAGTTAATTTGAGTCGGATTTTTAATAGCCCACACATGCTGATATTGTTTGCCTTTCTAGATAGATTTTATCATAGGTGCTATTTCTATTTAGTGATCTGGGGTTATCGCTACTTCCCTGCTCTCGCAGTCCTTTTGTTTTAAGTCTGATGTGGTATGTAAACATCATAAGGATTCAATTGAGTGGCAGGAGAAGAAATATAAAGCGCCAAGGGGTTAATTTATTGAATAACTGCTTGATGTTCTTACAAAAGCCTTTAAAACTTTTATCTGGGGCAGGTTGCTTGTTTCTTCTAGATGGTGCTAGGCTTTGGTTGCAATTTCTTCTCTTGGAAATTTTGTAGATTGCAGCATTACGTTTATAACTTAATTTCTAATCATTTTTTGCTGAGAATTTTGTGAAATTTGCAGCCAGCCCAACCAAACCTTAGGAAGAAGTGGTTGGCCAACTTCAAGTTTTTTCTACACAGCAAGTTTGTCAGAGCACTTTTATGAGTATTTCAGAAGAGCAGAGATGTGCATTGAAGCCGTCTGTCCCTCCCTCTCTATCTCTCTCTCTATAGAATGGGAAATAATAGTGAAAACAAGTTCTTATCTTTTTGTTGTTTGTATTTTAGCATTTTCTTTGTTTTTTTGCTTGTCAGCTTTTCCTATGTAAAGGTCTCTGACTTATGTTCGCAATACTGTCTTGTTCGCTGATGGGTTCATTGCACTCACAGACCAAGCTCCTATGAATCTGGGTTGGTGGCTAAACGAAAAAAAACACCAGAGGGTGGTTCAAAGAGAAGGTTATTACTGTCATACTAATCAATATCTGTTTGTCTTGTTAAGTTCTACCTTGAATTATTTAACCTGGAGAAAATTGGCAGAGATAATGATCTTCACCGGCTACTTTTATGCCTGATGGTCTTTCAGATGGTGCTGAATTAGCTTATTATGTAAAAGGACATGTAAGTTGTGTGTTTTGTAACCATGATATATGTATTCTTTTGGTCATCCTCTTGACCTAATTTAGTGATGCATTTTTTTTCAGAAAATATTAGGCGGCTACAAGCATGGAAATGGCATATTCTGTAATTGCTGTGAAACAGAGGTAAGGTGATGATGATGAACAGTCATAGTGGTTCGTGAAGTTTGCATGTGATGATTTAAGTTCAATCCTTTGATACCTCATACTATTCAATTATCTTTCTTTGCATGAATAGATCAGTCCGTCTCAATTTGAGGCACACGCTGGAATGGCTGCTAGGTGTCAACCGTGAGTAACCTCTTAAAAGTAGTTCTGACATCTTGATGATGTAAATTAGATTTATTTATCTCTACTCAAATATTTGTACATTTTGCAGTTACCATCACATTTACAGTTCTAATGGACTGACCCTCCATGACATAGCTATTTCACTGAAAAATGGAAAAAGCCTTACAGCTAGTGTGAGCGATGATATGTGCACAAAATGTGGAGATGGGGGGAACCTAATATGTTGTGAAACTTGTCCTCAGGCATTTCATCCATGTATATCTTGTTTGCAGTTTATGTTATATCTTTAGTTATGTGTTATGTAATAGAATGCTTTTTTCAGTTTATTTCCCTTTGGCGTTCTTAGTCTTCTCAAATACTGTATGGTTTTAATGTTCCTGTTCAACAGGTGTGTTGGCATGTTGTATTTGTATTTAACTCTTCTCACTGCTTCTCACCGAATAACTCTCATTGCAAAGGAACAATGTCTTATGTCATTTAGTCCTCTCACATTATTTTTGACTTGGTTGGATATTTTTGTGCTGCAGCATGCTTGGATTTGCAGTCAGTTGCCAAGGCTTCTTGGTGTTGTCCAAACTGTAATAAATTTGGCCATGGAGCAAAATCTATCATTATTCAATCGACTCGAGTTGTTAAAAGTCTAGAATCTGGAATTGGTGGCTGTGCTATTTGCAGGTTGGTTAATCCCTTGAGTGTTCTTACTGAATTGTAATCTTTCTGAATAGTGAGACTAACTGGTTAGATTGATATAGCTATAAGAAACTCTGGATATCATCATATTGGTTTATCATATGGTTGTGCTAAGGGCGAGTTTGGGAAATAAGTAAAATGATTGATGCTGTCATGGGATGGGATGATGGAAAAAGTAAAATAACAAAATTGAGGGTTTAGACAATTGACTGTTAGAGGGTGTCATTGTTCAATTTCCTTTAGGAATTTCTTTTGTTCCAGTATTTTTAATTACTCTCTTGTTTTTATTGATCATATGTTTTTGTTTGTCTACTTTTTAATTTTTTGTGTTAGCCAATATTTTACATTTCCTGTTTTTTATTGTTCACTAGGGGCCATGATTTTCAGGCACAAACTTTTGGTGACCGAACAGTTATATACTGTGACCAAGTATGCCTTTCTTCATCATGAAAACTTGCAGAAGTTTTTTCAGTTCTTTATTGTCTAGCTTATTTGGGTTTTGTTTTTTCTTCTTTCAGTGTGAAAAGGAGTTTCACATAGGTTGTTTGAGAGACAGTGGACGCTGTGATTTAAAAGTAGGTTTAATACTAATGTAGTCACTTTAGTGTAGTTGGTCTTGCAGTTGTGGTCACTGATGCTTCTTGCATGATCACTCCAGGAGGTTCCTAAGGATGATTGGTCCTGCAGTGATTACTGTGATCAAATCCATGCAGTTTTAAAGGATTCTGTTAACAGTGGAGTACAGATGATTCCGTCGGAACTGTTAGATATCATAAATAGAAAACATGCTGAGAGAGGGTTATTACTTGATGAAGCTGCTGGTGATGTTCAATGGAGAATTTTGATTGGTAAAAGTCGCATTCGGAGAGATTTACTATCAGCAGCTACTGCAGTTTTCCGAGTAAGTAGTTAATAGTCTTGGACTTTTTTCGTGCTCCTTCAAGTTGTGAAGTACAACCTCTCTCTCCCCTGCTTCCACGAACTGGGCTCAACTGACAACAATGTATGCTTTTCAAGACAATCTTCTTCTCTCCAGCTTTTGGGATGGGCTCCATTTGTGTATTAAGACATGCTTTCTAAGTTGCTGAGGAGAGTTTTGATTGTGGAACTATTTCTTAAGCTGCTTCCTCCATTCTTTGACAGGAATGTTTTGGTCCTATTGTTGCAAAATCTGGTCGTGATCTGATTCCTGTTATGGTCTACGGGTAATTCCTCTTTCTGTGCTTAATTTTTTGAAAATGTTTCTGCCTCAACTCTTTTGGTATTGGCATTACCTTCTCTATCACTATGAGGTTGGTATTCCATTCCAAATGCTGTAGTAGCCATATCTGAGTTTCTCTGTAATGGAAGGAGAAGAGTCTACTCATTTGTGGGTCATAAATTTCTTAGAAAAGGAGTTATATTAATGTGGTTTTATCTCCCTCACGAAAGCATCCTCCTTATGCTCGTCTTGTAATGTGAAATAAGTGGAAGCTAGATCTCACATTCTTCTATAATTTTTCTTTTATTTATTCTTAATAAACTCAGGATAATTGGAAAGAAACAATCTCAAGTGATTGGTTAATTTGACATACTAATTCCATTAGGCCCAATGTGTTTCCTTGTTGGTTTTTTTTTTCCCCCGATTTTGCGGTTTGATCATCATAATCAAAACATTAATTCTTATTTCCTCCTAACTTGTTCCAGGAGGAATATATCTGGGCAAGAGTTTGGGAATATGTATTGTGTACTTTTGACTGTAAAGTATGCTGCTTCTCCTGAATATTCCTCATGTTCTGATTGGAAACATGTTTCATTAAACAATGTCTTTATTTATCTCAAATCATTCTTTTAAATACACAGGGGTGCTGTTGCGTCAACCGGACTTCTTAGGGTTTTTGGTAGGGAAGTTTCCGAGCTTCCTTTGATCGCCACGTGTAAAGAACATCAAGGAAAGGTAAGAAGCTAATGATCGATCAATGTCTCTTTCTTCTTTTTCCTAAAATGAGATGTCGATGTTTTGTGCTTGCTGATGGATAACCTTACTAGATTGCCTTTTGGATTTTCTATATCCAGGGCTACTTCCAGGCTCTGTTCTCATCCATTGAGAGGTTGTTATGCTTCTTGAATGTGGAAAACCTGGTGCTACCTGCAGCTAAGGAAGCTGAATGAATCTGGACAAATAAATTTGGCTTCAGGAAGACGAGTGAGGCACAAGTAAGTTACAGTTGTTTGACAGTCTGCATGGTCCAAGCAACATCTCTTTATCCGATTATGACATGATGAAATCATCAATTACAAACAAAATCTAAAAATAGTATTATGGTAAAATTTTATTGCATTTCAATGTTTTAGAATAATCTGCAAATATCTTGAATCCTGCTTTTATATTTCTGAATTGTAGAAAACAAGTTCCAACTGTTGTAGACAGTATGAGTTCCAATCAGGAACTAGAGGAAATTTAAGCTACACAGGTCATCAATGTCTTGATAAAGCAGATAGAGCACTAAAGAAAGATTTTTTTTTGCTTTTGTTCCTATTTTGTGTTTCTTTACTTTCTTTCCTTATCAATAAAAAATAAGTAAGAAAAAGAAAAGATGAAGTTATCAAAGATGAGATGATGCTTTATTCAGTTCTTTATCTTGTCTTTTGTTCTTTTCATTCTTGGAGGGAGCTATTACCTCTCATTTTTTCTTTTTATCGTGAAAGAAAATGGCTTTTTGTAGCAAGTACTACACATCATATAAGCAATAGTTGGAAGTTGTTGATGAAATGAAAAACTGATGCATGATTTCCTTTTCGATCAGTTGTTGCGGTATACAAGGGATTTCCAACTGACGATATTTAAGGACACATCAATGCTAGTGAAGGAAGTGCCAACAAGCAACGCGTCAAAGTAAGAAGCTGGTTCCATACCTTGCTTAGATCAACATTTACTTTTTTCCTGTACAATTGTTGGTTGCTGCTGAACTCTGATTGGAGACATAATTGACAGATTCATATGATAAAAGTTCGTGAAAAGAATTGGAAAGTTTTTTTTTCTTGCAAACTATCTTAGCATTTGCTATAACATAAATTTTGAGACGGGTTGAGTGATGCTGTATATAAGCTCTTGGTTTTTGTTATTATTTATTATTACCTTTTATCATGGTAGAGTTTCTGTATGCAGAAATCTGTTGGATCTGTTTCTTCTGGTTCTGGGAATCATCAATCTATCATAGAGATGAATCTTTCAGGCCCAGTCCAATAAATGATTTTTTTTAATATATAAAATCAATTAAATTGGCTTCCCATATCAACTTAAGTTATTACGGTGAAATGATTATTTAATATAATATCAGAACTTTTATGATCAAGTAGTGGTGAGTTCAAATCTTACCATCCACCTATTATTTAGCACAAAGTAGAGTGAAAATGTAAAGTTTTAAGCCCAAAAAGCTTTTACTTGAAAGCTATGTTAGTAAATATATAAAACCAATCAAATTGATTTCACATGATAACTTAAACTATTGTGATAAAACCGTGTTTATAATTTTTATATTAGATATATGTTGATTTTAAAATCCAATTAGGTTGGATTAGATTCAAACAATATATATATAATATATAAAATTTTAATTTATAATAATAAAATAATAATATTTTAATTAAAAATAATTCGAACAAAATTAAATTGATGAATTCGAATTTAAATCTTAAATATAGCTTGAAAAATTAAAATAAAAAATACGGAGGAAATTGCTACGGAATTGAAATACAAACGTATGAATATATAAACGTGAGGCAGTAACAGGAAAGAAAAGAAAATCATTTCTGGAATGTTCTATTCGTAAAAGAGGGTTTTACGAGGGTTTATGCTAAGAAGCTGCCCCTCTGAAAGCTAAGCTCCTAAATCTCAACCTCCTTCAAGCTCGCATCGCATCGCATTCATGGCTTTCGCTTCTAGGTTTCGGCACGCTACGTCGGCTCTGTCCTCACAATTCTCATTGACTCACTTATATTCGACGCTCACTTCTCCTAGGCTCTTTGTTAGTGGTATGCTTTTTTCTTCCTTTTACTGTCTGCAACTGCAAGGGTCAAATTTCTTATTATGAGCTCCAGACCTCAAAACTTCCAATACTTACCACTATATTACTAATGATTTGTTGGAATTTATGATCTGAAACTTGCAGGTCTTTCGAGGCTGACAACAGACGAGAAGCTCAAAGAGGCATTTTCTTCTTTTGGGCAGCTCGTTGAAGGTAACGGGCAACTCTCTGTTTCTGCTCCTTGGATCTTGTATTTGATTATTCCTTTAGTCTGACATTACCATCTCGTTGTTAGCTAAAGTGATCACAGATAGGGTCTCGGGAAGGTCAAAGGGGTTTGCATTTGTGACCTATACAAACATAGAAGAAGCTGAGAGAGCTCGTGAAGGAATGAATGCTAAGTTCTTGGATGGTTGGGTCATCTTCGTCGACCCCGCCAAGCCAAGGGAGTTCAGGCCTCCACCGGTACCACCACCTCAACCTGAAACAGAGCAATCTGAAACTGGATTTAGGACAAACAAGACTGTTGGATGGTGTGGCTGATTTAATTGGATTGGAAGTTACATTGTTCGTGGGATTTTATATGCGTCTTTTCCCTTAAAATGTATCTTATTCATTCCTTCTTAGAAAATGTTTTTAAGGTACTAATTCCCGAATCCTTCATTTATACATACATCACCATAACTATTATATTTCCTTTTATCGTCAAGGTTGATGTTTGGCACTGGAAAGGTTTTTGAGTTTTTCCGTCCACACAATGAAGGAACTACTACAGGCCTCATAGAGGTCTGATTTTATGTCAGGTGAGGCAATAAGTAAGCAACCATGCATTTACTTGGCAAACTCTTGTGCATCAGTGAAACTATAGTATGTACTTATTTATTAAAAAACCAATGCACCTGAGCGATGCAATTCTTTTTTCATATTGCCAATCTGCTATAGGAATTGTTGAATAGCTTCCTGTTGCCAGTTGTTCAACAGATGATGGATCTGTAACAAATGCAGAGTAAACAACACTAGGAACAAACCAACATAACAAATGCAGAGTAAACAACACTAGGAACAAACCAACATAGCCTTCTTCAATCATCATTGGCTTTCAAAGAATAAGGCATTAACCTTTCCACAACGTTAGAGTAACACACATACCAACAATAACATAGCCAATTCTTCAAAGATCGCCGAATGCCCAGATCAAGGCATTGGTACGGGCTGATTCTTATCAAAGATTTGCCTGAACTGAACATCTTGGTAGCCTGTCAACACCCCTTTGCTTATAAACCCAATGACAAAGATCATTCAAATACATAGAATCCTATGAAGAGAATAAGTGTTCAGGAATAGAAGTATCTACGTTTAACATACCAAGTGAAGCAAACCAAACATTCCATTTCATTTCCTATTTACAGGGACACCGGTAACTCAATAGGAAGTTTGTAAAACACATATCCAACTAAAATTCATAGCTTAGCAGGGTGTCAACCCAAAGATGCAAGAAGTAGTGAGCATATCGCTCAAAGTCTCCATGACCATGACAGTCACTGACCAACAGAACCTCCAACGTATTTATTTATTTACACAGCCACTGAATAGAAGACAAGAAGCAGAATCAAGCTGCAAGCTCAAAGCGCCTCAGCAACAGAGTAATGAAACTGAGTAGGTGATTTCTTCAGGAAGCTACTACCACAATGGTCTGGGCTACCGACATCAAAATCACCAGCATCTACAGAGTCAAGAACTATATTTGAATTATCGAATGTCTGGTAACATTTATCAGACCTCCCACCAAGTTTGCGATGTTGCTTCTTGTCTTTACCACCCCCACCTCGTGAAGAGTTGCCTTTCTGGCCTTTCTTGCCATTTTTCTTGTAGTTGTTATCTTTGTCTCTGCCTTTCCTAGATTTCTTCGGTTTGCTTCTTACTACATGAGATTGTGAATTAGGAATGGGATCATAAACATCAGGGGCCCAAGTTACATTCAATTTCCTAGGACTTAGTCCTTGTTTCTCTCTGCTACCTTTCATGGCAGACACAGTCTGCAAGAAGAAAAAAGTATAAAGAACCCCATTAGCATAAAATGCACATGGAATCCTAATTAATACAGTTCTCTGCACAATTATTTGGAGGAAGAAGTTTTGTATATCCTAAACTTGAATTCAAAACCGTAAGAAATAAAACGTAAATATTGGGCATGAGTAGAGATTTTACAGGCATGGACACTGTTCGTGCGATGGGTTGCTCTGCCAATGGCATCTGCAATGACAAATCAGGTTCATCATCTTCTTGGCCAGATGTTTTACCACTAAATGGGAATGTAGCAGACTTGTCCAAGCACTTTTTCACCGGTTTTGTGCCAGAAGGTTCGAGCTCCTTGATTCCTTCATCTCCATCGCTGTTATCATCTCCATCAGAATCACACTGTTCCGAAAGATCTTGCAGTCTAACCAATTTTCCAATGCCATTTCCAAGTTCATCAACCAGAACATTGTCGCTGGCACGAGAACTAACATCCATCGATCACAAAAAGTTCAAGAAAGATCTGGCATAGCAAGACATACAGAACAGTCCACTTTAAATTCAGCAAAAGATAGCCCTTAAGATGAAAGTATACAGAATGCAACCGAAAGAGATCAGAATTCCATACAGATGATCAGATACATAATTGTCCATTCACACCAACCACTAATCGACTAATCTCCTAACGTTAACCGTGACTAACTGGTTTTATCTAACATTTCATGACAATCATAAAACCCAATCAATCAAACATTGTATGGTGTGAAAAATAAACGATCCAATCAATATAATTAACAAAAAATCACTGGTAGATAATGTTACAGACATTCCCAGCACATAGGTAGCATGGCCTAATCGCCGTTGGATCTGATGATCATACAGTCAACAGATCTGATCAGAAACCCAAGAGACGACACACAATGAATTAAAATATGCAATAAGAGCAAAAATCAAGCACAAAATAAGAAGAAAAATACCTGTTTTAGATTTATAGGAACTCCCAACCAAACGAGTCACCTCCAAAAAACTACGATTTGATATCTCAAAACTCTCCGAGATAGATTAATCTTTCCAAACTTCAAACCAGGACGAAAACGGAAGAAAACAAGGGGTAAAAGAGAAAAGAAATCGAAGAGAAGATGTAATATAGAGATAGGGATAGGGAAACGAAAAGGAAAGGTGTTAGCTAAGATTACCACGACGATCACTTTTCTCGAGGTGTTTAAAACGGAATCGACGATGAAAGAAAATCAAAGAAGGTATTAATGGAGGCAATACGTCGCCCACCGGCGGCATTATTATATCCCCTCTACGAAACCCTAGCTGTATAAACCCTAACCCCAACACGCCTTCTTCTTCTTCTTCTTCTGATTCAAACTATGAATAGATCAAGAGGATTTGGATTGGATAGGTGTGTGTTTCAATTTAATCCATTTGACACGTGAATGAGGTAAATCCGTGGATATTTTGATCGGAGTTTTGGATCAGACTTGACTTGCAAGCTTTGTGAAAGAAAGAGACAAGAATACATATATATAAATAGTCATCTCATCCAACGGCGAGCGAGTCTTGTGGCGGTTTCCCACACCCAATCAGATCCCTCCACGTCCCTTCTCTTTGCTGGCTGGCGGGCTCTCTTCTCTTTTCTTTACTCGGAGATGTTTTGAGGAGTTTACATTTTACATGAATTGGGCCTCTAGCCCATGTTTATATCGCTAACCGTCTGTCTCAATTATATATTTGGTTTCTATAATTAAATATATTTAAATACTAGTCTTTTCCCATTATCATCTCATTTTCTTGGTTTTCTTATCCTATTTCAATCATGGATTCTACTAAACATATTCTTAAGCCTATTAATGATGTTTTTGATGGATCAAATTATGATTTATGGGCACAAGATGTGTGTAGCTTCTTAAAAGATAAAATGATAATGAAAATGATTAAAATAAGTTCACTGATTAATTAGAGAAATAAGATGGAAAGAAATACCATATTCTGACTAGTTTGATAACATTTGTGTTAATGTTATCAAATTAAAATTTTGTCTATTTTATATTATAAAATGTAACTTCTTTTAAAAAATCTTGATATTCAGTCTACGATCATATTCATTGGTTTTGGTTCTATCATTGGATTCATTGTATACAATAACGAGTAGGATAAACTATTCATTTCTATGCATCTGAATTATAATTTTTGTAGCATCAATGAGTTATTTATGATCTAACATGGCCTATTGTTGTAGTTGTAAAGTCTATGTTGTCTTTATGATTGACAACTATTGACATTGTGGAAATAATCAACAAGGTTATGGCAATATGGAGGTTTGAAAATTCTTTGATTTATGGCTTTGTTGATTAATTCCATGGAACCTCCTATCAAACAACCTCACATGTTTCTGTCAACAGCTAAAGATGTAGGTTCGAGATATATATTTTGATATTTAAAATTCTTCTCAATTTTTTGAATTAAAAAGAAAGTTATGGAAGGCCTAGCATGGATACCGTGACGTTACATTGTGTTTATAACAAGCCTGTAACTTTGTGGTAGGAATTGGACGTATGTTATGAAGATCATTGGGACTGTCTGAATGAATGTGTCCAATATAATAAAAAGGAAAGTTTATGCTTTTCTTACAGGATTGAATCAAGATTTGGGTGAAGTTAGAGGCTGAATTTTAGAAAGAAAGCCTTTACCCTCTATTAGAGAGGTTTTCACAGAAGTAAGGAGAGAGGAGATGAGGTGGAAAGTGATGATTGGAAATACTAAGTTAGAGGTTGAAGGTTCTACAATCATGTCGAAAGGAATAGAGGCTGAGGGAGAGAGAAAAAACAACAAAAAGACATGGTATGATCACTGTAAACATGATTCATAGACCCGAGAAACATGTTAGAAAATTCATAGGAAGCCAAAAATTAGAAGAAAAAATGATTTGGAGACAACCGTACCCCCCAAGCTAACACTATTGAATCCAGGCCTGAAACATCTTCTAAAACTCAACCTTTCACAAAGGAATAGATATAACAAATTTGTAAAATTCTTCAATTTTAAAATTTCTATAACCTAAATCCTACCTACTTTTTAGTTCAAAAAGGTAATTATATAATTGTCTCTTATTTCAGTGTCAATTTAGATCATTCTTGGATAATTGATTATGGGGCAACATATCATATGATCGAGTCTTCTAAATTTTTTTCTTCCTATAGTCCTTATGCAAGAAATCAAAGAGTAAAAATAGCAGGTGGTTCCTACTCAGTAGTAGCTAGGAAAGGAACAATTGTTCTTTCCCCTAATCTTACACTCTATAATGTTCTTCATATTCCTACATTATCCTGCAACTTGTTATCCGTCAATAAAAAAACTATTGACCAAAATTGTTAAGCTAATTTTTCTTCATGTGATTATTAATTACAGGATTTGAACACAGGGAAGATGATTGGTAATGTTAAACAAATTGGAGGTCTATTTCTTTGAAAATGGATATCACTTAAATAGGAAATCCTAGAGAACTTGTCTTAATTCTATTTCAATACTTTGTGAGAATAAAATTATGTTATGGAATTTTAGATTTGGACATCCAAGTTTTCATTATATGAGACATTTCAAATAAAGATCTATCTTCATTTTAGTGTGAAATTTGTCAAATTGGTGAACATCATCGAACAACTTTCTTAGCACAACTTTAAAAGGCCACTAAACCTTTTGCTATAAGCCATAGTGATACTTGGGGACCTTAGAGAATAAAAACAATAACTGGAAAAAGATGGCTCATAACTTTATTGATGATCACGCTAGAATCACTTAGTTATTTTTACTCAATGAGAAGTAAGATGTTGCAAGGGTGTTTAAAAAAATTTATAACATGATCCAAACATAGTTTCAAAATAGAATTCAAGTTTTTAGAAGTGATAATAGCAAATAATACTTTAACAAGGTTTTAAGAAATCTTTTTGTTGAAAAAAGTATTATTCATCAAAGCTCGTGTACTAAAACCCCATAACAAAATGGAATAGCATAAAAAAATAAACATCTATTAAAAATTGCAAAATCTCTAATGTTTTCAACTAACACTCCTAAGTACTTATAGGGTCAGGCTATCCTAACAGCTACACATTTGATCAATAGGATGCCTTCAAAAGCTTTAAAATTTCAAACACCTCTTAATTGTTTTAACAAATGTTTCCTTCATCTTGATTATCACATGATGTCCCTCTTAAAGTATTTGGGTTTATTGCATTTGTTTATATTCATGACAACAATTGGGGAAAACTTGATCCTAAAGCAAAAAAATGTGATTTTGTTGGTTATTGTTCCACTCAAAAAGGGTACAAGTGCTTTGATCCAATAACCAAATGGTTTTTTATTTTCATAGATTTCACCTTTTTTAAAGATAAACCTTTTTCTTATCTCTCCTCATCTTCAGGGGGAGACACGTAGTGAAGATTCAATTTTTTTATATTTATGACAATGACGTAGATATTTTCTAAAGCCCTGATTCAAACATTGATGTTGTCTCAAGTAATGAAAATAAGGATTCATCTTCAACGCTTTTACAAATTCAATCTCAAGAAAAGAATGCAATGTGTACAAAACAAGATGAAAATCATTTTAAAGGAAAAATATTTTTGAGAAAATATCCAAAATGATAAAAAAGCACAGATAACTTACATTATGGTAAAGAATCTAACCGGGAAACAAATCCAGAAATTAGAGACCAGGTAGGTAAATCTCAATTTAAGTCTATTTCTATTGAGTCAGTGTCACCTGATATCTATTCCAAAGTCGGATGAAACCTTAGATTTACCTATTGCTCTTAGGAAAGGTTATAGGACTTATACCAAATATCCTTTATATAACTTTTTATCATATCAAAGTCTATCTCCATCATTTCAAGCATTTACTTCTAAGTTATTTAATGTTTCCATTCCTAGGAATATATAGGAGGCTCTAAATACTCTCGAGTGGAGGGATGCATTCTTAAAGGAGATGAGAACTTTGGATAAAAATAGAACGTAGGAGGAAGTTGATCTTTAGGGAGGGAAAATGTTAGGAGAAAGTGCAACGTGACTGTAGCAAATTATAAAGAAGGAAGAAGTAGCAGAGACGAAGAACAGAGAAGGATAGAAGTATTGTATTAGGAATGTTTGTAAAAGCTAACACCAGCAGATTTCATGAGTCTGCCTTACTCATCAATGTCATCATTATTTACAAAATTCCATTCTCCTTTGCTCATTCATTTTTTGTCTATATATATACTACTTTTTGTAACAAACTGTAACTAACATGCCATGCTGGCAATAACAACAAATAACAAACTTGCCACAATACAGCCACACAAACAACTGCCCTTCTTATTCATAACCCTTAGAGATTCCCTTCAAGCTTTACTGGACCCGACTCTAGGAAAACCACGAGCTTTCTTCCTCTGATAAACAAATCGGATTGCTAGAGTAGTAGGCTCATCAATACCCCCTCCAACAGAAGCCACCTTGTCCTCAAGGTGAAAAGTGGGAAAAACATCCTTGATTAACTGCAATGGTTCTCATGTTGCTTCAAAAGAAGGAAGATGCTTCCACTTCACCAAGAGTTCCAAATCCGTGTCATTCCTACGAGTTGCCAAGATTGTTCTGGCTCTACCACCCATTCCAATTCATCCGACAATATTGGAGGAAGAGGCTGAACATGTTCAGTAGATCCAATGGCCTTCTTCAGCTATGAGATATGAAAAATAGGATGAATTCCAGCAGAAGGAGGAAGTTGCAGCTCATAAGCAACGACTCCGATTCGCTTCAAGACCGGGAAAGGATCAAAATATCGCGGTGAAAGCTTCTCGTTTGGGCGCGAAGCTAGAGAACTTTGACGATATGGCCTTAAATTCAAATACACCAAGTCTCCAACCTCCAATTGCACATCCCTGCGATGCTTATTTGCACTTTGTTTCATTCAATTTTGAGCAAGAGCAAGTTGTTCCTTTAACTCTTTTAACATTAGGTCACGACCCATAAGTTGTTCTTCAAGAGAGGAATTAGTAGTAGTACTAGTCCCATAGCTGATCAAGGTAGGAGGGTCCCTGCCATATACTATCTTGAATGGAGTCATTCAAATAGAGGTATGGTATGAGCTGTTGTAGGAGTATTCTGCCCAAGATATCCATTTTGCCCACTGCTTGGGTTGTTGACTTGTAAAACAACGAAGGTAAGTCTCGAGGCAACGGTTTACTACCTCGCTTTGTCCATCCGTTTGGGGATGATAAGCGGTGCTG
>JAOQMP010000004.1:34616562-34626902 GCA_027563575.1 Erythroxylum pedicellare | reverse complement strand
TGATATAGTCTCGCACGGATCGATGACCAGGCAAGAATACGGATCGTTAGATGAAGAGAAGGGATGAATGGAGGGATGAGATCTAAGAAATGCAGTAACCTGACCGATTTTCGCCCACGTGTGAGACCTTAGAGTAGAAATTTTTTAATTTAATAATTTTTATTATTAACTTTTATCAATTAATTATTTAATTCTTATTTAACAATTTTTTAATTAAACCAAAATAATAAAAATAATCTCTTTTAATTATATTTTAAAATTTTTAATTATATTTAATCTTTAATCCATTTTAAAACTTTTATATATCTTTTAAACTCTAAACTTCTTTATTTTTAATCTAAATTTTAAAATATCAATAATTATCAAATCCGACTTTGAATTGAACCCTCCACTTGTTAAAATTCTCAATTGAGCCCAAAATAATATATCCATTTTAATTTCACCTATTTGTTTTCAATTTAATTTAAAATTTTTGTTTTCAAATTCTTATTTATTTAAGTTTTTTATTTCTTATTTAATTTTAATTTTCTCTCAAGTCAACGAACTGGTACTCAAAAGTAATAGTAACTATCAAGTCAAACAAACTGGCACTCTTGTATATGCTATAAATTCTCACAAGTTGAAACATCTGAACACAATACAAGATTAAACAAGGACCCTGAAAAGAAATCAGCGAGTTGTATGCATCCAAGGCCTTGATCTCCCAAGCAAAAAACAGGAATTACAGAAATCTGAGAGCAGGCTCCAATGCAAACTTTCCAAGAACTGCACTTGAAGCGTGAACTCAAACCAACCTGAAAATTTTAACAGGGAAAGAATAATGAAGGTCCAGTAAGGGCATAGTCAAACTAAGTGTGACCTTCTATTTCATGAAGCAAAAACTTTACCTCTACAGAACCATTGCAAGGTTTTGTATCAGGTACAGTGCAGATTGAACAAAGAAGAAACTCAACAGGGAAGATGTTTATCCATGCATTTATTTCTTTGATAGACAGGAGCATTCATTTTGGTATTGCATATAAAAATCCAACTTTCTTCAACAATCATAATCTGTTCCACATGGACACATAAAAGTGATACTCTTTGCACAACCAGACTGCTCAGTTACATCATGCTCTTAACTCCACATGACTAAACTTTCTAACTTAAACCAAAACAATTCGGAGCCATATCAGGAATTCGGGATGATTCTACTAATAGTTTAATCGGGTCACATTGAAAATATATTTACTTGAAAACCAGTGAATAGTATCCCTACAAACATATCATATTTACACAATCTCCGGATGAAGTCTGCCAAAAGAAGGAGAAAGTACTCTGGTCAAGCAGCAACTTGGGAAATCCTACAGCAGCTGTACTTTTTGTACTTCCAGTGAGCCCCAAGATTCTACTTGCTAACATAAGAGAACATTTGACTATCAAATATTTCAGGTGAAGTAGAATGGTGGATAATTCTTTACAAATATAAAGGGTAAGCTATGGTCAAGCCAGAAACATGTACGAAATCTGATGACCAAAACACAAAAAATGTTTCAGTTGTAACCACCATAAAAGCAACCTAGCCACAACTCTTGCATACTCAAATTTAACAGATCGATATCATTCAAACCAGATTGTAAAATCATAAAAGCCATATTAAGAATTATGGATACACTGCAATCCGATCTAATGGCAAACAAAGAGACCAAAAACATTGTGAATTCCCACCAATATTCTATAATCGCAATTATCTCAAGAACCACATCATCATTATGACTAGCAAACACACCATGAAATCCAGACTCTCATCTCCTATCTTACTGAAATCTTACTTCTACATCTGGACCACACTATTAATAATATAAGCTTCAACTTCGCCATAAATCTAATTAAGCTGCTCAACCTTTAGTTCTTACCAATAACATACGAGTATTTCCCTCCATTGAAAAGGACCAATACATAAAGGGCATTTTATGAACTAATTCCTTCAACTTCTCTACCACTGATTAGGATATTAAGTCAAAGTCATGTTCTTATAATGTTCAAAACACATCCCAGTAGAAATGAAAACTAAATAATCAATTGACCAAAAAGAGAAAGCATAGCAAAGTGAATGTTAATTCAACACACCTTGATGAAGCACCGTTGATATTCCGATGAAGAATCCGAGCACCAGCACTAGAATCCCCACCATCAATCAGCTCTCTCAACCCTAAGTTCTTAACTTTTTCTTCTTCTTTCTTCTGCTCCTCATCTTCGTCTTCCTCTTCCTCTACCTTATCAGTCGTACCCACCAATCTCTCAAAGTAATTCCCATATATATACTCAGGTGTATACCCGTTTTCTTCATCAAACAACATTATATGCCCATGCCACTCCCAAACCCGATAACCCGACCCCTTCTCTTCATGAAACCCAACGCATATATGGTGTTCCCCAATCGTCACCGCCTGACCCGAATTGGGTTTCAAGGAATCGGTCTTCCCGGAGAGAATAATCCGGATGATTTCCTTCTCAAGCTTGGACTCCTCTTTGGAGAGTTGGGTTTTGGAGTCGGAGTTCTCGTCGTCGGAATCCTCTGAGAGATCGTTCGCGGCGTCGAAAAGGATATCCTCCAGGGATCGAGAGGGGAAGGAGTTGTTCGCGGTGGTCGGAGGGCGGATTTGGAGGCGACCCATCAGGGTTTGGAGGAGGAGATTGTCGAAGTTTGAGGTGTTGGTGAAGGAGCTCATGGTGTTCGAGGTTTGAGCTCTTGGGGTTTTCAGAGAAGTGAAGAGGGTTTATGGCTCAATCGGTTGCGTATGTAACTATAATATATATAAAAGATATTTCATAGTTTAGGAGTGATTCCTCATCTGGTGCCCGTGCGTTTGTTTTCAAAATAATAAAAATACATATAATACAAACATTAAACGTAAAATAATCAAACTTCATTAATAATAACTTAATCCAATTTAAGCCTTTTACTCTATTAAAAATAACAAGAACCTAGTTTGCCCTTTTGTTTTACTTTCTGAAACCTACTTTATTCGCAATCTAATCTTATTAACCGGATTAAGTGGCATAAATAACTTGAGTGACATTTTTAAAAAAATCATAATAAAGAATCAGATAATTAATAGATAGAGGATTGGTCAAACAGATTTTATGGTAGACTTCAAATAACACCCAACTGTTTTGCCTTGCCTTCGTTATTACTGCCAGTAATGTGTAAATTAGAGTTAAACTTTAAAAGATAATATGACATTGCAGAACCCTAAAGCCCATTGATTGAATAGCATTTTGTGCCCATTATAGCTTGCTAGGAAATCCAGTATGGGGCTAGTTCTACAGGATTATATACATGAAGTTTCAAATCTTCTAAATGGTAAACAACTAACTTGAATAAGGCGGAATAACTGAATTAACATGGCTAAGATCTATCAAACAATAAGTTGCAACATCTCTCTTAAATAGGAAAGGTATTAAATACACATAAACCAGTGACAATTGAAAGAAAGCTATGAAAGAATATAAAAAATTCTCAGGGGTTAGGGATATGAAGATCAAACTAGGAACTGACAATTGAAAGAAATCTGTGAAAGAATATAAAAAATTTTCAGGGGTTAGGGACATGAAGATGGAACTTACATTACAGTGAGATGAACATACATATGGTTACATTGTTGTAATAAGCAAACACCAAATCCGACTACAGATGTACCACAAACACATAGGTGGGAATACCAATATGTGCATAAATCAACATAAAGGAAAACTATATATTGCAGCAACTATGTATATAGAAGGATTCAACAAGTTCTGTAGGTCTTGTGTAAAGTCTAGAACCACTACCGCCTCAGGCTCTCAACAATGTAATCTGCGTAAAGATTCCTAAAAATGCAAAAGAGTAAAAATGGTTAGGACTAATTCGCATGTGATCAAAGATGAGAATTTCAGGTCAGGAGGAATTAAAAAATAAAAATTAGAAACTGTTCAGTGAAGTAACATCTTATGCCAGACTCTTTGGCGAACTCAGCTCAGATACAAGTCAAACTTTTTAACTCACACCACGGGCAAAACCAAAAGAACAATGCAAATTTTATGCCAGATTCTTCAGTGAGCCAACTGACACAAACTAAATTTCAACTCGCACACGAACAAAGGAAAAAGAATAATGCAGATTCTTTGGAGAACCAACTGAGATAGAAAAAAACCAAACTTTAACACACATACAGATAAAACAAAAAGGTCAGAGAGGCACATGACTTACATCGAATGCTGGATTGCATCATATGCATCTGCAGCTGGCAGGAAGTCGTTAACAGCAACTTCCTTATTCTCATTTTTCTTGTCTGATTATATCATTAAGAAAAAGAAAATATAAAATGGAACTTAATAGGTTCTGGCATCATTTTGGTTCATTCTTAAAATTCACTTCTCGTCATTTTTCATGTGTTCAGAACTTGCTAATGATGTAGAATACTAAGAAGGATACAATCCTCAAAGAAGCGACGGATTTCAGCAAGACGATGTGGTGGAAGTTCCTTGATGTCATTGTAATGGCGGTACTCAGGATCGTCAGCACAAACAGCAATTATCTTGTCATCTTTCTCACCCTAAATTGAACAACAGCTTTCAAAGGCAGAAAAATTTGAGGCATGAGAATAAAAGGCCCAACTTTTCTCATTCCGGGGACACACACCTGATCAATCATTGGCATAAGGCCAATAGCTTTAGCTCGAAGGAAGCAACCTGGAAGAACTGGTTCCTGCACAATATATGTGGTTCTAAAGATAATCAAGCAATCATACTTCCAGCAAAAATAAAGAATAAACCAGAAAACAATCGAGGGGCCATAAACAATCGAGGGCCCAGTTATGGCCCTTATTGCAAGTATAAGTAGATGGATTTTATCTGAAAGTTTCAGAACGACACAAGTACTTAAAGAATAAGTTCTTCCAGGCAAGCATATGTGCATCACAAACAGCAAATGTGATGATATACCTGCATGATAATCAAGACATCCATGGGATCATTATCCTCGCAAAGAGTGCGAGGAATGAAGCCATAATTGTGAGGGTACACGACTGAAGAGTAAAGAATACGGTCAACCTGCACATGCAACAATTTTTTAAGTTAGACAAGTGATTAAAAAGATACACAGAAATGAGCTCAGCAACAACAATTACCTTGATGAGTCCGGTTTTTTTGTCAAGTTCATATTTCACCTTGCTTCCTTTGCCAATTTCAACTACCTGCATAAATTATTAGCCATGTTTGAACCAACGTTGGTCAAGTAAACATAACATAGATCCAAACAATCATAAATTGGGCAACCAGATATAACATAGAAATGTTAATGATCTAGAAGATTGTAATTTGAAAAAAATCACAGGAAAGAAATTCACAAAGTAATTTCTACAGTTACCAATAAACAGATGAAATTGAAATGACATTGCAAGGTCAAAATCAACAAACCATTTTATGTTTTTCCAAGTGAATGAAAGCTGATATCTATCATAAGCAATTATCTGTGTTTATAATGTGTAAAAAGGGGTTCAATCAGACACATGATTGCACAAGGAGACTACTGCTGGTCTTACAACTCCCTTATACCAAACTACTCAAAAGGACTTCCTGTTGTTATTGTTTTAGGTGACTAATGAAATCATGTAGAACTAGGTGCAGAACCAGTCTAGAACTAAAGCTACACTGAATATCAAAGCTAGGGCAGGAAATATTACACAATTGAATATCCTTGGAGCTCCAGGTCCTGCATTTAAATTAAAAGATATAAAACACGTTATCAACTTAAATAGGACAGCTATAAAGATTTAATTGACTTTGGCTTACAAAAATGTTTTATACCTATCTCAAGATCATGCCAGGGGTGTGCAGCAACAGACCTTCTGGTCATGGACGAAAGAATCCTTTCATTCAAAGGTGGATGAGAGGATTGGTTGGAGATGACAGATTTGACTTGAGTCTCAATAGGAGGAGCCATATCTGCCAGTTAACATAAATTAGTAATGAAAATTGGGATAACCATGAACTGCCAATGTACATGAAATAACTGTATAAACAGAGAATCTATTATCATTGTCCAGAGTTAATCCATGCCAGATTATTCGGGAGCAGAAGTCAAAACACAGCCGTTACAATCAACAGCGAAAACCATATAAGAACAAGGAACATCATGGGGTAATATTGGAAAAGTGCAACATTCAGACCAGGATTCTGGCAAACCCAGATCTGCTTAATTTTTAGAACAATGGGATTGAATAAACCAATCGGACCTCAATCAGTGACCTGAAAAACTTTCTAGCGTCCAACAGACATTTCAGCAAACGATATGTACCATTCTAAGAATACATTTAACTCAAGTTGACATGAATACAACTCACTAATACAAAACCTTGGAAAAAAATTGACATATATAGTCATTTAACACATTTTCACAGATCCTTCGCCGGCTCGTCCTGAGATTAAAGACCAACACGATTTAAACCCCTTACCACACGCTCACGCTGTGACTTGATCCCTCTACTTAACAATTAAGCAACATCTCATACTCAGAGCTAAATGAGTAGCCAACCTGGCCTATATCATTCTGTTTGTCATGAAAATGCTCTAATGTCGAGATACACGTCGGTCGATACACACAAATCTGAAGAAAAAAATCCAATATAAAACTACCTTTATGACACTAACATGAAACTTACGGCTTAATCTAAGAGCCATAGATCCACCGAAATCATCTCAGCATTAGTAAGAACTCAAAAAAAAAAAAAATTAAAGCTAAATAAGATCGTAAAACAGCCAATAAATCAAAGAAAACAAAAACAGTTAAGGCAGAAAACAGATGACTAGACTCATAAAAAATCAGAAACCACCAGAAAAAGAAGTAGATCAATCAACTCTACACACCTGAAGGCAAGAGCAAGTCCATATTTGTTAAACTGACCTGGTAACCGTCAACAGGTT
This sequence comes from Erythroxylum pedicellare, assembly GCA_027563575.1. NCBI lineage: Eukaryota > Viridiplantae > Streptophyta > Magnoliopsida > Malpighiales > Erythroxylaceae > Erythroxylum > Erythroxylum pedicellare. Next base: position 34,619,957 of record JAOQMP010000004.1, on the reverse strand, counting down.
CCGATCACTGAAAACAGAACAAAACGCACAGATCTCGAAAACAAGAGAGAGAAAAGAAGTTAAGAGAGAGAATATTCGAGAAGAGATGAGTAATAGAGACGACTTAGTTGTAGAGAGCTGGTGATGCTATGCTTGGGGGCCTGGGGCTCTTAAGTAGAGGAAAGCGAGAACCATGGAGAGAATGCGTTCCCGCTTTCATTCCTTTTATTTTTATAATTTTTTTAAAAACCGCACCAAAAATGGCAAAATAAAAATAATATAAACTTTTAAAAACTGCGGTTAAACGTGGTGTGCGACAGCATCAACCCGTATATTCCGTTGAGCAATCAAGTTATGGTTGCCAGCTGTGTGCCCTCCACACGTGTGTAGATATTATTGGATCATGGTGGGACCCACTTGTGAGAAAGACCGAGTTCCTAACGGTCTTTGCGCCAATGTTTCATGTTTGGTCCGCTTTGCGTTATCTCTAATGAAGGGTAAGGAGTCTCTGTTACGGTTCCGTTGGGGTATATTCTATAATTTTCACTTACATGGTAATATGGTATGTTACATGAATCTGAACCATTAACTTGAGAAAAGTTATTGATCATGACAAGGATGAGACAATAGTAAAATTAAGGAATACAAATTAATATTATCAATTCAATTATAAATATTTATATTTTATATTTATAAAGATATTTAAAAATTAACCGTATTTTTAATCAAATTTTATAGAGTTATTGATACAATACTTATATATATATATATATAGTAGCCAACTGGAAGACCAATTGGGCACGATGCGAGTAAGCTGACCTGGATCCAATTTGGCATATCACACAATTAAAATGAACTTAGATATTTTATGGACGCAACTTCCGTTAGTTAATGTCAATAAAAACGGTGACCTTTTCAGCGGAGACTGACGGTGACGGCCGAATGGAAGAAAAAAAGAACGGTTAAAAAGCTTCGGAGAGTCTGCGGTTACACCGACATGACACCGAGACTAGTATTAACGCTGAAGCAATAACAACCGATGGGATCGTATCAACTGTATTCTTATATTAAACAAATAAGAATCTTATAATATGGGAATCCATTCCGTGTGAAATTATGCCTGTCCATTTGCATTTTTGTCTTTCCACAACCTACCAGTCTTAATTGGAAATCTCGAAAAGATACAACGGCATAAACTTCTACATTGAACGACAAAGAAGACCGTTAGTGACGGGTCTTATTAGTTGGTCTAAAGCCTCCAGAGATTAAGGAGGAAAATAATTACCCATTTTTATATATGTACGTGTGGACCTGCTGGCTGATTTGAATTGATCAGCTTTTGTTTCTTTTGATTAAGGCTGCTTTTCGAAAAATTCCAACAATTTGAGAAAATTAAGGTTTGAGTGTTTTGTCGAGTATTTTAAAAAGTTGGATTGGTCCAAAATTAAAAAACAAAAATTTCAATTTAATTTTAATTATTTATTTAATTTATTTTAATAATTTTTATTAATAAAACTGATCCATGAAAAAACTCATTTACTATTTATAGTATTTGAGATTTTGCTTTTTCTTCCTAACAAATTTTCTTTTTATAAATTTAGATTGCACCAAAAAATGGGACTTAGGCAATAGCTACTTAAATATCATAGTCCTTTGTTTGTTTGATATTCTCTGTCTCCTAATACTTAATTTTCCCAACAATTATAGTTAAAGTCAGCATGTTGGCCAATCCAAGCTTATATTTTCTTCAAATGGAGAGAACTGTTCACAACATTTTTATGTTATAAATATTATTTTAATTGACTTTTAAACATTTAAATTCACTTATTATGCCTTTCTTTTATGGTAGGTCCATATATAATGTAGTCAAACTAGCTTTCTTAGAGATGGCAAAAAGCTTGGTTCCACTACTTTTAACGGTACAAAGTAAGATTGAACTCAATTGCCTCCTTTTTTTAGGGTATAGATATTTTGCTTCGTTAATAAATTCTAATATTGTTTTAATAAATCTTATGCACATATTTATATAGGGTTTATATAAATATTTGGACAAAATAAAACGAAATAGAGTTGGCACATTCTAAACGAAACAGAAGATCTCGTTCTCCTTTTTAATAGTAAGAGGGCCATTTTTTAAAAAACTTTCAAAATTCAACCAAAAAGTCTAATCAAATTGAGTCGAATTTGTTAATTTCAGGTCGAACCTGACTTCTTTGCCAAGTCTAAGTTTCCCAACCTATTTAAGGATATTAAAATTTTTAAATTTTAAATGATTTGGAGGGTCTTTTTAACTATAATAATCAATAGTAAACAATTTTTAATTAAAAAATGTTATAAATTGAAATTAATACTTTCCTTTATATGAAGTTAGTTAAAGTGTTTTCTTAAGACAAATGATTTATTTGAACATTTCAAAATATTAAAATTAAATTTAAATATTGATGAAAAACTTAAAAATTAACTAAATCTTTTCCCTAAAAGAATATAGAATATTTTGTCCTAAATGAATTTAAATTTACTTAAGGATGATAAGGCCTACTCCATCTTGCCTGGTCCAAGTGAACGACTAAATTTTGATACGACAAATATAACTTAGGCTTGGCCTAATTCAGCCCTAATATGACTCAATTAATATGATTATAGGTTGAAAGTGCGTCTTTTTTAAATATTTTAAAAAAATAAAATTAGATTGAACCAGATTGAGTCATATCAACTTTATTTATTTTTAATAAAGAACAAGATGCATTTTAAACCCATAATCACGTCAACCGAGCTGCATTATAGCTAAATCGGGCCCGGTCACTTACGTTTTTCCTTGCAGCATTACAGTCTTCCCACTGCTTTATCCAACTTTTATTTTTTTTCATGGGATCGAATCTTTAGAACTTCCAACTTGTTCTAGAAAAGAGAAAAGGGACAGAAGATCGCACATTTCAAAGCAAGCTCTGTGCCAAATGGAAGAGCTTCAGGACTATCAAGTAACAGGAACAAAAAGCTAAAAAAGAAGCTAATATCTCTGCTTTGATTCGCTTGAATACTCACATTTCATTTTGCTTTTCTTTTTCCTAAAGGACTTCTCTGCCGGCACTCAGCTTCTTTTCCACCGATTGGTTTACAACATGCCGGGTATCTTCGGATGTGTTACACTATCAGATTGCGTAACTTAACTGGAGCATATTGGGTGGGTCGTTTTATGATAAAAGCAAGTACAAGAATCGTGTTCTGGAAGAATGGACGGTCAGTTTGAGTTCCATTTGGCAAATTTCTTTCGGTGGGATGGAGTTTCCTTGACGTAACTGCTAATGTCTCCATTACACTTTACTGCTTTTGTTGTATTTTATGACAGGAAATCATAAGTAAAATTTTAATAATTAAATTTTATTTGTAAAATTAATATTTATTCATTCATATATATC
>JAOQMP010000004.1:34585612-34596115 GCA_027563575.1 Erythroxylum pedicellare | reverse complement strand
AATAAACCTAGATTTCTTTCACAATATCAAGATAAGAGATATCATTTGTGAGATTGTAGAGAAAGATGAAGAACTCAAAATCTATAGGAACTGTTTAATTACAGACATTCTTTATTAAGAAATATTATTGAAAGATGTTTTCATATTCTAAAAGCAAGATTCCTTGTATTTTCAAACATGTCAAGTTATGACATGAAGAAACAAAAACGCATTGTTATTTCTAGGTGTATTATACATAATTATATTAAAACGTATGGATAAAACGGTAAATTATTTGAAAATTGTACTGAAAATGAAGAATAAATTAGGGAAAGAAAATGAAGATGCCAGTCTCAAATGAAGTATATCACTTCAGTACAACTTTGAAGTATATCTTAAAAGCGAAACGAAATTGCTAAACAAATGTGAAATTATGATAATAATCTAACTGATATATGTTTCCTTTTATAAATAATAGTAGTATTATGTTTTGAAGAATTATAATATAATATACATCTTTTATTGATTAGAATGCCTTAATGTAATTTCTAGTTTATAGAAATTTATATACAATTAATGGTCAAATTTCTTTAATTATATAAATATGCATATATTTTATTTCTAACTATAATGACAATTAATTAGTTTTAAAAAATATTACATTAAAAATAATTATCATAAGAAATGTTAAATATTTATAAAAAATGTTAATGGTTTATTTATTTGTCGTATATAATTTATAAAAAAAGTATTGAATTTAAATTTATCTTCTTCTTTGTTTCTCTCTCTCTTTTTTAAAAGCTCTTTTAAAATAAGCTGTTGTTGTATTTAGAGAGTTACTTCACTTATAAAACAGAATTGCCTCACATCTCTAAACTTATTGCTTTACTATTAGGTATTTAAAGGTGTATTTTTATATTTCACATGAGCTGTCCCACTTTACTAGAGCAATTACTTAAACTAGTTGCACCACTCTCGTAAGATTATATTTAAAAGATGCTGTACTTTCATATTTCAAAAGATACAATTATTTCACCTACTTTAATGAATTAAATCACTTTTAAACATACAAAAGGAGGGCAAGGGATAATTTATTCATAGCCCCATTAAGATACTACAGAGATCAATGAATAACTCTGTAATCCTTTCTGTATTATATGGGGTTTCTAATTGTTCCTAGCTTAAACTTCCATGAAAGGGCTTTTACACTAACCTTGCACCATTCCTAACATCATATTCTCCTCTGTAACATCAATTAGCTGCTCTGTGATTCAACATTAATTTATTATTGGTTGTGTTCTATAGTTGCACCATTAACACCTAAAGACAAGCAGGTTCGGAGCTCTTTTTGAGGTGGAGTTGGAGATTTTGTACCTATTTTCTTTACTCCAAACATTTTTGAGGATATGGGCTCTCACCCACTTCATATGTAAAGAAAATGACTGGAAGACCTCACGAGTTTGGCTTAATAACTGAGGGGATATATCCTTCATATCAATTCTTTCAATTACCATTATTGATCATCTACCTATATAAAGGTGGATAGAAGTGCATATAAAGATTTATCACTGATTTCAAATTGTATTGGAACATGGAACAAATTTACCGATCCAAAAGTACTCTTAAGATAGCATACTTACCTGTCTTGACGACTTCCTTCATTTGAATATAGCGTATCACAAGAAGCTCAAGTGGACAATTATTGTTTTTAGATATCCCGATCGTAGGAGAAAAAGAAAATGAACGCCACAGTTACTTTTGGAAGGATATGAAGCAGATTCAAAGAAAAGTAAAGTATCAAGAGAAGGCTAAGCTTTTCTGCTACCTTAAACCAATCCCAGCAACCTGTTCTTATCTTTAACGTCATTAAGGATGTTCTGTGATCCAATGAATTGCTATTATTCTACACTAATTTGTAGTTTTCTAGTTGTATTAATTTACTAATCCCACCTAAAAGACAACAGATTCCAAATTCTTTCATCAGTGGAGCATTTCAAGCAATTTCATTCACTTCTCAATACTCCTGAAACACTACACAGAATCAAACCCTTGATATTGATAGTTCTTATTCGTTGATTGCCTACTTCTGTATTTCACTTGCACTCAAGTCTATGTTAGTACCAAAGGTTTGAGTGGCTTCTACACCATATTATCATCACCCAACCAAACCCAACAAGTAATTGTTTCCACGTAAGGTGGGTCAGGATTCCATCAAACATTATAGAAGCAAGTTGCATCTACATAAACATAACTGTTTTCCACGTTGATTGGGTCCGGAATCAGACATTATAGAAACAGAGAGATAATGGAGTCTGAGAAAGGAGGTGGATGATAGTGCACACTAATAAAAGAATAGGTAAAGCATAAAAGAAACAGATCTTGAGGGCTTTAAAGCAAGATGAATGCGACCTTGTTTCCCACTGATTTCTTGACGTTGGACTGATCTTTTTCAGATAATTACTTAAAACAAAAAAAGTTGACACCAGTGAGACGTGATCCCAATAGTATTTTCCTTAGACACATAAAGATACATTTCATTCTTGTGCCTATCAATTCAACCTATCTAGTTAAATAATTTATTTTAATAATGTGATTTACTATTAAGGTGCTGTCACTTTCCTCGCTTAGAAAACTACATGTTATTAAGCACATTCATGTAGTCCATAGGTTGAAAGAAAATAATGTAGGTGATTGATTAAGCACTTACTGCAAACTCCTTTCCGCAAACTTCGAGCCTGAAAAGCAAAAGGATCACTTTTTTCAAATAATTAGAGAAGCAAAACCCTAGAACAGTGATCTTCATCATAATGCGAAAGTTTGCAATGTTAGTAATTTTCATGCACAGATGTCTTAAAACTTCTTAATTTAACTCTTAACTCGTCCAAAGGTCCTTTTCTGAAAGTATGAATAGAACACACCCCTAGTGCTATGGCTTCTATATAAGGCCAAAATTTAGCTGCCAATTTATATTCATATCAACTTTTGTTCTTGCTTTTTGACAATACAAGTTATAAGAATCTGACTGAAGTGAGAACCAGAAAGATGAAGAATTTAACAGAGTTTTTCGAGAGAGCAAAACCATTCATTGGAGTTATATTCATGCAAGTTGGTCTTGCAGGAATGGACGTCCTGTCCAAGGCTGCATTAAATCAGGGTATGAGCAATTATGTGTTTGTAGTCTATCGTCATGCTGTTGCCACTATTGTCATCGGCCCTTTTGCAGTAATTCTTGACAGGTCTGTCTCTACCTACCATAGGCACACCAAACTCAGCACCTACATAGGCATATGATGAATAACATTTACACTTATGCTTCTTAACAGGAAAGGCCGGCCAAAGATGACACTCTCAACCTTCATCAAGATATTGCTGCTTGGTTTACTAGAGTAATTTTCTAAATTACGATGCAAATATTTTCTTCTTCATTCAACTTAATCACGGTTTCTGAAATGATAAAACTCTTTCCCTGCGCAGACCAGTTATTGATCAAAATTTATACTTCTTGGGAATGAAGTACACAACAGCAACGTTTGCAGCTGCTGTAATCAATATTCTTCCTGCCATTACCTTCGTAATGGCTTGCATTGTCAGGTAACAGTACCATACATAAACAAAGGTTTAATCAGGATTTGATTCATAAAATTCCTGAAAGCAATAATCTTAAAATGAAACTATTCTTGTATCTGACAAAGTTACTCTCTCTACCCAGGCTTGAGAAAGTGACCCTTAGATCTATCCACAGCCAAGCTAAAGTGGTTGGAACTGTAGCAACAGTTGCAGGGGCTATGATCATGACACTAATAAGAGGTCCACTTATTGATTTGTTCTGGACTAGAGGAAAGGCCTCTGCTGGAGGAAGTGCTGGAGGGATAAATCTTCATAACTCTATTAAAGGCACATTAATGATCACCACTGGGGCCTTTAGCTGGGCATCTTTCATGATTTTGCAAGTAAGTGACTAATTGAGAAAATCATACACAAAGTTTGCAGATAAATTGTGCGAACTATAGATTGATTCCCCTTTGGTTCATCACTTCACAGGCAATAACACTAAAAACATACCCTGTTGAGTTATCTCTTACAGCATGGATATGCCTCTTTGGAACAATTGAAGGCGCAATAGTGGCATTGATAATGGAAAGAGGAAATGCTACCGTATGGGCTCTACATTGGGATACCAAACTACTTGCAGCTGTCTACAGTGTAAGAACAGCCAACTAAATATCTGTAGCAAACTTATCATATGACATGTTGTCACAACCTTTTCCAAGTGAGTGTGTTTTTTCATAACCATGCTAGGAAAGTTTTAAGTAATTTCAATCTGTATGCACATAAACAATTAAATACCCCCAAAATATTGTCCGAAAGAAATAGCTAGTAGCTAAGTTCGATATACTTGTAGCCCTATGCTTTAGAACAAATTCTATGACCAGAGTCGACACATTGAAGGCCTTGTCTATCTATCTTCTGTACAACCGTTCCTTCAACTCCATAAACAATAAAAATAAGTGTACCACTGACTAATATTTCAAAATGCATGTGTGCAGGGCGTTTTCTGCTCAGGACTAACTTACTACATTCAGGGGATAATAATGAAGGATAGAGGCCCTGTATTTGTTACAGCTTTCAGTCCCCTATGCATGGTTATTGTGGCAGTCATGAGCTCAACCATTTTGAAAGAGCAAATGTACTTGGGAAGGTAATAGTAGAATTCTCAGGAACACCAAAATGATACATTTGTTTACACAGCAAGAAGAACTGACACTACTCTAAATTTTACAGGATGATTGGTGCCATCGTCATAATTGCAGGCCTCTATCTTGTAGTTTGGGGTAAAAGCAAGGACCACACATGCTCTTCCCAAACAACTGACAAGCAAATAATACCAGTGAAACAAACAATGGAAGCAGGTAGCGATGGACAAGTGAACATTGATCAAGAGGTCAAACAACCAATGCAAATCATAGAGCTTTGACAATAAAAGAAGACAAACAACCGAATTACTTTTAATTTGGCATCCAGGGGTCAAATGAAACTAAAAAAGATAACAATATATCGAACATATCCAGTCTTCACCTGCTTGATTAAAACCCTTTTTTGTCTTACTATTATGAAATGATAAGCATTGCAACTTTATCATGCTAGGTAAGTACTATTTACAAAACAAAATTTAACCAGCCATGTTTGCATGACCAACAAGCCACGTTTCTAATCATACATTCAGGATTGACTCTCTTCATATTCTCCCTGAATATAGCCCACATGCCTCACAATATGTCATCATCACCTTTTCACCATCTCTACTGGTAATTTTTTCAGAAACAAATGTTAGTTCACTAATTGTTATGATAAATAAATTTTATGCTAAAGAGCAAAAATGGTTTTAAAGATCCTTTCTAATAGACGACTTACAGTGTAATGCTAGCTTATCTTACATTTCACATCACTTAAGTTTAAACAGCATACACAACAAATATTTTAGTGCAATTGAGCAATTAACATTAGGGGTGACAATTGGGCCTAGACTTAGGAGTTTTCAACCAATTATAAAAAAGGATATCGTTTTGTACTTTTAATTTTTAAAAAAATATTTTAAAAAACTTGACCGGCCGACCCATTGCCATCCCTAATTAACATAGGCGTTTTTCTGAAAGACATCTGTAAGTAAGGCTTAGGTTAATTGCACTTGGAAAAAACCGTAACAACAAGTTATGGTTTTAATAAATTACCGATGCCAACTTTTTTCTTGACCAAATACTTGACCAGGTTTAAGTTAAAATTAGTTAACCATTCAAACGGTTGGATCAAAGTCACGATCGTCCATGCAGATAAAGTGGAACCCAATAAAGTCTTGCAAAAGAAAATTAATTTCCAGAAACGAATAAATAATCCATTGGAGAAAAATTATCAAGGACAAAAAGCTTAAGAGAATAAAAATAAAAAAAAAAGGGAAGCTCCGTCCACTGCCATCATTTATGAATTTTGACCCTTCAACAAAAGATATTCACAATATTATCATTAGTTTCATAACCAGGTTATTGAGTTTCTAGTTAGCATCAGGTTGATCTCCTACTTCCACCTTGGTCTGTAAACCCCACAAGGGCAAACATCAGTAGCCACAAATTTCTGTAATTCCCGTTAACTATTGGGGCAAAAAGATTACTTTTATGGACAGAACATAGATGATCCTACCTTGCAATTTGATTAGAACTCTTCATGACAATAATGTCCCTTCATCTTTGCCATATATACGTTGAAGTTCACGAGTTGCAGCCAAAAAGGATTCTGAAAAACATGTAGAAGAGTGCATTAGCTAAAATTTTGGAACTGCCTTCAGCAAGACAAATAAACCAGATATTTGGCATCACCTTTCCAAAGAAGATAAGCCTTCTGGTTAATGGGTGAACCAGTTATTGTCTGAATAACTTCAAACAGCATATTCTGAGGCGTGCTCCGTAGCTCTTGAACTATACCATAAATAGTCTTCCCATTCTCGAAGTATATGTGATTATTAGGGTGTTTTGTTTTGCAATTGGCATGTCGCTCAAACTCATAAGCATTGATTACCTATAAAAGCAGTTCATTAAAATGTTACACATAGAGAAGACTCCCAAAAAGCTCAGACTGAAAATCGAAATGGTGACTAAACTTTGCCTGATATAAGTGTTCTAGAAATGGCCTCACCTTAGAGTAGTTGCAGGTTTGGCAGCCACATAAATAACCACACCCTTGTATACAGCCACGAAGCTCCTTCTAACAAGCCCACAAAGAATAGACAATCTTAATCGAAGATATCAAAAATGAGCATGCTGAGGTGAATAAGAATTAAGATGTACCTCCCGCGACCATGCAATGTACTTTACATGAACGCCATCCAGCATACCAGTGGATAGTAGACTTCTAACATTTGAAGGGAAGTTGTTTGGCGGAATGTTCTGAGATGTTCTTGAGTCTTTTTTCTTCTTTGAAACATTTTCTAGTCGTGAAGCAGTGATATGTGAACTAGACACCAATGCGTCAGCACTTCTTTTGACCAACTGTTTCTCCGACATTAATTCTGATCCCTGGAGAGAAGATTGTGCAATTAACAGTTCATAACTTGACATTACTGAGGGATATGTATTGTCATTATCAGCACTGAAAGATATAATAGTGCTCTCTCTCTTGTTATAAGATTGACCTACAGACAAATTACTGCTATTCTCTTTGCTATACGCTTCACTAGTTGAAATAGTGCTAGTGTTGTCCTTATGATGAATCTGCCCCATGGATATGGAATTTTCATCAGTCTTGCTGGCTTGACCCACATATATAATATTGTCATCACCCTTGCTAAAAGTTTGATTCATCACTATATCATTATTGTTCTCCTTATATGCTTCAGTCAGTGAAATTGCTTCATCTGACTTAGTATAGGTCTGCCCCATTGATATAAAAATGTGATTGTCTCTCTCACAAGTGTCACCAATGGACAAAATATTCCCAACCTCTTTGTTATAGGCAAGACCCATTGAAACGGTGCTTTCATCTGACCTGTTGAAAGCATGACCTGTGGACAATGTAATGGGTAAATTATCTACCCTGTTGTACACATGCTCCATGGATATAGGCAGCAGATGCTCAGACTCCTTAGCCTGGCTTACTTTCACTTTTCTAATTCCCCCAAAGTTTAAACCTGGCCTAGAATCTTCCAATGTATGAGACATAGATAACCCGAATGGAAAATCATTTGCAAATGAATCTCCATCTACCTTCCTCCCCATGTTAACTTTTTCTGAGCTAACTGATAGAATGTTTCTATCATCAAAATTGACAGCCCTGACTGGCTCAGAATCAAATAAGCGTCCTGTTAATGGACTGAGAATCGACTGAAAACTAGAAGTGTTACCCCATGAAGGGACATTTGAGTTCAATAATCCTGTAAAAGAATTGGCTGTTGGAAACCCCACTGATTGTTTCTTGTTGGGAAATGCCTCCACATCTGCACCATCCATAAACCACTGATGAGAACGCTTCAGCTCAGATCTAGAAGAACTGTCACCATTTATCTCATTGTCATTCCCATATGCATTGTCCTTTGCCACCCAATAACTTTGATTCTGGAAGTACTATCACATAAAATTAGCTAAAGGAAGGCCTTCGTAATATGCTTAATCATTACTCTAAGAAATTACAATGACAATGTGATCACCTGGCCAAGTATGGTTATTTATTATCAGTATATAATATCAAAATCATTTGCTTGTCTCTTGCTTATAATAGATGACAGCATGAATTTAATATGATCACAAGAATCAACATAACATTAATACCAATATATAAAAGAAGGTCAAACACCAGAAAGCCCAAATTCATAAACCAGTAGACAATGTGATCATGATTAATACAACCAAAAGACTACAGTTAAAATGTGCAATTGCAAAAGATTTCAAGCTCAATATTTCACATCAAGCAAAAATTCAAGCATTTCTGTTATAATTCAATCCTGTTTACATTCGGATGCAATTTACCACTCATCAAAAACTTACAGAAATAACACAGAAAAAATTAGAAGTCAAACCCTTCTTTCCAGATCCAATTTTCAAACTATAGTTAAAACGCTGCAAAAACACATAAAAAGTGAGCAGTTTCTGACTCCAAATCTGTCATTCAAAGCAATTGAGCTGAATGGTAAGGAAATAACTCTATTCACAATAACGACCAGTGTCCATCAAGCTCAAAACCTGATATTAAAAGCCCTTAGGTAACACATGCAAGACAATGAGAAGCAACAAGCAGTAGATGCAGAATTTAAATGAATAAACTAAAAGTCCTATAGCAGAACATCGTAAAGTGAAATCTGGGCAGCTCATCCAAAAGTCCTACCCTATATTTGAATCAGAGAGCAACATTCCCGACAACAAGTGCACGGAATGGAAGCACATCACATTTCCACTCCAACAAAGTACAAACAATTATACCAATGAAAAGATATTCCAATTTTCCCAGTTCCTAAATATAATGACCAAATTAGTAACACCCAGTTGCACATTGCCAAACGCCAGGCTCGCAACTAAGATTGAAACAAAACCTACCATTTCTCTCAAATCTCGATCTTCCACTAAGCAATTGACCTGTAAATGACATAAATCAATGCTCTTTGACTATTAGAAGCTCGTACCAGCCCAGCTTAAAGCAAGAACTATCAGTGTCGGGAAATGACGCTCAATGCAATTTCTCTGCCAATCAAAAGAAAACAGAAAAAAATATGAACACATACAATAATAGACAGAAGACAAAATGATATGAGACCCGAAAACAGAAAGAAATATTTCGAAGTCCTTACAAGAAAAATACAGAAATATTTCGAAGTCCTTAATTAGTTTCAAGTGTTACACAGCATTTCCATGCGATCGTCTAACTTAGTACAAATTTACTAATTTACTCTTTTCATTAACGAGAAAACAATCAGAAAAGTAAAAGAATAATGTGAACCCTAACCCTAATGCTCACTGAATCAAACCAACCACTGCATACAATAAATGAAACGACGTATATATAAAATGCGAAAATAACCTAAATATTAAAATCATCAATGTACATTCTCGGAGTTCGGAGATGCTTCGTTCGCCGGTGACCGGAAAATCAAGCCGGTGATTGTACGGACCACGTTTGTGAACGCGGGGACATCCGGGGGAAGTTCAACCGGTTTTTTTTGGCTCGCTGCTGTTTGGGAGAGATGATATGAGATGGAGATTTGCATGATCCCAAGTTGTGTATTTTTCATCCGAACCGTACACGTGGCGGGAGTTCTAATCGAGTTTCGAGGTGGAAGCCATTTGGATTCTACATGGGCCTCTCGCTTGGATGCATATCTACGTCCAACCGTAACTACGACGAAGGGGTGGGAGCTAATGAGCGCGACGTCATGTCGTTTTCAGCGGGGATTGTGAATAAGTTTGAAACCTTAAAATTGGCCTCTCGCCTTTAATCACAATTTGTTAATTTGTCTATTTGATTTTATTATTTCATATTTATAATTTATATCTACACCTATTATTTATTTACATATAGAGTTATCTCACTTGGTCTTCATAAGGCAATAATACTTAAATATAATATTAGGTAAATCAATATATCAAAGGCTTAAGATTCTTCATTAACTAATTTTAAAATACAACAACAATATTTAATATGAATTCTAACGATATGGGAAAGCTCAATAGTACACAATCTTACTTCTAATTAGTATAGAAGTTATTTCCAAAATTAATTAAATTTAAAATAGCATATGAATAAATGAAAGCATATGTCTCATAAAAAACTAAAATTAAGAACCTGTTTGACAATTAATTTATTGCATTAGCTGTTAGTTGATAGTTGATTATATCAGTTGATTTGACCAGCGGACTGCATTAGCTATTTGTCATTTGATTGTTAGTAAAATTACCTGTTTAGTATTAGTTGTTTATGTGTAAAATGACTTATTGAGACATGACTTAAAAAAAAGCATAAGGATATGAATATTATATATCTTAGTATTTC
>JAOQMP010000004.1:34570865-34585512 GCA_027563575.1 Erythroxylum pedicellare | reverse complement strand
ATAATAATAATAATAATAATAATAATAATAATAATAATAATAATAATAATAATAATAATAATAATAATAATCATGATAATGATGATGATGATTATGATGATGATGATACATCCAAACATAAATTATATAACAATTCAAATAGAGTAAAAGATGTTGGGCAAAATTTAAGGGCAAATCGACATTATATAGGAAAGGGTACCAGAAAGGTACTCATAAGGAGCTTCTAATTTTTAGCTGGTTGGGTTGAATCAACCAACCCAACCAGTCAACAACCAAACAACTAGAATAATTTCTTGATGAAGTCAATCAGTTGATTTTGGTCAATGAGCTAAAAAATTAGCTGATTGTCCAACAACCAAACAAGGCCTAAGAGCCAAATTACATTGTTTTTATTTTTTTTAGATAGACCAATTTATGGAAGGATAAATCATCTTATAAATTTAGGATTTTAATTAATTTTATAATACTATTAGTAATTAAAAATATAGTAATCAAATGTATAAATTTTAATTATTAAATATAATCTATTATCTACACTGTCATTTTTAGCATAAAATACCCACAAACATAAATTTTAGTAATTAAATAAATGATAAAAAATTACAAAGGCCCTGGTTAGTCAAATTATAACATATTAGAAACAAAAATAAAAATTTTATATGTATTTAATTTACATGTGTGTATACAAACGCATATGATTTTAAAATATTTAAAAAAATTAAACACTAAATAAAAATAATTTATTTTCTATCTGCCGCGTGGATGTTGGTAATTATTTTTTTTATTTAAGGGAAGAAACGAAACAGATTACACGATGAGTCTAGGGAAACAGATCCTCGACATATCCTCGAAGAAGATAAAGTAGCACCCAATGGGTGTATTAACAAAGTAGGTGGTTCCTAAATCAAAATGCTCTACATAATTCGTTAGCCAATCTGCACATCTGTTACTCTCTCGATAGATGTATCGATGTAGTACAGTCCAGTTTCGAGTAAACAGTTCATTAATACTTTGAACTATGGGATTGAGAGCCATTGAATGGCTCACCGAGGCAGATAGGAGATTGATCACCGCGATCGAGTCCACTTTGAGTTTGATCCGACGATAGCCTAGGTTCCATGCGAGCGCGAGCCCGAGACACCCCCCAAAGTTTCGCAGACACCGATGAGCACGAGCTAAGATTCTGGCTGAAACCTTCAAGCCAATTGCCTGCATTGTCATGTATGATGCCGCCTGCTTTGGCAGAGGATGAGGACCATTTGCATGCTCCATCCGTGTTTAACTTTACCCACCCAGTAGGAGGTTTGCACCATCCAATGAGTTGCTCGTGTCGAGGCCGATGGTCAGGGCGCGCTCTACCTTGCCAAACGACTGACTGGAGGATCTGATCTGCACAAGACAAAATAAAAAAAATCGGTGAGAACGGCCAATGGAACTGGTCATTAAAGAGGAACATATTTCTCCATATCCATAAGAACTAACAAGTAGCACCAAACAAAATAGACCAATCCTGCCCAAACACTCGTCGGTGGTATTGGAGATTTGTGGTGAGCCATTCTCGGGACAGCATACTGAAAAAATCATTATTGACTAGGTGCGGAGGAAATGAGTTTCACATTTGGCGGGCTTTGCTGCAATCTCTCACTATATGCTGTGAGGATTCTTCAAGTCCACAGTGATAACACGTTCTATCCGTAGTGAGGTGCCTTCGAACCCGATGCTGATTAGTGAGTAGTCAATCATGTGTGAGGAGCCAGAGGAAAGAGCGAATGCGTTGAGGGCCATTCCATTGCCAGATAGCCTTCCAAGTTCCATTAAATGAGACTTCCTCTTGATCCATTAACATGGGGTATGTGGAAGCTACTGTGAAGTGTCCCGTGTCAGAAATGCCCCATATTAACTTATCCTGTCCTAGAAAGGGCTTCGGTGGAAAAATACAGGCAATAGACCTGCAAATCGACATTGGGAGATAAGATTGAAAAGCATCCCAATTCCAATTATTGTCAATGTCCACAAAGTGTTGGACACGGAGGTTATTAGATGAATCAGGAGTAGGGGTTGTTGCATGGGTAATAAGGGGTCCCACTGTTCCAATCCACAAGTCTAGCCAGAGGCGAGTCCTAGCGACATCACCGATTCTCCATTTCAGGCCCTGGAGCACTAGATGCCAAGTAGTTTGTATGCTTTTCCAGATCATGGATCCGCCAATGGAGTCAATAAAGGTGGCGAGATTATTGACATCAAATTTATAATTCATAGAGAAAAGCGTTAGGCTTTGCAATCAAGGTGCATCCTAATTTTGCTAAAAAGGCATCATTGGTTTCACGAATTTTCCGAATGCTAAGACCCCTCAGCTCTTTAGGTTTACAAACTTTATCCCAATTGGTGCCATTAGACGAGCCCTACAAGAATTGGCGCATTAATTTCTCCATTGCATCACAAAGGTTGCGGGGCAGCCAGACTGTTTACATAGTATAATTGGGGAGGGCCGCGATGACTAATTGAGCTAAAGTGGTGTGGCCTGCAAAGGACAGAAGGTTGGCTGACTAGCCGGATAAGCGTTGTTGAACTTTGTCCAGAATATACTGATAGGTTCTTTTGTTCACTCGTTCATGCAGCAGCGGAAGTCCCAGATAACGTCCGAGGTCCTTCGTCTGTTGGAAACCCAGTGCGCTGCTTAAATAGTGAGTCGTTTGAGGATGGATGTTTTTGGAATAATATCACCTTAATTTAGTGTGGCTAACACACTGACCTGATGCATCACAGAAGGAAGTTAATGTATCCCGAATTATGTCCACTTGGTTAATAGAAGCTTTGAAGAACATGATGAGGTCATCAGTAAAAAACAGGTGAGAAATTAGAGCGTCATTTTTGCTTAATTTAATAGGCTTCCAGCGACCTTATGTGACTGCTTGCGTAATAGATTGTCCCAGGCGTTCCATACACAGGACAAATAGGTAAGGCGAGATGGGGTCTCCCTGTTGAATACCTCTAGAGGGACTGAAAGCCTCGTTGAGCTCCCCATTCTAACTTACTTGGAGGGAAATCGAGGAAATGCACTTCATAATGAGATTAATCAGTGACTCGGGAATGCCGACATCGAATAAAGCATCTTGAATGAAATCCCATGACAGTTAATCATAAGCTTTCTCAAGGTCCCCCTTTAGAGCCATTATACCTTTTTGACCTGTTTTCCTTTTCATAGAGTGGATGACTTCTTGGGTGATAATAACATTATCTGTAATTAAGTGCCCCAAGACAAAACTACATTGGGTTGGAGTGACCAGATTTTCGAGATAAGGTTTAAGTGTATTAACAATGAGTTTGGTAATGACTTTGTAGATCGCAGAGCATAAGGTAATAGGCCTGAACTACGTAATAGAAGTGGCAGACGGAATCTTCGGGATAAGAACCATAATGGTGTGGTTAAGGTCAGACCCCCAAGCTTCAAGTTGAAAAATTCACTGGATGAATAAAGTCAAAGAAGGCCCAACAATATCCCACTGGGATTGGTAAAAGACGACGGGGAATCCATCAAATCCTGGTGCCTTATTAGGAGCCATATTGAAAAACGTCGTTTTGATTTCGTCAAGGTGGGGTTGACTTTCCAAATCAGCTATCGCTTGGGGGGTAAGGGGAAACTGACCTTGGATCTATCGGACAATAGAAGGCTAGCTAAATTTGCTCAAGGAAATTCTTTGTTAATCTTTTGATGCTCGTGGAATCTGAGAACTCATACCGATTTTCATCTTTCAAAGAATTGATCCTCGTGTGTCGATGCTTTGCCATGGTGATTGCATGGTAGTATTTGGTGTTCTTGTCTCCTTGGCCTAGCCACTAGCGTTGGTGCCAATATAGTTGTTCTTGGTATAGGAACTACTCCAATTCAGATTGTAGCTGTTCCTCAAGTCCCCTGAGATAGATTGAGTCTTCGTCTTCTAATCTTTGTTGAATGCCTTTGAGTTGCGCCAGGAGTCTCTTTTTTCGGTAAAAAATATTTCCAAACCTGGTATAGTTCCAATGCTGTAACTTGTCCGAGAAGTGCCCGAAATCTCTACTGAGCGTAGAGCTGGTTAGGGTCCAATTCTCCTCAACAAATTATCGAAAGCCAGCATGCGTCAACCAAGCTGATTGAAATTTAAAGGGCCTATATGTCGGAGGAGAGTACGCGCTGTTGTTGAGAGGCACTAATAGAGGCTGATGATCTGATTTCAGAAAGGGTAGGTGAGTAACTGTAGTGTTATTGAAGGCCGAATGCTAATTATTAGAACAGAGGTCCGGTCTAATCTAGTGAGGATGTGACCCCTCCGCCAGGTGAATCGAGGCCATGAGAATCCTAGATCTTGGAGATGACAGCTTTGCACACAGTCCCGAAAGTGAGAATTGACAGTCGGTTGGAGACGAGAACCTCCACGTTTGTCCATGCATTCCAACTTGGCATTAAAGTCCGCCCCTCAAAAGCCAGGGTCTAATGGTAATCCTAGCAATTTTCCACAGAAACTGCCATAAAAAGCTTTGTAACGAGTACGTAGGGCTAGCATAAATAGCCGTGAAGTCAAATGTTAGATGGTCCCACTCAATATTGGCATGAACGAATTGACGGTGAGCTCTAAGAATTCGGACCACAATATTCACTTTCCAGAGAAGTCAGATGCCTCCCGAATAGCCTGCTGCTTCAACCCGGAAGGATTGTGTAAAACCCAAGCTCCTGATAACTTTCGTTGCTCAAACCCCATTTATGCGTGGCTCAACCAAAACAACCATATGTGGGTTATGGATTCGAATATAGTTTTTAATAATTGGCTTGAAGGTCCGATCTCCAACCCCTTGACAGTTCCATATCAAGATCAACATAAAATCAGTGAAGGAGAATTTAATCTGCATGAGTGATGACTGGATTGTCAGTCTGCACCCGACGCTGATCCATCATGGGTTCCGGTGGAGTCTCCACCATTTGAGTATCAGTCTCTAAATTTGTTACTGTGACCACGGTTGAAGTTGTGTCTGGATCTGGTGGTCATAGAGGGGGTATCATATGCGTTTGATTGGACGTGACCGAGGCATGGTGAGTGTAGTCTGCATTGAGATCCCCCTCCATGTCCCGCAACCCAAATCAGTATCTATGGGAAGGTTGATAGACTGATCGTGAATTATAACATCGGCGTGGGAGGGAATGGATAGGCCCACGTGGTCCATTAATTGACGTTGGTTTTCTGGTGAGATGGGCTTGGGAGGAGGTGTTAGGTGGGTCTGCCTATCTTGGCCCGTAGGTTGAGTCTGGCGCATTGGTAGGTTCTGTCTAGTTTGACCCAAGTCTTGAATCTGTAATGGTTTATGTCTACGCATCCATTAGACGACAGTCGTTTCAATCTATATTCTTTCAGCATCGATGGAGTTCGGGATTGAGATCTTATGTGATTCTTGATCATCGCAGTCTGATTAACAGGTGCTGGAGTCTCCTCATTTAATTGAGAGTTGTCCAATCTTGGTTCCAACGGCTCGATTTCTGTCAGAGCCATGAAATGAGAGCCCGACAATCCCACGTGGGATGGGTGGTTGTTTCTATCGAATCGCTGTGTTGTTGTGGGTGGTGGCTGCTGGCGGGGGTGCCGTTGGACTTGCATCCAGGGCCCACACTCCTCACATCGGAGGCCATCAAAGGAAGATGCACTTCGGTTGTCAACGGTGGTGGTCACTTGTGGGTCACCTATGACTTGCTCAGTCGTGGGTTACGCAGTCAGGTATGTGGGGCAAGTCGTCGCGCCATGTTCGACCAGCCCACAGGAGAAACAGATTAAGGGCAATCCCTCATACGCCACCCTGATGAGCTCGCCGTCAAGCTTGACTATGGAACGGAGTGGGGAGCTGAGGTCAATATCCACAGCGACTCTGGCAAGTTTGCCCCGTTGGGTTAGCTGGGTTTGATGGTCGATTTTAACCGTGCATCCCACTAGGTTACCGAGAGCGGTAAGGATTGAAGGGTGATAATTGGCGATTGGTAGCTCAGGGAAACACACCTAAGCTACCACATGCGTGATTTTATCGGTGGAGGGATGGAAGCTTGGACACCAAGGTTGAGCGGAGAGTGTGTTTTCGGTGATTATCCACGGACCCTGGGTAAGTATCTTGATATAATCATCCTCCTCCATAAAATTGATAAGGTAATAGTCATTGTCGATATCCACAATTTTGATTGGGCCCATAGGTTTCCATAGGGATAGCAATCGTGATTTTATCATGTTGAATCCCAATTTCCAACCAAGAAGTTTGATAATAACAGCATTAGGCCATATTTTGTCTACTTTGCCTTTGAATGTATTGGAAAGCTCTACCCCCATGCCAAATTTGTCTTAATGATAGATATATCTCCTTCGGCTATTTCTATGGATTCCTCTTCTAGTTTGGCCACTGACCACCGCACTATAGCTAGAAGGAGGATTTTCTTCCCTTTCCAGTGTACGGACTTTTTTTGCAATATGGCCATCAGATCCATTTGAAATGGGAGCATGTTGAGTATCCATTGATGATCAGTTTTCTCGTGTGCGGTTTCTACTTGGAGAAAGTATGTGTGCAGAGGTGCAGATCCACCGAAAACAATGTCCTCAACGAAATGGTGTCAGTTTAAAGAATGGACGAAGCTTTTATTAACATTTGACATGCCAAACAAAACTGACAAAAAAGGTTGTCTTGTCTCGAGTAAGCTTGAAGAAAAAGAATTAAAAAATTCCCAACAAACATGTCATAAGGTCTGATCTCCCAAACCTCTCCTTTTGATTATGTATATACTTGTTCCCAATCTTAAGTATTTCTCTACCAACAAAGTTAGAAGAACTAGAAGAAACCACTTGTCTGCAAAAAAATCAAAAAGCTTCAACGACACTACATTATGTTCCTGTCCAGTTTAGTACTCGAGGCCCTTTAATTCAAATGTTATCCACCGCCACGACCAGTTTCAGATTCCACTTGAAAAGGTCTAAATCATTATGTTTCATTTCATCCACCGTGTATGTACAAAGAAGCATTCAGCATTCTCGTTAGCATTCTCGTTATCTATAGCTTGAATAGTGTTAAAAGTACTCCATCCAGACAGAGGAGGGGTCCTCTGCCCAGTAACTCTGACCCCACATAAATAGATGGTTGGAATAAACTGGATAGAGTTACTTAGTCAGAGCATCCATCCTCATCCGGACAAGAACATACGAAGATCACAAATGTTGGGAAGGATCATGGAAGTGCATTGGTGCTTCCGGTTCAAGCTCAATTTTTACACTTAGCAGGCCTTTTATAACAACAACTCTTCTGCTTGTACTTTGTTAATGCACGCTGATTGTAGAACAGCACTTGTTGAATACCTCGGTGGAGGCCTGTTGCTTGTCCTAGGTTTGTTCTTGTTTACCATATCAACATGGACTGAGAATAACGATGAAACAGGTCTGTGGTCTGAGAATTTCGACTCTCCTCTAACGTATGACATTTGTTTAAGACCTTCTCCTTTCCACAATATTCGGTCACACCTGCAACAACATAGAATATTAATGGCCGGCTTGTCATCGTTTGGCCTTACTTTATTAAACATCGTTATATTTACTTTTCCTTGCCGACCAAACAGTATTTTAAACATATTAAGCCAATACTTCTTACCAAGCAGGAGTCCGACGTTTGTCTTTAGACTTGGAGGTTTGAGCTACATAATGGTCTGAATCGATATGGTACTTGTAAGTTGGAGCAAAGTATATTCCACCTTCTTCCCAACCTTTGAATACTCGACCAGCTTCTTGTTCTATTCTTAACTAAATCGAAGAACACATACATTTAGTTTCTTGTACAAACTTGAATCTTCAGTCTAGTCATGTATAAACTAGTTGTAACTAACCTGATCTTTCTCCAATAGTGCTTCCCAATCATTCTTATTTAATAGCTCATTTGTCTCAATACAGCCAGATGCGAGTCGATAGTTCAGGTCACCAAGCCATATAATCTTGCTGAATTTTGATTATGAAACAGGACAATAAGGTTAAGTTTAAGGAGGATAGTTCCAAGAACCTGGGAGAATGTAAACCAGAGTTTAAAAAAAGACTTACTCATGCTCTAATATGCTTCCAGGAGGAAGAAACCGTTTAGGACTTGTAGTACAAGAATGAGAGAACCTCGTTTTCCTTAATATTTCAGTAACATCTGCATTTCTCCTAACCTCGTCACCTTCTTTCTCACCAGAAGTCAAGTGTGTGCAAACGAAACAAAACGTTGTCTGGTGCAGTGTCATACTAACAGAAACCGAACCCTGTTCGTGAAAACAAATGTAAGAAAAACCTTTGACCTAACGAACAGACGTAGCTGTGATTCTGTTAAATGCACGAAGACGCTACGATCTATCTAACCTTGTTCCCAAGGTAACCCATAATGCCACGCCCAACACAAGAAACCTTCAGATTGCTAATATACTTGCAGAGATCAGCTCGAACCCACACGCAGAGGAATAATCCAACCATCTGCTTGCTTGCTGCTAGATGGAAACTACGTGGTTGAACTGCGCTGGTCGATGCATAACGTGGGCTGAACGAGTCGTCCTCGCTTGAACTTGAACTCCAATTCAAGTATCCTTCAGAATCATCGCTCCCAAGGTCATCTTCCATTGATATCAAATCGGAGAAGCTGTGTCTTGGTTTTTCACAGGCTTGTTGATCATTTAATGCTTGTCGTATGAGCGACAGCCACTTGACGGCTGGCCCGTTGTCCTCCGCCCCGAGTACGTTGCCGGCGTTTAGAGGCACTATTTCTTGAAACCTAATCGATCCAGTTCAGAATTTAGATCCAACAACCGAAGTAACAACACTTTAACAACAAGAATCTAACCAGTGTGTGGTGTGTCTGAGAAAGTGACAGAGAGATAAAAGAGTACCCAATAACGTAAATATCAGCAGGAGTTTTGGAGCTTAGCCAATCTTTCACGCTCAAGTCCTCATGAGGCGATTTGCCTCCGACATTCCATGTCCCCACGAACATACTGCTCAGGGCAAAAATCTTGCGTTCATATCGAAGAAACCAAAAGTAAACACGGTAACTTGTTACTTGTGTCGATGTTTTTGTGTTCGTACCTGATGTCCAGAGGTTTCGTGTTAATTCGACTCGATGTTCTTAGTCCATTAGTGGCTGCTGAATTGAAAAGACTCTTGAGTTAGATACGAATCACAACCATTGAAAAACCATCAGAACTGCAACTACACCTAAAGCCTAGCAAGAGTTTCCATTACCATTCAAGTCCTACTCAAGTAAAACCATCTTTTCGACTACTCAGAGAAGAACCCTACTTCTGGTAAAGTGATGTCGAATCAAAATTAATATAGCAATGAATCAGACGGTTCAGAGGTTCTAAAACAGTCAGACGTTCCAAAACAGTCTTGGTACTAGGATGTAAACTGGTACGAATCATTACTGAAACTCCTGGTATACAGTAACATCACCTGAACAATCTTCCGGTACGTTAACGTAATAATGCCTATCTGAACAACTCTTCCTTCTCTCAGTTTCGTCTGGGTTGGATCAAAACAAGAAAAGAGGAACTGTAAATGAGTTCGAACCAATACAAGTTTGATTACGAAGTTTCAGAAACAAAAAAGAGACAATTAATGGTTACCTTGCGTTGAGTAATCGGAATGAAACTCGTCTGCATCACTCCGTAGATTTAGCCATTTCCTGACAAGTAGTTTAGGCCATGCAGGCTCTATGATCTGATCAATCACACAAAATAGAGTTTCATCGGTTTCAAGTTCCAGAAAACTGACAAAACAGAGGACAGTCGAAATTTTATCTCTTGGGATGATGCTTGATTTCATACCTTGGAGGTCTTCTTCGTGTATGTTCTCATTGCTCTGCTTTCTGATCACAGAAGATGGCCAAAATCAGAACAAGTCATTATCTGGATCTGAACCAAATTGAAAGTCCCTAACTAATGGATTATCCGTTGAGATATTTCTGGAGATCCTTTAAACGAAAAATAAATAAGGAAAAGTCTTGAAGACTTGTCAAAGATCCAGTTGCGAGAAACTTCAAAGAATACAGATTAAACAATGAGTTAAGGCATAATCAAACTGGTAATGTTTCAATATATCATTTCTCCAAACAGAGGAACCTATGGTTTAGAAGGTTAGACTAACATCAAATGTCCAGTTGAAAGGAAAATGGAGATAAGTTGATAGGAAGAACGCTACGGGAATCAGAATCTTCAACCAACCAAAAATAGAATTCAATATTAAGATAACACAAAGATTGAGAAAACGTCAGGTTCTGCTTTTGGGTGATTATGGAGATTTTTTTTGAAGAGAGGTACAGAGTTAGATTATGAATCAAAAAGTTGCCTTTCTTTTACAAGATCTCAAAAGTGATGAATAGAAAACGGAAGGAGCAAATGAAACTCATCTTCGGACCAAACCAGACTTAGAACATAAAAAAGAAGCAATGATCTTGATGATGGAAGAAGAAGTAAACAACAAGACATAAAACACAAGTAAGAAGAATGAAACAGAGAAAACCATAAACTCATTCCCATGTATAAACTTCAAGACAGCCATCGAAGAATCCAACATTAAACCAAGACCAGAACAAGTAACCAGCCATAACAATCACACGAGACAGTTTCTTTCAAGGAGTCGCCACTTACAAGAACCTGAAGACAAATGGAGGGCACAGGCCACACTTCAAGGAGAGGAATCAAAATATGTGCTTGAGAGTTAAAAAGAACTCTTCCTTTATCTTCTCCACTTTCGCAGAGACATCGATCAGGAGTTCGCTGAAATGTTGTACATCGTGCTTCTTATTGGTTAGTTGGATTGGGAGCGAAATAGTTGAACTGAAAACTGGAGGCGTTCCTCGTATAAGCAAAAAGGGTCGGTTGGTTGGTTCTCAAATTTATAAGCAATCCATAGAGAGACACGCAAGAGATGGAAGACACCATGGTAGCTTAAAAAGGAATAGGCTAGAGGGTTAATAAGAAATTATTAACTTAGTGAACAAATTCTCAGAATTTCTTGTTATGGTCTTCAAAGCTATTGCATGGAATTAGTTAATACTGACTCAATCCAATTGACTACATTCAAAGCACTATATTGAATTTTTTAAAACTATTTTCTTAAATTTTAAATAAAAATAGTAAAAATTCTACAGGTTGTTTCTAGATATAATAATATACATAAATTAATCAAATGCCTGTAGCTTAACTCTAAATTTCACTCAAAATAATTAAATTTAATTTAAAATAATTATAATAAATTCTTAATTTAAATTATAGTTAATTAATTTAATTTGAATTTAAGAGTTAATTTAAATTTTATTATAAATAGTATTTGATTTATTCGTGATTAAAATTATATTTATATTAGATGGAATTACTTTTAATAAAATTTTTAAAAATGCTTTTAAAAATAAAATTTTTAAATTTAATATTTTAAAAAAAAGTTTCATATAATGTATCTTTTACCTAATTATCTAGGGACCATGATCATGCTTTGACAAGATCAAATGAATAACTTGGGTTTGAGAACAATCTGATTAATGACAAATATCGGGCAGGGGTGAATATTATAGTGTCTTATTCTATCTCATGAATTTCAGCCATTTATTTATATGGGTCTTGTGGATAGAGGATCCAGACTCCAATAAAATGTACTAAAATATTAAGATGATATAAAAAAATCCTAATTCGATATACCATTTTATGAAAAATAGAGATGTTTAATCCTATAACTTTCACTTATTAGTCATTTATCATTATAAGTGAGATTTCTGCATTACAACAATAACAATTCAGTAAAAATTTCACTGATATATAAAATTTAGGGAGGTTCAGTAACACGCAATCTTACCTTTAATTAATAAAGAGACTATTTTTGAATGACCCACATTAAAAAATAATACTAAGAATATAAATAAATAAACACATACTTAATAAATAAAATATAAAAAAGAATTCTGAATTAATTATCTAAATTTAATATTTTTGAATTTTAGATCTAATTCTAAAATAGAAAAATGAGATAACTTTAAGGCCCCATTGGTTGGCAGGAAAGTAAAGTGAATTTGGAATCTGATTTCTCGAAAAATAAATCTACGAAAAGTAAAGATATTAAAATGTTTGGATATTTATAAGAATTCTAATAAGAAAGTTAAGTAGATTTTTATTATAGTGTTTGGTATGCAACAGTATTTCATATAATGTAATTTAATTTTGACTTATGTTTTCAATTATATCCCTACAAATTGAATAAAAATTGAAAATAAGAAAAAATTACGAACGTAAAGATTGTTGATTGAAGTTTGTGAGCAAAAATATTCAAAATCCTACTAACGGGAGAACAATAAGAACAGCTAAAAAGGAAGAAGGGTTTTATAAAAGAGTTATCATATAGTTAATAGAAAAAAATATTTAATTGACTAGCATATTTTTTTAGATTAAATTTCTGAAGAAAATAACCTAAATATAAAAAAGAATGCTGAAATTTAAAATCCAAATAAAGTGTTAAATTGGGAAAGTTTTTATTTTTCTAATTACGTAAAAAATAAATTAAACTTGATAATATAATTTAAAAAATATATATATTTTATCAAACAAAAATTCATGCCAACCAAATAAATCTTTTAAGTGTATCTTATCTTCTTCCTGGGTTTGGAAAGTTGAAAAATTGGCAGGCTTTTGTCAAATATTGGAAATTGTCAGTGCCTTGTTTTTCAAGAATTAGACTTAGGGGTAGCCATAAATTTGTGTGGATTGTAAACCTTTCATGTGGCTGACACTTGACAATGAAATGAACTTTTTGGCTGGACACACAACATGAAATTTGGTTGACCATGTTTAATAACCTATTTATGACTGAGGATTCGCACCAAAAAGGGCACTTCCAAAGGACAGTGGTGATTTCTTGTGGCCTCAAGGTTTAGGCATGTACCAGAACTAGAACACTGTTTGCTGCAATTCCACCAGCTTGATCTAAATTTCTATGGATACGTTAAACTAGGGTTGGCATTTATGGGCTGTCATCTTATTCTTTTAAAGTATATGTTTGGAATTATTTTTTTAAACTAATTATATAATTTTAAAAAAATAAAAATAAAATTAACATTTAAATTTAAATTTAAATTTTAAAAATATTAAATTTCAAGTTAAGTTATATCATTTTTTCCTATACATGTCGTAAACGTGCGTGGCATGTACTAAAAGTGGCAGCTAGAGACATTTTTTCTAATATTAATATTTTTAAGTGTGAATTAAATAAATTATCATATATATATATATATATATGTAATAATTTTAAATTATTTGATAAGTCAGTGATTTGAAATTAATTAATAAACTTAATTTGAATAGTATTTATAATTTTTAAAGTTATTTTTCTTTTTAGATATCAATTTAAAAATAAAAAATGAATAACATTTCTTTTATCACTTTTAGAATTACTAAGATCTAACTATATCTTAATAACATATAATAAGATACAATTAAATTGGATCAAACACTTGTGTTTTTTATATTCTATTTTGTGCAATGTCAAAAAATAATATTTGATATTTATGATTCATGTATTTCATTATTAATTGGACTACCCTCACTCAAATATTCAAAGGAATTATCAAAATATTATTTCTGGTTTTAATCTATAAATGATATTGAATATTTATACATTTTTAATAATTTTACATTTAACTCGATCTTGTTAAAGGGAAAATTATACTTTTTTTAACTTATTATTTTTTGACAAATTTAAATTTTCATTAATGATAATAAAAATTTAAGAGTGTAGCGCTTGGAAAGTAAACTCCCTTACAACAACTAACCAAAACTATCACGTTTAAGCATTGCAAATATAGTGCAACCAAATATAATAAGAAACGACGACGTTGCAAACAATAGAGGAAGATCTAACAAGATGGCAATTTGTAAGAGGGGTAAAACTCTCTTCTTCTTCAAACATTACCCAATTAGGGTTGGAAACTCTGAAAAACTTCGAGGGAGATGCTGGAGAGATTGTTGGGATACCAATCTCTTCAGTTTCATGTTATGCATTTTTTACTTTTAAATTTCTTCGAACATTATTCCACGACTGTTAGGCTTAGATTTTAACTTGAATAACTCTCGAGATCTAGGCATGCAAAAGTGATCTTAGTCTAAGTAAGAGCTAAACTCTGCTTGATTCTTCTGAATCGGTTCCATATTTCTTGCTAATTCCATGATCGTAACTATATTATAATTATAAATATTGAACATGAATTGCTTCTCTACTAAAATAAATTTATATTCATATAGTGATTACAATTTTTATAGAGACTAATTTATTTTAAATATTTTTTACTCTATCAAAATATGAATTATCCCATTAATTACCAATAAAATAAACCTTAGGTAACCTCTAAAGTTATTTCTTTTGTAGAAATCAAATTTAAACTTTGAAATACATGTTAATCACAAATTGGTCCAAATTTGATCATCCTTTAGATAATGTTTGGTTATGGGGACAGTAGACGGAGACGTAAAAGTCCCGTACTCTGTAGCGTTTGCTTGCTGTTTCTACTTATTTTTATCCCGTCTCCGGAGGGGGGGACAGAAATTTTTTGTACCTCCCATGACTGTGGTACAGAAATTTCAGGAATACCCCTTCCT
>JAOQMP010000004.1:34510813-34524334 GCA_027563575.1 Erythroxylum pedicellare | reverse complement strand
AAAGAACTTTTTGAAAAAGCTTCATTCAATAGACTGTTTGACAACATAAAAATAAAAAGCACTTTTAATTTGAACTGTATTTTATTTTGTAATAAATATTATTTAAAGTATATTAAACAATATACAAAGCACAATATCTTAATTACTATATAATTTTAAATCATATAAAACATAAATAAAAATATATCTAATCAAATCTTTTTTTATGAATTATAACATAAGTAAAATTAATATCAAAATAAATATTAAAACATATAAAAAAGTCAAATAATATTATATAACTCTCAAAATAAACGCAAAAATGAGTTTGTAGGTATTGTGAGAATTATGTGTAAAACATAAGGATAAAAGAGACTAAAAAATAAACACATTAATTAATCTGACAAATCTACTTGAAAAATCGCTTTTTTTAGAAACTCCAAATTTGAACTTTTTAAAAAGCTATATTTTGACTGTCAAAAAAGTAATATCTATAAAGAATTGCTTTTTTATTTTACAGTCAAATACTTATTTTTCTTAAAAATAACTTTTGTAGTGAAAAAAGTACTTATTGACCTTCCAAAAGTCTATCTCTAGTCTATGTTATCCATGAGCTTTTCAGGTCTACATTATCCTGTCCGATATGAAAACGGATAAAATTCAAATTAATCAGGTTTGGAGTCCTGCCTAACACATTGACTGGCAGGCATAAGGAAAAGATGTGTTAGGGATTATGATCCTGATTAGCTGTTTTTCAGAACATGAGAGCGACTGCTGGCTTTGACCTTCAAATACGCAAATATGAAAAGGCTGCGTTCTTCAAATACGCAAATATGAAAAGGCTGCGTTCTTCAGGAGCTAGTGGGCATTTGTGTATGCAGAATGATTCGCGGCCAGGACAGTACACAGAGGCTGCGCGTCTTGGAACTTTGAAGCTGAATATTCAAAAGTAACTTATTCTAATAGTTGTTCATGCTACAACTGGACATTGTCTGGTCGTTGCTTCATAATAACCATCTCTTAAAGAGTAATATATTAAGTAATAGTTCTTCTAGTACTGGCATGGAATCTGAAGTGGAAGAAATTGAGAAATGGCATTGAAGTAATAAGGAATGTCTCATAGTAACATTACATATATTTCTCATATAAGGTTCCTTTCTTATAACATCAAAGATGGCCCTGTCCTGATCAATCCTGAGCTTGCCGTGAGATACAACAAGCCAGACAAGCAAACAGCATGAATTTTTTCAGTTAACTCTAGCAAAAGGAGCTCTATTTGGTGATGCTGCCTGTAATAATTGACATGGGATTTTGCTTCCAGAGTGATGATCCAATTCATGTCTGTTCTCTAAGCTCTGTCGGTTGTTGCGAAGAGGTGTTCTCATCTCCTCGATAGCTTCCAAACTTGGCACTGTTATAATTCGTCTTTTAGGTGTTGTCCCCGTATGCTGATCCACCTGTTTCAATGTGAACAATGAATAACATAGAACCCCATTTAGAATTTAAAGTAAGGAACAGAAACACAGAACGATCTGAGGAAGAAGCACAAAAATGTAACTTAAGAAAGTGATGTCATTTTAAGGAAGAAAGCATACCAAATAATCTTTTGTGAGACACTTTTCTGATTTTGTTCTGATACTGGATATGTCTTGTCCATGGTTCTCCTGTAATGACTTCAGCTGATCAAAGCACAAGGTGGTCATGGAGTTCATTTCCTTCTTACTTTCTTGGTCTAGCATCCGTAAGTCTAACCGGAAAGGATTCCATTAGGTTGTCAGAATATGCAAAACATTGGAAAAAATAATGTTATCCATTCAAAGTCCAACAATTTACCATCAACAGCAGCTACAATATCATTAGATCGAGCATCAAAGTCTGCATCCGTGGCAGAAGATGTGGATAAGAATTCCTTGAATGCCTCTTGATTTGATCTGATCTTGTCCCTGCATTGGAAATGCATTTAAGTTTGTTTTACTGAGAAATGAAACCAGATTGGCAGTGTGGAAACAGTGGAACGTACTTCACGGTAGATTCTATCTCCAGACCACTACTCTTATTAAGATGATTAATGTATGATTGGACCTCTTGCCATTGCTGTGCAGAATCCTCCAACTTACTTGAGCTGCAAAAACAATGAAAATGAGTCGAAAGTTAAACTTCAAAGATTTTTACTAAAACTACTAGGCAAGAAATCTTGTGTCAGGAATGGACGTACCATTCCTGTAAGAAGTTTTCCATAACAGCCCTTGATTCAGAAATCGAGAATGTATCTTCCATGAAACGCTGTTCCACTTTTTCTACGTGACTGCTTATCTGTCCTCTCGCTTCGGATGAAACCTGCTGCATGTTGGAAAGCTCTTGTTGTAATCTCCTGTTCTCCTGTACAGTTGCCTCCTGGATAGTCCTTGATGCATCCGAGACCTAAAACATAATTTTTTAACAGTTCAAACATCAAGCAGGTCACTGATATACGAATACATGTGCAAGTACTTGAAAGTATGATGATTCACCATAGCTGTTTTCTTAGATGTTAAAGCTGTTAATATTACTGCAATTTTCTCCAGGGCTTGTTTTTCCTCTATCATAGCCTCTTCCTGTTTCAGAGAAATAAAGTTAAATGGCCTTCAATATTCTCCTCCTTTAATCAAAATGAGATCTTTCTTCATCACTTACCTTGAACTTGTTCTCAAAATTAGCTAATTGGTGGATTTTTCCCACCTGGTTTTCTTCAAGAACTGCCCTAACCTTCGAAGCCTGATGATGGAGGTCACTGAAACAGTCCAGCATTGCCTTTGATATTGCTTGGGTGGAAGTTAGACTATGCTTGAACCCCTAAAGTATTTGTAACACATGTATCAAGAAGATTGCAATAGCTATCCCAACAGAAAACTCCTTTTGGAACTTAAGGACAAAAAACAATGCATCATTTTTACCTCCTCTTGTTGCAAAGTTGCGAAAGCTAAGAGCTCTTTCTGCTCAGTGAGAGATTTCTGAATGTCCTCGATTACCCCATGGGCCTCACAAACCATGGTACCGAGAAACTGCCAAGACGTTAACATGGTTAAAATAAATTCTAATCAAAATCATTTTATACAGAAATGATAGTCTCCAAGTTGTTCCATACATGCTCAATAGCCTGAACTTGTGATGCAACTTTAGCATTAATCTGATCTAGATTAGAGGAAGCTTTCATTTGCATTGACTTGGCAAGCTCTTTCAAGGATGCTACTCCTGAAGTGTAGGTCTCTTTAACTTTCAGTATCCTTGACTGCAAGACTTTTGTTGCCTGACAGGCATCATTGATAATGTTACCACAACAAGATCAGAATTCTCCAAAATGAACATAGAAAATTGTAATCTAGCGAATTTTCTCTCTTACGTCACACTTAATAGCTAGACATGATTGAACATGTTCTTCCATGGATCTTATCTGCTGCTGCTGTTGAGAAACTGACCCCATAATGGTCTTGTGCAGGTTCTTTAGACTTTCATCAAGATAAGAACCAAATAAGGAAACTTTGCTCTGATTTTCTGCTTCCATTTTGTCTTTCTGATCTGCAGGATGGGGAAAAGTTGTACTCAGGCTGTGTAGATAAATACCACACAAGTCCCAGAAGAGCTAATTCTAATCAATGACTTATATGCATGCACAAGCACCACAAAAAGAAGGGAAATGGAAAGTCTTTTACCTAATTTTTCGAATAACAAAGTCATGTCCTCTGAAGCAGTTTGCAAATCAGTTCGCAACTCCGTTGCACGTTCAACAAACTTATTTTCTGTTCAACGGAAGGTAACTTACACATTGCTTTGACAAAAAAGCTGTTAGATATTGCAAATGATCTCTTAGTTCGATTACCTGAGCAGAGCAGCTTGGAAATGATGGACTCTTTCTCTCTAATTGTGGAGATAGCTAACCTGTGTTTCTCCTGAAGTTCAAGCAGCTCCTTGTTTCTTTTCTCCAGATTTTCCTAAATAAAACAATGTGATTGAAGCAAATTTCAGAGGCGATGCATTTTATAAAAGAACATGAAATAGACAATTACCTTTGAGTCCTGAAGCTCAGTTTCTACATCAAGTTTCTGTTCCTGCTCACTGATATACAGATCGCGAAACCTTTCAACTTCCTGCTTTAACGTTGAATAGATTAGGCATCAAATAGAAGGCTGACGACAAATAGAATACAGGTCCTAACCTTTTCACTGAAGTTAAGATCATTCTCTAGTTGTTCTATCTTCTCAAGCCTTGCCTGTGGAAGGTATTCATTCAAATTCAAACAGATCAGGTAAACTGAAATAAAAAGATGTCATGACTATTTGATTTAATTGTCTCTATCACACTGATTGGTAATCAAATTGATTCTTTATGTATTGATAACTGGTATTTGGCCATCCAAAAAAATTCTTTGATATGATCAGTGTCGAAAGAAATTTACAAGGCAGAAACTACACATGGAGCATTTACAGGACAGAGACCAAACATGGTACTTACCTTCTTTTCAGCTTCTTCCTGGACAAATCTGTCGTGTGGAACATAGACTCCATTTCTTTCCCTCGCAGCTCGAACATCTGCATCAAGTTCATTTCTGTTACCTAAGATCAGACATAACTGTCTAAAAGATGCTGAACATCTGAATTACCAACCTTCTTTCATTCTCTCAATGTCCAAGTACAGATCCTTGAGTAAAACAGCCTTGGACATTTTTTGGTTTGCCTGAAAAAGTTTTTCCATGATCAAAAAATGCTAAATTAAGTAGGTTAAGCTTATTTAAAACCAAATTGTGATGTCCACACAAACCTCAGGTTTGTTTTTAATGTTCTTGGCACGATATGCATAATCTAATGTGCTGAGAGTTTCCTCCAGAGAATGAGCTGATGGTGAGATAGTGGCAATGATGCAAGTTTTTGTTTTTCCTCCCAATGAATCTCTTAACAACCTGGTCAGCTTGCTGTCTCTGCATCAAAGCATAATAACGGGGTTAGGTTTAGACAATCAAAAGTAAAGAGCGGCAAGTTGTTTAAGGGGTAACCTGTAAGGTATATGTGTCGAATGCTCCACCAGAGCATTTATAACACGGCCAAGTGTTAATAAGCTCTTATTGATCTCTCCAGCTTCTCTTGCACGGCCCTGAAAAGTCGTAAAATACTTGAGTTCATTTCTAATGGATTCTCCAAGCTAACAGGTTAAGATCAGACTGACTGAAAATGACCACAACTTCTCATCCAACAACAATACTATTTCAATACCTCTCTTGCACCTGAGCGACAGATATTCTCTGACCCCGCCAAATCAACAAGATTAAGCTTGCCACATTTAATTAGATCTTCATCTCCAACAGCTGCTTCTTTTACATGGATGGTAATTGAAAAGACAGAATGAGAACGACTGCAACAGAAACGAAAGGTATATGGTAATGAACAACCTTTTTCTCCTGAATTTAGAGTCATCAACACAGTTCAAGTACCAGAAGTAAGAAAAGTTACCTGCTACGTTTGTTTAACAAAGTATCTGCTGTACGCCTTTTAGCAGATCCTCGTTCCAAAAGACTGTAAATGTCGTTTGCACTGTACACAGCTTCTTCTTCAAGGCCTCTTACAACAACACAACCTTTTCCATCCTCCATCAGAGAAATGGGTTTCTTCTGCCTATCGTCTATGGATCTTGTGCTATCTTCTTTAGCAAGTAAATCAGTTATTTCTTCATTATACAACTCCAAAAATGTCACTTTCATGCTATAATCAGCATTTTGGGCCTCAAGAGTGTCAAAGATTTGGCGAACTGCCCGTGGAATAACACCAGCCTCAGCAGGCAAATCTCCACCCTACAGAGTACAATAACATTCAGATTGAACAATCACCAAAAGAGTAAGAGACTGCAATAATACCTTGTTTCTCATTCCACCCTCCATTGTATATGTTTTGCCAGTCCCTGTCTGACCATAAGCAAACACAGTGCAATTGAAACCATCGAGAACTTCATTGACAATTGGGGCAATAGCTTGGTCATATATAGACCTCTGCTGAGCTTTGGGGCCAAAAACCTGAACACCATTTTGGGAAGATCAGGATTTGAACATATCCCCCAGATAGATTATGAGTAAAAGGAAGATCATACCAAGGTAGAAAAAACGTACCTTATCAAAGGTGAAAACTTTATCTATTTGCTTATTAGCAACGCTCTGGAAAGCAGTGACCTCTCTTTTATGCTCATTACACGATATGGCTTTTGGTACATTCATCCTTTGCTCATCATCACTTAACGGCCTAAATTCAAACATAAAGATAAACAAGTGTCAACTCCTTGGAAGTCGCAATCAACATTCAACTAGAAAAATTTTAAATTTCCAGTCTTTTCTGCAGTCTATTATCAAGCAAAAGAAGATAAATTCTCTTACCTAAATTCCAACATAAAGACAAACAAGTTTCAACCACTTGGAACTCGCAATCAACAGTCTACTAGAAAAAATTCCAATCTTTTCTGTAAACTGTTATCAACTAAAAAGAAGAAAAATTCTCGAACCTGCACCGAAGCAGAACCTGAACATTGATCTCTTTACCATCTCTGTCGTGACGGTTATAGTTGCAGTGCTCCGATCCTCGGGATTCAGGGCGACGTCGCTCCGGCTTTGGAGTAAGAAAAGGGGAAGGAGAGGGAGTAACCCCAAGACCCCATTTCCTGGAGTGATCTGATGGGGTCAGTGACACCATTTTTACGTTCTGTTTGGTTCTTTTGACTTCTGATTTTCCGGGAAACAACAAAGGAAGAAACTTTGATGGAGAGGTGAATCCGGAGAAAGAGAGAAGAAAGGAAAATGCCCTTTTGATGACAGAGGAGCGATCTTTCTCTGAAGCTTTTTGGGAGAATTGAATGTTAGCGAAGAAGATAAGGAATGAGGTTTTCAGTTTCTTCAAAATTTGTAGCCGTTGGAGAGACGATTGTGATTGTCTTACTTCTTTAGAAATTATGGGACCCTATAGGCTGTGAATTCAAAATCTTTTCCTTTTTTCTTGTTCTTTAATAATCCAAATTAAACTTTCTTACATTAATAAAAATAAAAATATTAAATGCAACATTACAAATTACCATTGTGCAAACCATAGCTTAGGTATTATTCGCTACTCTTAAGGCCTATCCTAATGTTATTCAACAAAAAACTAAGGTTATCCTTAACGTTGGAGGTTCGACTCTCGTTTGTGAATGTAACAATGTTAAATACTTGGTAGTAACGTGAGCTGCTCTTCGGTATCCTAAACTTTAATTCAATCCAGCAAAGTGTCATTTTCTCCTTTCTACAAAAGCGTCTACTTTGGGGCTTTATATAACTCAGTCTACTTTGGGGCTTTATATAACTCAATCGACTAGAATGGTTCTTAAAGAGACACCTCTTCTGTATCTCAAACTACTTATCTCAATTGAAAGATTCTCATACGTGCAATGCATCTCATATTAGAGAAAATACAAAAAAGAATTAGTACGTGGGTAAACAAGTCTCTATCATATGCGGGCAAGGTTTAGCTCATCAAATTGGTGCTAAGCTCTCTATACATTTACCGGAGCTCTCACATCTTCTTCTCCATAGGTATCATCAAATCCATTGAAAGAATTCTCAAAAACTTCTTATGGAATCAACCAAATGGGGTAAAAGGTTAAGCAAAAGTGAAATAGGCGAATATTTGATCTCCTATGGATGAAGGAGGGTTAAACATAACTCTTGTCAAAATCTCTAATCAAGTCCTAATCTTGAAAAGATTAAAGTGGATCTTCGTGAATAAAAACTCACTTTGGAGAAGATGGATACATTCGTACTTACTATAGTTAAAATAAAAATAATAAAATTTATTACAGGTATCTTAGAATGTTGAATTAAATTGAATTAAATTAAATTAGTTCAGTTTAAATATAAAAAGTTGAATTAAATCACCATATTAACAAGATATGAGTCAAATTAAATCATCATATTAGCAATAAATAATATAGTATATTATCATTATTTTTAACAAAAATAGAATTTAAAATTTTGATAATTATAAAGAATCTTTTTAAAAAAATTTAAAGATTAAAAACTTTTTAAAAAATAAAAAACAATTAAACCACAAAAAAAAATATAAAGTGCTTCATCCCATAATACTCTAATGATTAATTAAAATAGCAATTAAACTTTTTAAAAATTATTTAAACCGCAAAAAGGCTGGTTTCTTTTACCCTAAAGTGCTTCACCACATAATACTCTAATGATGAGTTAGAAATAGCACTTAATCTTCTGAGGCTGAGATTAGAAATAATTATTACTTTCTTCCCTTCTTTACTCTAAAAGTGACATTTAAAAGCAAATTAAGCCCCCCTATTAGCCCTTAATTAATTACAGATTACATTAGCTAATTTGACCAGTAAATAATATTAACTATTTATTAAAATTATTTAATAAAATTACTTATTTAATATTAATTATTTATATATAAAATAATTTATAAAGACATGACTTAAAATTTTATAAAAAAATAAATTTTAGATATATAACTTTACAAAAATTATATTTATATCTATAAAACATACAAATAATAATAATAATAATAATAGTCGCTAAAAATTATTAAAATAAATCAACAAAAAATCATATATTTTAATTAATTAATTATATTTTAATTAATTACATTTAATAATTATTATTATTATAACAATTCTCACAAGGGTGGTAGTTGTAACAAACGTGTCACAGGAGCGACTCTTAATTATATTTTAATAATTAATTAATTAATTATATTTTAATTAATTACATTTAATTATAACAGTTATTATAGCAAGTATCACCCTCTTTCTTCTTGAGGCCTCCACTACTATTAAAAGAACAATCAGCTGATTACCAAAAACCCTCTTATAAGGAGCTTTTAAAAAATCAGCTAATCGAGTTTAAAGCCAACCCGTACGCCAATAACTAAACAAAATAATTAGCTATTGGGGACATAGTCAAACAACTAATACCCTCCAAAATGCTAAAAAATGGCTGAAAGCTATCTACCAAATCCATGTAGATAAACTAGTACAGTAATTATTTACCCACAAGGAATAAGAGCACAGAACTTAAACTACATATGATGATTGAATCAGAGTGTTACCACAAAGCACATTAATGTTTATTGATACAATGGCTCAAGTTCAGCCTTTTCTCCAATCTCTAATGAGTACAAAGTTTTCAATGTTCACCATAATTATATGCTGGTGACCTTCAGGCTCCAAAGGCAAAAAGCCTACAGTTCTAGGAACCCTGGAAGTATGTCACCAACCAATGAGCCGGGGGAACACAGAAATGAAACGTTCAAGACATTTTTGGCCCACTTTTGAACTTTTGTCTACAAAAAGTTCAAGCTGTTTGAATGGATGGAGCTTTGAGATCTCAGGATACATCATTAGAGAGGCACTGATCCATAAAAAGCTACTTCAGCTGGGCCTGTCATATATATATGGTTGTCTTGCTCTCTCCACTCAATCTCCAGTGGCCCTCCAGGTAGATCAACAATGCATCTCTGTCTCATCAGGAGAGATCAGTGAAAATTGGGAAGGATAAGCAAATATCAGAGTGGTGAATGTGACACAAAAAAAAAAAAAAGAAAGAAAGGAAAGGTGTGCATAACCATGGTGGGGAAAAGTGGGTGGGAGTGCTTAGGGGTGAGAAGGATGGGGATCGGGACGATCGTCAAGAAGGTTTCGATAGAAATTTATCAGGAAATTGCCTTGGCTAAAATAGGAATATCAGTTTGTAAGCTTTTAAACAGTTTACCAACTATAGAATAGAAGTACTTTGATTGAAAAGTTCAGTCTGTTAGAGAAATGAACTAGAAAAATTAATCAGACTTACCCTCTCAGCAAGACCCTCAAGAACAGCTGCAACGACTGTTGCACAAGCTCCAGTTCCACAAGCTAGCGTTGCTCCTAAGATTGCAAGATGTAGGAGTCAACTTTTCGATCAAGCAACTAAAACAGTTAATAATAAAGTTTCGACAACCATGTTTTGAAACCAAAGCGAGAGTTCTCGATGAGATATTGATGAAATGGTACCTGCTCCACGCTCCCACACACGCATTTTTAGGTGTGAAGGGGAGTAAACTTGCACAAATTCTGCAAGTTGAGTTAACAAGAAAACGAAAAAAGATTAGATATACAAAATGATACCGGTCGATTTTACTAGTTGTCAAGAAATATATAGAGAGAACTGTGGCAATAGTCAAATTATTCCGATAGCTTGACATGCATTGACACCAGTATTTGTATTGACAATGTTTACAAGCTTGGTCTTTCTTATGGAGGCATTGCGAATAATCTGTTTAAGATAGATGCAACTACTGCTTAAAGAAAATGAAGCAACTTAAAAACTCTTTATTAAGAGCTTTATACGATGCTATAATAAACATCAAATAGAATGAATGAACAGGCAAACATGAATAATAACATGATGCAGATGGAAATGGCCTAGCATTTGTGCTGTATGCACATCTAAAATAAGCATGTATAGGCCACAGTTGGCCTGAAACGTTTTAGAATTGTTGACATTCCCAGCACTGCACTTGTTTTCACCAACAGCTTTAAACTATTGGTTTACTTCTGAATCCACCATTCGTTGCCATGTGGGAACACCTCGTTCTATCAGAACAAAAGGGAGGCCAGTTCACCTATAATTACTAATAAGATGCAAACTTCATATAGTCCATAAAACTCCTAAAGTCCTGTTCTACAGACATTAATTACATATGTCATAAGTCCTGTTTCAGTTTTAACGTTGGCCTCCCTATCAAAATACTCATTATATTATACTAAAAGAAAACAAATCTCACCCTCCTAATTTAATAGTAAGTGAAGCTAGAATTCAAAGAGCCAAATGAAGGTGCACTAGAAGAAGAAAATTTTAAGATCACAAGTCCTGAAATCTCAGAGCATATAAGAACTAACCTGTGTTTATTCGTGCTGGGAACATGCTATGATGCTCAAATTTAGGCCCAATTTCTGCCAAATTCAATTCATCAACCTGCAAATCCTGTTCACATAAAGTATAAAGAAAGTGAAGAGTATGAGAATTTTAGAAGAATAATGGAGAATTAAAATTTACACATCTCGTTCAATTAAAAGAGAAATTCATGAGGGCATTTGACCTCAA
This sequence comes from Erythroxylum pedicellare, assembly GCA_027563575.1. Lineage (NCBI taxonomy): Eukaryota > Viridiplantae > Streptophyta > Magnoliopsida > Malpighiales > Erythroxylaceae > Erythroxylum > Erythroxylum pedicellare. Next base: position 34,513,212 of record JAOQMP010000004.1, on the reverse strand, counting down.
AAGATGAGAAATAATTCTTGGACAGGAATCTATTATAATGACTAACATTTAAGAGAAATGAGAAAGTTTGAAGAAAATGTATTAATTAAGGAGCCAAATAATTATGACATATCACCAGATTCAGTTTAACCCATCTATGCATGCTTCAAGCTCTAATTCTCCAAAGCAGTTCATTAGATATAACATTCTCAATTGTCTTTTTAAGAATTTCGGTGAAGTTCATGAATTTCATTTTCCATCCAGCACTAGAGATGCCAAATTCTTCAGACAAGACGTGAAAAATGGCATTCACAGAGCAAACTTGTTCAATCACTTTCCAAGCATACCTTTCCATCCTTGGTGCCGAAAATGACACAGTGAGGGTTTCCCATACTAACACAAGTTGCAGTCCACGTTAATCCATCAACATCTAACTCTGCCTTAACAACAGCTTCACCTTTGTTTGCAGGCAATCTTGTAGGCACCTCGGATGCCTTGAGTATCGGTTCACCCATATCAACCTTTACCTTCCCATCCTCTTGAATCTCTGGAACAATTAGACCAGCACCGGTGTGCACAGTAAAACTTTGCTTCCCATGCAAATTCTCTAGCTCAGCAATGAACCTTGCAAAGCACCGCACACCATTACCACACATCTCCGGCTCACTGCCATCCGAGTTAAAGATTCTCATGGTGTAATCTGTGCCATTAGTCCCCGGCATGGCAAAAATCACCCCATCAGCTCCAATGCCAAAGTTCCTATCACATAGTTTCACAGCTTGCTCAGAAGTAATCCGAGGTTCGTTAGAGTCCCTATTATCCACCTAATTCAAAATCACAAAAATAAAGAACAATATCATCAGAATTCATTCGCCAAATTCAAAACCCACCTAAAAGATGAGACCAAGTAAAGACAAAAAAATCCAACACAACTTTCCACTAACAAAAAGATTGCAACTTTCCCGGTAATTCTCATTATAAGAAAAACAAAAAACAAAAAAGAAGGAAAACAAATTACCAATATGAAGTCGTTGCCCAGACCATGGTACTTGACAAAGTGAAGGAATCCGCTTTCCCTCCGATCAAGGAAAGACAAAGGCGAGATTTGCTCTGGAGCTTCAATCCTCATAGACATAGCCAAAGGAACAACCCTGGGACTTCTCAAATTAACAAGGGATTTAAAGAGATTTAATCGAAGTGTGGAAGAAGGTAAAGAAAATGACCGAATAGGACGGAGTGACGGCAGACAATCGTGAGCCGAGTGCGTGAAAGACTTGGAGATGGCGGCGGACATAGCCATGGCTTCAATGTGCTTTGGGTGTGGAAAAAGACGAAGTCTTTAGGCGTTCTGTTGACTGCCCTATGTCTCGAGCTGTTGGTTCCAGATGTCTTGCAGCTCAAGTTCGAGCCAACTCGTTCGGTTTGGTTTTAGTACCTGATTTGACTTATATATGTAGAGGTATAATTTTTTTTAGAAGAATATTTTTAAAAAGTTAGTTGAGTGTTTAGCTGTAAATAAAAAATAATATTTTTAAAAGAGATTATTTGACAATATAAAAATAAAAAATACTTTTACTAATTTTAATTATATTTTATTTTGTAATAAAAATTATTTATATATAAAAAATATTTAAAATATATTAAATAATATGCAAAGTACAATATATTATATTTACGATTACTTATTTCTTAGATAACTATTTTGTAGGAAATTTTAGATAACCATCTTGTAAGAAATTATTTAAAAAAAATGTCTTATTTTCTTGTAAGAAATAAAATTAATATGAAAAATAAATATTAAAATATATAAAAAGCTAAATAATATAATAATCTCAAAATAAATATTCAAATTGAATAAATAGTTAAATACATAATAAATTATACATTTTATTATAATACCAGGAGATTTGTAATATATTCTCTCGCAACATTCATCTTGTTATTTTGTGACTCGTTTAAATGATTTCCTTCAACATCTTCATTTTTATTGATTTCTTCGTTTGTAAGAAGTAATTTATCATCTTCATCATAGGGAGAAAACTCTTCATCAATTTGAACATTTAACCTTATAAAATTATGAATGATCATTAAAGTAATTACAATTTTAACTTGCTTTAGAAAAGGAAAACAAGGAATTTGACGTAAAATTTTCCACCTATTTTTCCAAACGCCATATGTTCTTTCGATTGTGGATCTTAAAGAAGAATGTGCATGATTGAATATTTCTTTCTTCCCTTTTAAAAGATCAACAAGTCGAAAATCAGGAAGATGATACCTCTCATCTTTGTATGATCTTAAATAACCTTGCATGTAAGGATATCCTGTATCTATAAAATAATATTTTCCTACATTCCAAAATAAATAAAGAAGCACTAAATTATTAAGAATAAATAAAACAGTATAAAGTTATCCGTCACAAA
>JAOQMP010000004.1:34466445-34487656 GCA_027563575.1 Erythroxylum pedicellare | reverse complement strand
TAATCTTATTATAATTTTTCATTTGTAATGTACAATTATCCGATGGACTTTATCATATACATTTAAACATGTACAAGATAAAGAATAACTTTAAATAATTTATCACTAAACTACAACTAAAGCAATTGTCTGTAGGGCATGAACCAATAGTAACAAGTATGACCATTTTGGTTACAAGGCCAGATCAGTTCCTAAGAGAGAGGAAACAAATCATTTTGCTGTAACAAATGATAAAGCGAAGCTGAATCGACTATTTTCTTAACATACAAAGGAAATGAAGAGTGTAAGAAAAATGTTTAGTATCTTGACACTGGTGCTAGCAACCACATGTGTGGGTGAAAAGAGCTGGATGAGACAAACCAAGGAGAAGTTACTTTCAATGACTCATCAAAAAATCCAGTTAAAGGTAAGGGTAAACTTATGATTACCTTTAAAATAGAGAAAAGAGGTATATATATTATGTATATTTGCCATGATCTATCATATGCCGTAAAATACAATAAATGTGAAGCCTTGCTCTGATACCAATGATAAAGCAAACACACACAAGAGGTGGTGAATTGTATGTGAAAAAAATTCAAGATACTTTCAAATTGATAAGATCCTGCTAAACAAAATATATTTATAAATATAAGAGTCCTATAAACTTTCTAAAGGATCCTATTGACGTTGAAAAAGAAAGGAGCCTGTTGATGCTTAAATAGAAAGGAACCTATTAATCGAAAGGAACCCGCTAATGCTCAAACGATAGGAGCTTGTTTACTCAAAAGGAGCCTGTTAGTGCTCAAAAAGAAAAGAGCATGTTAATCAATAGGAGCCTGCTGACTTTTGAAAGAATCCCCTTACGATATAAAAACAGAAGAAACTTATTGTAAAACTAAAGGAGCCTATTAAAAATACAAACTTATAATGTGGAAATTTAAAAATATGAAAGAAAGAGAAAATTACACAGTAGATTTATACTGGTTTGGCTTATAACGAAGCCTACGTCCAATTCTCAAGTATCCAACTTGAGTTTTTCACTATAAAGCCAAGTAGTAATTTGACGAGCGTCTTAAAGCTCGCAAGTATATATTTTTCAAGGTTCTTTAACCATCTACAGTAGTAGTATTTTGCTAGCCTCTATAAGCTTTCAATAAGAAATGTATAAAGGATTTAACAGTCCCTCTAATAGAGTGATATCACTTTCTAAAACACAAAGAGTTTGATATAACTTTCAAGAAATAATGAAGCTTTAAGATATTTTGCAAGTCTCGTGTATGTGTCTTGTGTGTTTTGCAAATGCAGTGGCTCTTCCTTAAGTGGACAATTTCTTCAACTAGCCTTTGCTTAATCTTCGATATTATCTCTGCTAACATCTTCGATATTCAAACGTTCCATCAAGGCTTTCAGAGCAATTATTCAAATTAGTAAGATCCTTCCAGATGTCATGGAACAATTTCCAAAATGGTAAGTTTATAAAGAAGTTTGCTACAAAAAGGAAGCAATTATTCTTTGATTTTATTTCCTTTTAAGAATTATATCATTGCTTATATAAGGAAGTAAATTCAATTTAAATTTTGAAATATTATATAGTTGTCATCAAAATTGTTAAACATAAACATTGAGCTAACATCTACTTCATTGACAATGCCACCACCGTCGCTGCTATCGTCCTGCAACACTGCGCGTGGTCCTTGTGGTGGCCTCGGAAACCATTAAAATCTTTACACCTAAACCTAAAGTAAACATGTATCAACATCTTTAATGTAGAAATTGCAACCATTAGAATCAGGAAGATGAGGAAGCCACAGTGAAGGAGGGTTGGTGGTGTTCATTCCAATTCACGAGCAACATCTTCGTAAAATAATTTTGATTATAAAATATGCATAATTTTAATTTTTAAAATATATTATGGAAATTTACTATTTGTGTAAGATATTAGTGCGCATTACTTAATTAATTAACAAAAATTCAACTTTGTTAAAAATTTTATTTAGTAAGGGTTTATTTTCAATAATTTAAAATTATTAAAATTAAATTTAAATTTAAATATTTTGAGAAATTAAAATTAAAGTTATATTATAATGAAGATACTAGACAAGGCTTAGGTGACTCGAAAATATTAAAAGGAGTCATCCTGATGCTTCAGTGAGACGATGTGAGAAAATAATACTTAGAGACTGTATGAGAAAAAAGGAAGACTTAAAAAGAACCAGGGGAAGTGATTAAGAATCATATGGCACGGTTTGATCTTATCGAAGAATTAGCCTATAATAAGAAACTTTGGCGTACTAGGATACGGGCAAAGGATATCTCTTAAAGAGAGTATCCGCAACCTTATAGGTCATATGAATCCGTGTACTATGATTTTATTGTGTAGTATTTACCTCCTAGTTAGTTTTCTATTTAGCGTAATTAATGTGTTGATAGGCTTGGTCAGAGTTACTCAAATACAAGTCTCGTTTTCTTTTTACCTGGTTGGAGTTTACTCTTGTACAAGTATTTTCTGGTATGTTTTATTATCTTACCATTTATTTTTAATCTTTAATATGTTCTGTATAGACGTTATTTTCATATTGCCTTACCTATTTGCATTATTAACGTTACTATTATTACTGTTTATTATTTATTTGTATTTATGTATTTAGTTATTTTATTACATTGTTTGACTTATTTATTTATTTAGTTATTTTATTTTATTATTTTTCTTTAGCATATGTATGCACATCAAGTTGTAATTTTGTAATATTTTCATGACACATTATATGTGGGTCTATCGAAAATAATCTCTCTATTAGATAAGGGTAAAGTTGCATACTATTGGATCTTTAGCTGTGTTTGGTTGTTGGCTGATCAGTCAAAAAATAGCTGATTGACTCAAATCAGTTGGTTGACTTTATAAAAAAGTTGTTTAAGGTGTTTGGTTATTAACTAGTTGGGTTGGCTTATTCAACCCAACCAGCTGGTATTGAATAAGCTCATCATGTGGAGCATTTTAATGAATCACCTGAGATTTTTATTATTTTTATCGATTATGCCCTTATTTTCTCGGCTCTTTCCCTGTGTCTCTCCCATTTCTTGCTTCTCACTTCGCACCATAAAACCAGATCAGGTTTAGAGCCTCCACTAAGACTTCGTTTGCGACCCCGACTGCCGGTGGGAAGATTATCACTGATTTTCTCCTAGCACCAATGGCAGAATCGCTGCCGATAGTGAAGGACAGGCTATTGTCATGAGATCTCCAGTGAGTTCGTATCCGGCTACTGTCATGAGATCTCCAGTGAGTTCGTATCCTTCTTTTGCATTTATTGTTTGCTGGTAATTTATATGGATGTGTATTTTGAGTTGGATTAATGTATTCGGCTTTTTGGTATTCAAATGTTGGAGGATGTGAAATGTGGATTGAAATGGAAGTTGATTTGTATTCTGTATTTGGATTGTGTCATTTTTAGTTGGTCTCTGCGAAATGATAATAAATTGTATATTGTGGTTGGATTTTGAAATGCAAACCATGACATTCTTGCTAATTATCAATTTGATTGGGCCTTTTCCTTTTCTTATTTTATGCTTGCTTGCTACTTCCAATTGAGCAAATTGTGTTTAAGATGTGAGAATTGAGCTTAGCAATGAAAGTAAGGAACTTGTATCCATTATGCCACTCTTTATTCTGCTTATGTGTTCTCATTTCCCACACAACATCTTTCAGTTTCTAGATATTTATCTTCAGTGATAAACTGGTTGGATAATATAGCTTAAGTTTCTTCACCCTCTTGTTGAAATAAGTCTTTTAACACTCCCAAACATTAAAAGAAAGATAACCCAATATTTTGTATAACCTTGCAGATTCACCATCTCCTCTTACTCTAGCTGGTAGCTGTCAATATGACAGTTCTCTAGGTGAACCTTGAAATGTTTACGTTCAATGCGAATTCTTGTTATGCATTGTCGGTAAGTTTTGATTTATAGTGAAATTAACAAAAATGTACTGAAAATTTCAAGGTCTTTTGACAAAGAAGTTTGTCAATTTAATAAAGCACGTTGAAAATGGTATTCTGGACCTAAACAAGGCAGCAGAAACTTTGGAGGTGATTATCTTTGCTAACTGGAGTTTGACGTTATTTACTGCTTTCTTAGAATAATTAAAGGAGTTTGTTGAAAAAAATAGGTTCATAAACGGCGGATATATGACATAACAAATGTCTTGGAAGGGATCGGTCTAATTGAAAAGAAGCTTAAAAACATAATACATTGGATTTAAGCAGATCTTGTTACATTATTTGATTACCTTAAGCATCTAATTGTACATGTGCTCATGTGATCATTGCATGTATCTTGCTGTAGACTTTCCTTTTCCCTTGTCTAAATCAACTAATTTTTTCTTTTTGGTACACAACCATTGTCTCCTAATGGTTGGCAAATAGGGATTGGAAGATATGGGGATGCTTTTCTTGGCTAATCTTGATAGGGAATACATTTATAGTTGCAAGCACTGCAAAATCGATCGTGCACTCTCTGAAGATATCATTTCTAAGGTTTTGTTTCATTTCTTGTTTGTTGTATATCTCCATTTTTGTTTGTTAATTTCAATCACCATTTCAGGTTTGATTTTGGCTTTTATGCCATGTTCTTTGAAAAAGTTGAAAGCTTTGATAAGGAATCAGAAGCGCTACTAATTTATGGCAGTGTATCATATGCATATTCTAAATAATAATGACTTTATAGTCATTGCATTGCAAATGTCCTACATCTAAAACAGTTCTAGTTAATGGCGGCATATCTGACATTAGCTTTATGAATGATCATTGGCTTCAGTTCTAGTATATTGAATAGGGCTTATAGTTCATCACTTCCTTCAACTCCGGAGATCTTTGCATGCACTATGGGCCAAAAACCAATATTCTTTCTAAAATACCCTACGTACTCGTCCAAACTATTTACTACACACTTATTGTCTATACATGATAGCCTTTGAATGGACAACAGCGAAATTCTTCTGGTTCTTCTTTATCACCTTGTCATTGCTCTACTTCACATACTATGGAATGATGACTGTTTCAGTCACTCTAAACCACCAAGTAGCAGCTATATTTGTAGCAACATTCTATTCCCTCTTCAATCTTTTCTCTGGCTTCTTCATTCCAAGATTGGTATGTTTGCATTCAACATTTCTCACTTCCATTTCATCTATCAAACACTAACAATCCTTTTACTCCTCAAATTTTAGAGAATTCCCAAGTGGTGGATTTGGTATTACTGGATTTGCCTCGTAGTATAAACTGTTTATGGGCTGATTGTGGCTCAATATGGTCATGCTGAAGACACAATTGGAGTTCCTGGTATAAGTCCAGGTCCTAAAATTAAGTGATACATACAAAACCATTTTGACTACAGAACATACTTCATGGTAGCAGTTGCTAGAGTATTGGTCGGCTTTGCAGTTTTCTTCACCTTCATGTTTGCTTTCTGCATAAAGAAACTCATCTTCCAAACAAGATAGGAACTTGTTCTTTTAGGCCTTTGTATATACAGAAAAATGTATTGGTTTAGCAAATGGAGTCAACTATGCAATCCCTGTACTCCAAAGTTTTGGATATTTGCCTAGATGTTACTTTTTGTTTCTCCTTCTGCATATACAAAGTTTGTGTTACTTGATAAAAATGGTGACAAGAACTTAAATTTATAACATTTATTTATTCGAAAAATGCCCGAATAAGCATGTTGAAGATAAATTATGAACTAATTTTTATGATTAAACTACTTTAAATTGCTATTTGTAGTTTTTTTATTCTTAAAGCATATGTTTATTATTGAATTTATTTCTATTAAATTGTTTTTGTGTTAGTGGGCTATTAATTTTACTTAGTTATTAAAAAATTTTCATATTTTAGTGGGACATGTTACCCACTTTTTCTTATTTTTGGCTCATGCTTATCTTTAGTTTGTTGCACTGTCATGAATGTTGTTTAATGAGCAAACCGCAATCTATAGTTTTCTGATTTCCAACAATTTTGCTATCAAAGTACCCAGAGTTTCATGGGCTTATGAGCACAGAGTAACTATTTTTTAAGTGTTCAACTTTTATTGTAATGACATCAAATAATTTTTTTCTTCTTATCTATATGTCTAATGCTGAAAATTATCACTGATAGATCATCAAAATGAAATCTTATTTAAAAGCTTGGAGTTTGTGGGAGGTCCAAAACATCCTAAATTAAATCAAATCAAAAAGTATGATGAAGAAGTGGCAAGAAATACTAAGATATATAATATTCATACCTTTATAATTTTGTTAAAGTCATGTCCTTATAAGTCATTTTATACATAAACAGCTAATTTTACCAAACATTTTTAACAATTAGCTAATACAATCCACTGGTCAAATCAGCTGATAGAATTAGCTAACAACTAATGTAATAAGCTGTTTGTCAAACAAGACCTATATTATAATCGTTAAAGTTATGTTTGATTATACGTAAAGTTTTTAATAGAATTGAATGAAATATAATAATTTATAATGAAATGAAATGTAAATGGATGTAATGTTAGAAAATTGTTGTTTAGGAAGGAAGGAAGAGTTCATAATATAATATAATAAAATGTTGTTTGGATTAAGGGTTTATGATATAATAGAGTATAAAATTATTTACCATTTTATATTTTATCGTAATCTTTAATACTGAAAGTTTTTAATTTTTATTGTTCAAAATAAAAATAAAATGAGATATAATATGAAATTTTAAAATAAATATATTGGTTGAACGTGAATCCATCCGGCTTAGGCGCGCGAAGGTTAGACCTTTAGCTTTAAAACGACCCAAAAAGAGAAGGTCACAACCTTTAAACGGCAGCGCTTTAGAGAGTTCTTCAGAACACATTCTCGTTCCCAAGGGTTTTGAACAATCCCGTTTCTTCTACGTTCTACCACCGTATACCATTTCGTTATCATCAGGGTTTAAGCTACCCACAGTACATACACACTTATCTGGAAAATGGAGGCTGTTGCTAAAGTGAATTGCCGTCACCAACCACTCCACCTCTCACTCGATCAGCACTGTCCATTTTTCTCCAAACCCGCTCAATCTCTTTCCTTCAGAACCTCACATCCCCTGTTGTCGTCCTCATCGTCACCGTTCAGATTATCTTCCATCAGAGCTTCATCTTCCTCACGATCACACTCCTGGCATAACCGAAAACCCTCACTTTCTCAACATCCTCAAAACTCTCCTTCTTCACTGCTCCAGACCCTAAAACCCTATTTCAAGAGTACTGCCGTCGTTTTCACCACTGCCGCCGCTCTATTCTTCGCACAGTTAAACGCTAAACCCGCAATTGCCTCGCCGGTTGCGACGCCAGCAACGGAGGAGACCACTAAGGAGTGGGATAGAGAAAACGCTTCGCTTGAGGAGCAAGAGAAGAGAATCGAGGAGCACTTGGCTCGTAACGGAGACGATTTCGAGAATCTCCGGTATTTAATGGAGGTGAAGATCAAATCCAGGAAGCTTCTAGAAGCAGTTGACGTCGTGGACCGCTTAATCGCGCTTCAGCCCAACGACGAAGAGTGGCCTTTACTAAAGGGTCAGATTTTAAGCTTTAGCGGCGAGACGGAGACGGCGAGGAAGATATTTGAGGACATATTAGCGAAAGACCCCCTTCGCGTGGAGGCTTATCACGGTGTGGTAATGGCGAATTCGGAGTCTGGTGAACCATTCGATGGAGTGTTGAAGAGAATTGAAGCTGTAATGGAGAAGTGCAAGAAGGAGAAAAACAATTCACTTTTAAGGGATTTCAAGTTACTGGTTGCGCAAGTAAGGGTTATGGAGGAGAAGTATGGTGAAGCAATTAAGCTTTACGAGGAGTTGGTGAAAGAGGAGCCTAGGGACTTTAGACCCTATCTGTGTCAGGGGATTATATACACTCTGTTGAAGAAGAAAGATGAGGCTGAGAAAAAGTTTGATCAGTTTAGGAAGCTTGTTCCAAAGAATCATCCTTACAGAGAATATTTCCTTGATAACATGTTTGCAACCAAGTTTTTCTCGGAGAAGGTGGAGAGAGGAAAAGCTGGATCGAGCAGCTAAGAGCTTGTAGATGGTGCACTTGATTTGTGGTAAAGGGGAACATATACAAGTTATTGCTTTTCCAAACCGTGAATTTATTGCTGTAAGAAATGATTTGGGTAGTGATTTTTTAGAGAAATTTAGAGTGCTATGGTAGTGGATGACAGTTTTACAGATACAACAGTTGTTCTTTTTGGTAATTCATTTTTGCTTATTCTGATATAGCATCCATATCCCGTGCTCTCTTAGTAGACGTCAATCGCTAATGACTTTGAGATCGAATTGCTTTCCATTTTGTTTCTAGTCCCACCAACTATGGCATTGCATCGTGTTTGCTTGTGTGATGCTTGGTTTTAGTACTTTGATAACCCTTCTTTTTATGTGTACTGAACTTGATAAGTTTGTGATGGTGATGCGAAGTCAGTTGTTATTGAATCGTACAGCTTTGCTTCATTCAGCCCATTGGGCACGTGTGTCATATTCCAAATAACTTTCTTGATTCCGTATGTTTCAATGTGCTTATCCTTTATGAGGTTTTGAAGTCCCATGGTACTCAAATGTGTTGTTCTTATCACTAATCACCCATTCAGCTCATGTTCTTCTTAACTAAGCTTGTCTGAAGAAGAAAAGCTTGTCTGGTAAGACAGTCCTAGAAGAAAAGCTGCAGACTTCTGCCATGTTGCCATTGTTGCTCTTTTCCTTGCTGAGGAGTTCCCACTACAGCTGTCTCCAAATAGAATTTTCAACTGTTTTGATAAAAATGCAGAGAGGAATGTTGCTTCTTGTGTTTGTTTACCGGAAGAGTCAGCGTGTGATCATGTTGCTGGAGTTTTGGCCAGGGTCTTGATTCCTAATTCTGTGTATTCTATATGCCTTGTTAAAATATGCTGTGACATCTTCTATGGCTAGTAAAATGTAACAAAGACACCCTAAACTGTTCTGCTTCTGGACCCCGTTATTAGGTTCAATCGAATCTGCCACTGTCTTATTGAATGAGATGGATCGGTATTTGAAAGCCTGAGCTGCTGTTATCATTGCTACGAGCTTAGATTTTTGTACAGGGTCAAAAAATTTCTAAAAGTATATCTGTATTTGTCTATTGATTTCCTTTTATTTGGGATTCACAATTTTAGTTTTCCTGTTGACTCTGATATAAACTGCTATCTTCATTGTAGATGCTTATAACATGTCACAAGAGAGACTGGTGCATGGGATATTCTATTAGTTTCTCATTTCTAGCACCTAAGTGTTTGCATTGTGCTCCTCAAATATAATTTTGCTTGAATTATTACTTTTTCTTCCAACAATTAGATTGCGTTTACATGAAGCCGGGAATTGGCAGGGAGCTGATTCACCTAGAGTTAGATGATTGAGATTCTTTGCCAGAAAGGTTCGTTGCACTTCAACTTCCCAGTTTCATGAGTACGGGAGATTAGAGTAGTCATGGACTGTTCATCAAATATTCTATGACACCAGCTTCTGATGTTCGAGTGCAGCTATTGAAGCAGGGTTTTCTTGCGCATGCAGAGCCTGACGTATGATAATCTGAGAAGCTACACACCTTTTTCTTAGTTAGTATACTCTGCTTTAGTATGATCCTAGGTAAACATGTTAATTTTGGCAGCCATTGTATGCAACTCTGTTGAACAATAGATCAGTGATATACATGTTGCACGTTGAGCAAAGTTTTGCCTTATTATTTTCTAAGTTTCAGTTCTCCATGTAACTGTGATCCTTTTCTTCTTCCTGTTTCATATTTCCTATGAACAATCACTCTTGCAGTGGAATCTTCAGATAGATGCTAATGCGGATATTGATTATTGATTCATAGTGCAACTTCAGCGTACAAAATTAGCAGATGCATAAATGATGAAGCAGAGGGTTGGAGCACAAAGAGTTGAAAAAGTATTAACGTCACCAAGCAATCCATGTTGCTTGGTGGTACCTTCTTTGTTTTTCTTGCTTGGTCCATAAGATATGTATATATACATATGCAACATACATATATGTGTACTTCAGGTTCAATCCCACATGCAAAACCACAACGATGACGCCATTGAACTTGACGATAGTTCCATTGAACTTGCTTGTCGTCAGCTTCAAGTTTTGCATCTAGGCTCTGAACTTCAGACTTTTGATCTTTCTCATCGAGTAGATCAAATTTTATAGGATCAAAATAACATGTGTCAAAATCCTGACAAGTCTTTGATTATTGAGAGTGTTTGTTTTTGTTTTTGTTTTAATTTTTAATTTTTAATTTAAAATCCATTTGAATTTTTAAGTTTTGATTTTAATTTCGGTTTTTTATCTATCTGATTTTTATAATTTGATCATTTATTAACTAAATATATTATTTAATATTAATTATTAATAAAATGGTGAATAATTTAAATTTAAATTAATAATTTATAAATTTAAATTTAATAATTATTAATAAATACAATAAATAAAATTACCCTTTTGTGAATATAAAATTATAAATAACTTTTTAATAAAAATAAAAAATTATATAACTATAACCTTCAAAACTTGATGTAAAAAGGACAATGATGTTGTTGTTTGGTAACATGTCACTTTGCTTCGTTCCTTTTTAAGCAAAAGCAAATCAGATGGTACGCACATCACAGCATGTTTGGTACATGTTCAAAATTGGTACTATACCTATACCTATGCCTATGCCTAATCCTAAGTAGTAGTCAGAGACTTCCTGACTTGCAACATTAAATGTACAATTTTTAAATAATACGAATTATTTTAAAGAATTAGGAGGCAAATTAAATTTAAAATAATTTGTTATTATATCTCTTTTTAATATTAAAAAAATATTTATAATTTTTATGATATATGAAGAATTAAATTTTTTTATAAAGATACAATACTTTGAGTTTTTGTCTAGAATTTTAAAGATCGGTTCGAAAGTTAAACTAGTATGATGATAAATTTGAGATTTGAAAAGTTTAATCAGTATTAGACTGTTATGGTTACAGATTAAATAAAATTAAATAATTTAAAATATGATTAAAAGAGAAAATCATTATTTATCGAATAATTTGAAGCTTAATTGAAACAAGAAATTATTAAATGTAAATTAATTGATTTATTTTAATTTATAAAATATCGTTAATTTACTACCGATTAATTAATAAATTATTTTATTTTTTAATAATAAGAACTATTAAAGTAAGTTAGAACAAAAAGTTTAAAATTAAACAGTCCAAAATTTTTACGGTTAAACCAATCGAATTGGCTAAGTGTTTTAATCATTTATTTTTATCTTTATTTTAAGGTGAAAGTGACTTTTTTTAAAATATACTCATTGGATTTGTATTAAATGCATGCTTCAAAATATGAGATCAATTCATTTGTTTCTACTTTTGCATGCAACTCTATGCTCCTTTCCATTTGTAAGGAGAACTGATCCTTTAGCCCAATAATCTTGTACTAACTATGTCCTAATGTATCTTAGTCATTTATTTATGTGGGTTCTATTTATAAGAGGAACTGATCTTTTAGCCCAACAATCCTATATCAACCCTGTCTCAACATATCTTAGCCATCTATTTATATGAAACCCACATAAATAAATAGATGAGATATATTAAAATAGGGTTAGGATAGAATTGTTAAACCATATAAATAAATAACTGAAATACATTAAAACAGGATTAATAGAAGGTTGGTATAGGGTTCTTGGCGAGAGGATTTGAGGGGATCTGTAAGTTATATTTTCAGAGCACAGGGTAGCTATTTCCGTTTCTACGGTATCCCTTGAAAATATAACTTGTACTCTAAATAAAATCAACAGGGAACTGATTGATTTGGCTGAAATGTCACTTTTGAGTAAAAAGCAAAACCATGACAGGTGAATAGAAGTAGCGTTTTTGTCTCCTGTTAGGTAAACCTGAACCAGAACAGGGCATGGAGTAATTTGCTTTTGGACTCAAGCTGAAACTTAACTGATCTTCCTTGAGAGGGTCCAGTTTTCTTGAATTTGCCATAGCTCTCTCTATAATTGAACTTTAGGTAAAAAGTATTCTTATGATTTATAATATTTTTTAAAATTTTAATCTTTAAAATTACTTGAATTTTTTATTATTTTTATTTTTAAAAATATTTTCTTAAATTTTGATTAAAAATAATAATAAAATACATGATATGAATATCTTGTATGCACCAATAAAATATTATTCATATGACAATTCAACTTAAGTGTTAAACTCAAATTAAAATAATTACATTTAAATTTAATAGTTGAATTGAGTTATTATAATAACAACAACTTAATAAAAATCTCACTATTACGTGAACGCGAAATTTAAAAAGATCTAATAATATGCAGCGTTATCCTTAATTCAATTGAGTTATTATATTAATAATTTTTGATTAGTCAATGTATAATATTTATATTTCATCATTAATTTTAAAAATTGTAATATGTTTTAAATTTCTTAAAGTATACAAGAGAATTATATCATTTACTCTAAAATTTTTAAGATGTGATTATAATGCTTACATAAAAGAAAGGGAAAATAAAGTTAAGATCATAGCTAATTGAATATTCTTAATTACGACTTTTCATGTAATTATATATTTATATTTGAAAGCATAAAAAATTTATTAATTAACGAATCTCCTACTAAATATAGATAGCAATGCGTCAGGTCAGGCCTAAACCCGAGCCCTACTTGCTCGACCCGAAATCTTTTATTTAAAATTAAAAATATAAAATAAAAGGGTTGAGCTTATAAAGCTTGTCTACTATATTCCTTCACCTAGACCTAACTAGCTAGTGTTCATATATAAAAATGTACTAACAAATAAAATATGGAATCTTTTTGTTTTGGTAATTGAGTGATTTCATTATAAATAAACAAATAACCATATTTGCTTGATGCTTTTGGCACAATAATCCCACTTTTGGAACTGTGTAATTATCTCCTTTCACCCAAAAGAAAAAAAAAACAGAAAGTCAATAAAATATTCCTAATCCAAAATTATAGAAATATAAAAATAGGGTAAGATAAGAAAACTTTTTTTATACAATTTGTTTATTACAAGAATATTTTATTATTAAATTAATAAAATAATTTTAAAATTCTTTGAAATGTTTGTAAAATTATTTAACAAAAATTAATTGTTTGTACGTACAAAAATTTTATATAATTATTTTTATTTTATCTTAATAATGGTTTTAAATAAAATTGATTAATTTTTTAAACTTTAATGTTGTAAAGTAGTTTTAAATAATTTAAAATGATAAAGATAGTTTAAAGAAATAAAATAAAATAGAGAATTATACTCGACGATAAAAAAACTAAATTGATTTAATCAGTTTAATTATAAAAATTTTTAATTAGACAACTTTTTATTTCATTTACTTTAATAAATATTATTAAAAGTTGGTTGATTTGTTAATTAATTTGTAGATTTTATAAAATAATAAGTTTTCATAAACTAAAATAAAGTAATTGATTTTGTTAGACTTTTCTTTAATTAAATTTCAACTTCTTATGTTAATAAAAATGATTTATTTTAAACATATTTTAAATTCTTTAATTTTATTATATTTTTATATACCGTTTTTATTTTATCAATTAAAATTTAAAATTTAAACTTCTTATTTTATTAATTTAATTTAAAATATTAAATATTACAACTAAGGCTCTCAAAATCTTTATCCCCATATTCTTTTATCCAAGTCTTTGGTCCATCTAAAACTTTTAAGCACAAAATCCAAACCATTGTTCCAAGACAATGACAATTCTTGAAACTAATGAATGAGCAGAAAAGCCCAAACGTGCACGTTTTTTAAAGGTTAATTAGTTGAAACTTGAGTTGACACAAATTCCTTCAACCATAAGCCTTAATCTTCCTAGATTTCTTGTTTCGTCTATAGTCTATGATTAGGGTTATGCTTATGTCTAGACGAATTCGTGAACAATGATTAGGAATTACAAGTCCTTACGTAATTTGCCTATTTTCACCAATGAACAAACTATCTATCCGTTTCAACCATTTGATTCAATTTTAACTTTTCGGTTAGGTTCATAATTAAAATTTTAATTTTTGTAAATTAATAAATTTTTATAAATTAAAATTAATTAATTAATTAATTTTTATTTAAATTTCATCAGCAATATTCTCTTTTGATCATATTTTAATTTTATTCAAAATTTGATATATTTTAGATAGCTTAATACTGGTTGAATTTTTTAAACCTTTTATCTTATCGATTTAACTTCCGGTCTGATTTTTAAAATTTTAATTTTAATCAATTACTCCTCTCGAAATTTAGGAAAAAATCCAATTTAATATTTAATAATTCCATAACTCTAATTACCCTTTTTTTTTGAAACAGAGGGATTCGCAATCGCTACCCTTTAGATGCGCACTGGATGAATCTCCGAATTGACACAATAGCTTATAAATCACATCAACTGGGTATTTTACACTAGACAAGTCTTGTACCACAGGCTCAGTCGAGAAAGTGTAGGTAGGGGAAATCGAATATAAGATCTTTTGACCCGTGCCTCTCTACTCTACCAACTCGACCACCTTCAATGAGCTAATTTTAACGTTCTAATTACGATTCTTTTAGAAATTAAAAATTTATGTAATATTTACTTTTATTAAATTAAATATTATCTTAATAAATTATAATAAAAAATATTCCTTGATTTCTTAATACAAAATAAGCATTTAGAATATTTGTCTTTTTTTAAAGTTAAAAAATTAAAGAGTATGTCAAATATAAATTTTAAAATTAAGATTTATTTAATAAAAATAAAAATACAGTTATAAAATAAAAATTTAGCATAAATTCAAGAATAAATAATATTGATTATACTTTTAATAACAATTAGTTCAAATTATAATCTTTTGAATAAAAATATAATTAATAATAATGAGTCGAATTAAAAAGCATTAATTGCCAGCTTAATTCTAATTGTTATAATTAATTAAAATGAAAATTTATAAATTTTAAAATTAAAATAATATTATCTTAAATAATTAATTTAAAATTATATTATTTTAAAATAGAAAATTTAGATTATAATAAAGAAAAAATAGAATACCACATTATACTTAAAAATGGCAATAACATTACAATATAAGTACTCATCAGTCATCCCTGAAAGTTCAAAAACTGCACTTGCCATTAATGCTCACTCGCACACCTCCTCTCTCTCTCTCTCTTCATCGATTCTAACGGATCCCCGCACTCGTTATTGTTCGTATCTCCTCACCCACACTCCGTACTATTTATGGATTTCTAAGAGTGTGTGTGTGTGTTTGTGTGGTCCTCTTTAGTTTTTTCTTCTTTTGTTAATAATTATTTGTCTTGAAGATTATACATGAAATGAGCTCAAAGGTTATCTGATCTTGATTTCTTCTTCTTCTCAAGTACCTGAGTGTTTTAGAAGGTTCAAGCGACTTTAGATGTAGTTTAATGTCTCGAAATGGAGTCGTTTCCATCCTGTAGCTCTAGCATTAATCCTGATCGCACCCACAGTCGTCGATTTGGTGAAAGGTGAATTGTTCGCTTGTTTCTCTACTTTCTCGTGGTTTCTGGATGATATTTGGTTGAAGAGAAAGTGAATGTGAGCTTTTAGCAAAAAGTACTTTATTTTGTTTAGTATTTTCGTTTCGTTCCACTTGATTTCACATTGTTTGCAGTTATTTTCTTCGCCACCAAGCACAAGCTGACATTCCTTTTGGATTTATTTTTAGTTTTCAGTATCCCTCGCTCACTGTGCTTAGTTTAATGTATTAGATTTAGAGGTCAACAGCGGAATTTGAATTTTTTCGGTTTCTGTTTCTTCTGTAGTTAAAGTACGTGTTGTGAATTGCCTTTGTTGCTTTTTTACACAGTGCTTAGGGTTATGATTTTGTCTGCTTCTTTTACCTATTTTATTGACTTGAGAATGAATATAAAAAGAAAAACAAAATTAATTTTCCGCTTCTTTTCTTTTTTCAAATTTTCCTTTCTTAGTTGTTCTATTCTTGGTTAGGTAGCTTGCATTTGTGGATTTAGTTCCCACTCTCTTTACATTGCCTCAATATGTTTGGTTTTACTCAAGCAACTTCTGATGTTGTAGTAGGAATTTATTTTCAGGGCGGGCTCAGAAAAAGATAAACTTCTCGAAATTGGTCTGAGATTGTAGTTCTCAGACTACTGATAATACTACCGAGGAGGAATTGGTGAGATACTTGTTGGCATTCATTGATTCGTATGATTTTGGTAAAAAAATTTGTGAAAATCATAATTAACTTAATGAAGTGTGATCTGGGTATGTCTATAATTGCAAGTTATCTGATTCATGTAGGTTGTTGGTGAGTTTGGGTGGAGATCTTCAAAGCAAGCGGTTGGAACACCAATAAGAAAGTTCTAACCGAAGAGATGTCAAAAGAAGCTGAATCCAAAAGAAGGTCTCCTAATGTTATAGCCCGAATGATGGGCCTGGATGGGTTGCCTCCTCAGGAACCTTTTGTTAAGCAACAAAAGAGGTATTCAGGGAATTTACAGAAGGTAGCTTCCAGCAAAAAGCATGAAAAGGATGGCATTTCACACAATCTTCGCTTGTTGAGGAAAAACTTAAAGGATGAGCAAGAATTTAAAGATGTGTTTGAAGTCTTGGATGCAAGAAAAATGCAGTGTAGTAGTAGTAGATACTCACCACAGGCCACTGCAAACTCAATGATCGATGAGGCTGAGATGGCAGTCATACATCAGAAATTCAAGAATGGTAAACAGCTTTCTACTAATGAAAAACGTCACGATTCAAAGCAGTTTCATGATACCATTGATGATCTAGACTCCAATAAGGATCTTCTGCTGAAGTTTCTTGACCAACCTGATTCATTATTTATGAAGCATATCCATGATCTTCAAAGCTCCGCTCCTAACTGCCACTGTGGTCAAATCTCATCCGGAAGATCTTTATATTCGTTGGCTTGTCCAATGAGTGGCCGAAAATGCAAAATAGCTAAAGAAAAAACTAGAACTAATTTGACAGATTGTCATGATTTTTTTAGCCAATCTCATGGTAAACGTGATACTCAAGATTTGCAAAGGTCATCAAAAGTTCAACTAGAGGACAAAGATGAACTGGGAGGTTCTGCCACAAGGATTGTTGTACTCAAACCAAATATAGGGAAAGTGCAGAATACTACCAAAACTGTTTCATCAACTTTTTCCTCCCATGAATTTCTCCCATATGGTAGGAATCACACAGGAGTTTCTGGTATTAGGAATTGGGAGCCTGAATCATTTCGCAAGAAAAAGTGTTCTCAGGATGTTCCGAAATCAAAATGTAAGTCTAGAGAACCTAGAGAAATTGCAAAGGAAATCACTAGGCAAATGAGAACTACACTCAGTAGTAGTTCCACGAACTTTTCATCATCTGCATTTAGAGGATATTCTGGTGATGAAAGTTCATCTGACAGGTCTGAAAATGATTCTGGGAATGAGTTAGAGGTGATGTCACTAACTTCTAGAAATTCAAATGACTTGAGCAGTCGTTACAGGCCTTCGTCATCCCGTACTAAAGAATCATCATTGAGTAGAGAAGCTAGAAGGAGACTCTCAGAGAGGTGGAAATTAACTCATAAGTCTGTGGACCTGGGAATGGTGAGTAGAGGCGGCACACTTGGTGAAATGCTTGCAATCCCCGATAGGGCTATGAGACTAGCAAAGACAGAGGTCATGAGTGAAAGGGGGCAAGGTGGAGAACTAGTGGGCGAACCAGGAGAGTGTGCTGAACCTTTCGGTATTAGCAGTAGGGATGGCTGGAAGGGTGGATGTATCCATAATCTGTCAAGATCAAAATCTCTTCATGCTTTGTCCACTGCAGCTAGTAGTCCTAGAAGTGGCATGGGTCAGGAAACTCTATCAAGGGGAAAGTATATGGTGTCAAAAGAAATTATGCAGAGTAGCAGGAGGGTGGTAAATGAAAGTTCCTGTCTTAGAGAATCTTCCTTCACTCGAAATTCAAGATCGGACAATTATCGTAAGAAGTCTCATCACTCTGGGTGCACATCTAGTGATGATGTTGACACTCCCACAAAGATGGATTTCAGCCAGAATCAAATGCTGAGCAATTTCGCAGAGGGAAATCAATTTAAACAGAACTATGTGGTTTCTGAGTCATCACCAGCCACTGTCGTTGATAACAAATTTGTTCTTGAGGATGTGTTGGATGAGTCCACTAAGGATATGACTATGTCTCTACAACATACAGATCCAGAACCATCAAAGTCTACAATGGTAGAAAGGGGATCCCTTACAAGCAAGTCAGATGTTTTAAGCTTACAGGTTTGATTTTATCTTGTTGGATTAGCGTTATACTTGTATTCTCATCAATGCAGCACGTATCAGTCCTTGAAAGCAGCAAAGGTCTTGATGCTTGTTTAAGTATCTGTTTCAGACCTTTGTACATGATTATAGCCTCAAACATTTATTTTGGCTTTCCAGGAGCCACCAAATGACCCGCCTGAGAATGGCTTGGTCCCCACACAGCATGCTGTAGTTGAACTAGAATCTGCTGCAAGCTCTAAGGAGGATGATCAGCCTACTCCTGTTTCAATTCTTGAAACACCCTTTGCAGATGATGTATCTTCTGGTTCTGAATGCTTTGAAAGTCTCAATGCGGATCTGCATGGTAATATATGAAATGCTTTGCATATTTCTAATGCTATAGCACTGCTCGGCTTCAATTTGGAATTTGAATTCATGCAAATCAGCAACCTTAGGATTCTAAGTTACAGATTTCATCTTGGTTGTGATTACTACAAACAAAGGTGCTAGATCCTAATCTGATTTTCAAATACTTAAAACTGCGTAGGAATTGGAAAGAATTAAACTCATAATTTGGCTTGGTTGAATCAATCCATAACATATATAAAAGAGTATCCATGCTTAATGTTTCTTCTAGCTGCTAGTTTCCCCTATGCAAGGAAATTGAATTCTTTCACAAAATTTTGGGGGATTCCGTTGGCTGCATTATTTGCTTATGTCATTGTAGTTAAAGGTATATGACTTCTAATATCATTTTTTCTGCTCTATAGGATTAAGAATGCAACTTCAACTCCTCAAGCTTGAGTCAGAGGCATATGCTGATGGAACGCTTGTGTCATGTGATGAAGATGTTGAGGACAGCTCTGTCCCATTTTCTGAAGAGAACGGACTATCTGAAGATAGCAGGGACTCTTCCTATGTGATGCACGTATTGCTTGCGTCTGGAATTGATGATACTGATGCTGATACTTTTATAGCCTCATGGCACTCTCCTGAGTGGCCTGTGAATCCCCTAGTCTTTGAAGAGCTTGAGAAGATATACATCAATCGCACATCTTGGACGTGTTCTGCAAGGAGGCTGCTGTTTGATCGGGTGAATTTAGCACTACTGGTGATTTACCAGCAAGTTGCCAGTCCATATCCTTGGGTGAGACAACCAAATAGGAGTAGTTCCAGGTGGATAAAGAATGGCCTTAAGGACAAACTCTTCGAAGTACTCGCAAGCCAACAGAGCAAAGGTACTGATGATGTATCTGATGAAGTGCTGACAGGGGAATTGCAGTGGCTGGACTTGGGAAATGACATTGACACAATAGGTAGGGAAATTGAGAGACAGTTGACAGAAGAATTAGTGGAAGAAATAGTAGCAATGTAGAGATCTCCAGGATTTGCTTCTGGTTGAGGAACTTGTACAAAAAGCGAAGCAATCAGATAACCAGATCAATAAAGAATCGTCAAATCCTGTGTCTGAGAAAAAACCGAGAATGCTCAGGTTTGATCATTGGAGGTAAGGTGCAGAAAACAAGAATTGAGCAAAAGATCTTATGAGGTACAACTGCCACCTCTTTTATACTCACAGACTAGTAGAATACCTGATGTACTTAAACACTCTCTCATGCTATATACACTGTATCCTAGATTTTAACATATACCTGAGGCAGTATTGAGAGGTAGGTCTTTGGTTTCTTTAATCTAAACAGGAGTACATAAGAAGCAACAGGAAATTTGTGATCATGTCAAATTACTTACAGAATGTATAGACGCCACATGCAACACTAAACTTTAATTTTGCAATTATAGTCTAAACTTAAAAAAGTGACAATTAAGTACTCAAATTTTAAATTTTTTCAATTTTAGCCCGACGTTAATTCCATTAACGTTATCGACTTACTACATAAGACAAAATTTTAAACACTTATATACGTCAGACTTAATTAAGTTTAACTAAATTATGTCATTTTAGGATTGAAATCTTTAAATTAAACTTGTTGCCTAAATATGTGGAATTGAAAGCCCTAAATCAGTTCTTTCTTGCACTGAAAGAAAGATGATTTAGGATTGCAAAGTAAGATTTCATTCAGATTGTTTAAAACTGTGTCTTGTTGTCTTGCAACAGAGTGTCGACTTGCACCAGTATGACAGAATGTCCTTATCTTCTAGGACTGCCATGACAAAGTTTGATTTAGGGATTGCAATCCCAAAACTGTGTAATTAAGTTTGATGTGTATAAATATTTAGAATTTTTATCTTGTGTGGCAAGCTATGTCACCAACATTAACGAAACTAATAACGTCAGGTTATAATTGAAAAAAATCAAATTTTGAGTACTTAATTGTTATTTTTTAAAGTTTAAGTTTTAATTGCAAAATTGAATAAAGTGTAGGATTTTTTTTTGTAATTAAGCCAAAAAAAAATTGAAACATCTAAGTGCTAAGTGCTGATTCAATTGAGCATGTCAAAAGGGTAAAAACACAAATTTCCCCTGTAGCTTAAGAATTTTTTAAAAAATTTTTTATCATTAAAATTATCGAAAAAATTCTTTCTAGTTTTCAATTTTTTAATTAAATTTTTTCTTTTAGATTTCAATTAAAAATATGGTAAATCAATTCAACTTTTAAATCAATTAAATTAATTTAAATTAATAACTTATAATAATAATAATAATAATAATAATAATAATAATAATAATAATAATAATAATCATGATGATGATGATGGTGATGATGATGATGGTGATGATGATGATGATGATGATGATGATGATGATAATAATAATAATAATAATAATAATAATAATAATAATAATAAGATAAATAATTAAGTAACACATTAGCAATTATAATTATAATAATTATAATAATAACTACATTTGCTTATC
>JAOQMP010000004.1:34445576-34461790 GCA_027563575.1 Erythroxylum pedicellare | reverse complement strand
AATCTCTGATTTTGAGCTTTAAATCGCTGGCCTACTCCACCTTCTTCCCTTTTTATGTTCTAGGCCTTAACAATGGAACTCCTCATTGTTGTTCTAATTGAAAGGAATCAACTAGAGAATGGGTCAGGGGCACAAAAAATTGCATCCAATTATTTTTTTTCCAATGGTTCTGGTTCTCGGGGTGGTTCTCTATAGGTCGTTGGAATCACTCTCCTGGCCTGTAATTTTATTCTTCCTATTCCTGCTGTGAATCTACACTAAATTGAGATGTTAGATGATGTTCCTGCTGTTAAGTTTGATTGATTGGGACTAATGAATATCGATTGGACTGAGTGTGGGAATTTTCCTTGTATGGTCACTCTGGGAGGATGGTGGGTATGGTCGTGCTTGGGTAGTGATGCTACTAGGAGGCTCCTTAGGATGTGACTTGTGCGACATGGGTATATTGGATGTGTGGCAGCTTAATGAAAAAAGGTTATTTTAGGGCTTTTTTCATCATACATGGTCACCACATGACCGTATCTAGTGTTTGAGACTATGTCACTATTTTTTACTTCAGACATCCCTAAGACACATTTACATGGACTTATATGGTCCATCTCACATGACCATGTCTAGCACTTGTATGGGCATGTCCTTCAAAACGACTTCAATTGCGTAGATTCATGGTTCTAGGGACTTACACGGTCCCTCTTACATGATCGTGTTTGGGTTCACAAAGGCGGGTGCATAAGTACACAGGCCTGTCTGATGACTACAGAACATTATTCCACCTATATATGCACGGTTCTAGGGACTTATACGGTCCGTTCCACATGGCACCGTTTGGGTGCACATGAGCGTGCCCATAACTATATAGACGTGTTCTTCAAACAACTTGAATTCTTCAGTTTTATCTAGATTCTACCTAAAATTTGACCTTTTTGGTCCATAAAGGCAATTAAGACCTAAAAAGAAGTAAAAGAAAATTAAAACCTGAATTGAATTAAAATAGAAGGAAGATAAACTTAAAGTGTCTCCTACGAATGCTTTTAATGTCCTTAGCTCAATAGTGTTATTATTAATTCATAAGAATAGTTTAGATTAATTAAATCCACATCCACCGCTGTTGCAATGATCATGTTCTCATAATAAGGTTCAAGTCGATGAATGCTAACCTTAAAAACCTTGGAGGTAGATATGCTTTAGATTTTAACTGGATTGTGTGGACATGAATTAATTATAATGAATGGCCTAATCTAAGGGATCTGACTTACCTAAAAATAGTCAAAGCTTAGAATGGAAAAGGAGAAACTTTTTTTCCAACAAAAGATTCTTTTCAGTAATAAAATTTTCATGTAAAGCTTTGATTCTCTCTGTATAAATTCTTGTATTTTTATAAGATTCGTTACAAATTTCTTTAAGTTCTTGCAGCTATGGTTATCTATGGTTTCCACTTTCATCAAAACTCAATAGGCGTTTGATTTGAGCACGGAGTTGGCTATAGATGTAAATATAATAGTAGAAAGCGATAGGGATGGGTTGAAAAAAAAAAATGATCTTTGGTTTGTAACTTGGGTTTCTGTATTAATACCAATAATGTTGTTTAGTTTGTTGCACTAATGAGAATGAACGATAATATAATACCGTTTTTACCCTCAATAAAATGAAAATAATTTGTCCTTCATATGTTTATTGGGGCTATTTCCATATGTTTGTAAAAAAAATTAATCAGTTTTGTCAAAAAAATTTATCGCAATTTTCGAGCATTAGATGAGCTATATGGTTATTTGTTAACAGAGCTACATAATGTCAACAATACAATTGCAACTATATTTCCATATCATATTTAAAATGGAATAGAAAGCATAAAACAACATCAAAATAAACTTAAAACATAAAGCATCAAAACATAAAGCAAGATTTCTCATAGTACCTAAAACATAAAGCATCAAATTAAAACGAGGGATTTCAGAAAATATACCTGGAGGCGTAGAACAAAAAATTCTTTCGTTGATGAGACGCGATAAGGCAGGATGGGAGATCGTAAGTAATTGAGAGGCGATAAGGAAGTAAAGAGGATGGTAGGGCAAAGACTGAGGATAAAAGAGTAAAAAATAAACGTGATAAAAACTTAGATTGGAATAAAAACTCAATACCCATCTCCTTGGTGGGTTTAGTAGATTTCCAAATTTGATGGGATAAATCCATTCCCCTGGAATTGAAAACCCCAAAGCAAACACGGTTTTTCACAATTATTCCATTCCTTCGTTCTCAACCCTCAAACCAAACGCCTAGTAAAGATATGCATGCAGGTGTAAAGACTACTGTTAAAAAGATAGGAGGAGATATAAAGCATTTTTCTATCAATATTGGGTTGCACCAAGGTTTCTCATTAAGCCCCTTTTTGTTTACATAGTGATGGATGAGATCACCAAGAAGATCCAAGGGAATGCGCCTTCGTGTATATTGTTTGCTAATGACATTTTTCAGTGAATGAGATAAAATAAAGTTTTAGAAGGCTATGCTAAAGTCAAAAAGTTTTAAACTAAGTAGGACTAAGACTTAGTACTAATAAAGTAACTTTTCGGGCCATAGGGTGGTGTCTAATGTAGAGGTAAAGATTGATTCAGAAGTTATATCACAAAAAGAGTATTTTAAGTATCTAGGATCTATCCTCTAAAGAAATTGAAAGATTTATGAAGACATAGTTCACCATATTAGATCAAAGTGGCTTAAATGGAGAAGTGCATCAGGACTTTTATGTGACAAAAAGATACTGCCCAATCTTAAAGGTAAAATATATCATTTAACAATTAGGTCGGTTATGCTTTATGGGGCGGAGTGTTGGCTCATCAAATAGGTGCATAATCATAAGCTAATGGTGGTGAAGATGAGAATACCCCGTTGGATGTGCAACCTTATTAGAAGGGATAAGGCTAGGAAGGTAATAGTAAGAGACAAATTAAAGGTAACTAATATTCATGGTAAATTAAAAGAGGCAAGACTTAGATGGTTCAAATATTTTAAAAGGAGATAACCTGATGCTCCAGTGAGAAGATTGTACTTAAAGATTGCAAGAGAAAAAAAAGAAGCCCTAAGAAGAACTGGGGGAGGTGATTAAGAATGATATAACTCTGTTAGAAATTACTGAGGACATGAACCTTAATAGAAAACTGTGGCGTAGTAGGATATGGATAAAGTATCTAGAGTACAGAAGTCCTTTTTGTTCTCTCAGGTCTTTTAAAAAGTTTACTTCAAGTCCTATGTCTTGTATTTAACCTAGATATCTAATAAGTACTATTTTCTTCTAAGTTAGTTAGCCTAAAGACTTCCTAGTTGACCTATATATTTTCTTGTAATTTGGATTTGTTCATAACTTGTCTTCTTTTTTGTTTGTGTATTTATTTACTTGTTTTATATTTTATTTTGATTCTTTACCTTGTTCTATATTTATTGTAGTATTTATTTTATCGTTAATTTTTACATTTTTATTTATAAGTATTTATTTATATTTTATTAGTATTATCTTTCTTGTCTATTTTATTTTTATTTTATATTTGTATACTAATTAATTATTTATTTAGTGTATATATATATGGGTAGGCTTGGCAAATTTAGTTCGATTCGATCTAAAGTTAATAGATCCAACCCGAGTTTATCAGTTTGAAACTTAAAAATTTTAAAATAAAATTATATCATTCTAAATTTTATATAATATATTTAATTAGGGCTGCCGAAGTTGTTCTTTATCTTTTGAGTTGTTCTACCTTTTGAGTTATTCTACCGGATCGGTTGCTTAAGACTTTTGATCTCTACCCAGACTCGATGAAAAAAATGAGATCACTTATTATGGACTTATTGAAAATAATTCTGATCTAGTTCGTGGCTTATTAAAAATAGAAGACGCTCTGGTAAGATCCTCACGGACAGAAAAAGATTGATAGAACCTAAAGTCTCGGCCTATATTGAGCTTTGGGTCGAGCTACTCTTAACACATTTTTTTGGGCCAGGCTCGGGCTTTGTTTTTCCTATCAAACACACACAAACTCTGCAAACCACGAATGCAACTATGAACCCCTGAAACAATGGTCTCTTTGCTTTAAGATCAATTCGACGATAATGGCATTTTTGAGATTGAAAGACATTTTCGAAGAAACTGTTCGATCTGATCTGCCCAATTGACTCGGTTGCAGTCGAACTTGTTTATTATCCTGTTCACAAGCCTCTCATATCATTTTTAGCTGCGACTTAAATCATACAGTGCAGGTTGCAATATGATTAACATTCTAGACCATAATAGCAATTTAAAACATTGGTATCAACTGGTTATCATTTCTTGTCTTCTGGGTTGTTTGAGCCA
The DNA here is from genome assembly GCA_027563575.1 of Erythroxylum pedicellare. Lineage (NCBI taxonomy): Eukaryota > Viridiplantae > Streptophyta > Magnoliopsida > Malpighiales > Erythroxylaceae > Erythroxylum > Erythroxylum pedicellare. The sequence continues at coordinate 34,457,448 of JAOQMP010000004.1, read as the reverse complement.
TGAACTGGGATTGCTGGAGACCAGAATTGAGCGTTCTTCACCTTTGACACGCTCGCTAGGACACTCACAGGCGTCACATCTCCAACAATCGTCACCTTCTTCGCTGCAAAGTCTATGCTAAAGGATGTCACACCTGTGCATATAATCAATCACAACATCAGTTTAAGGATTTTGTATCATCAAAAGGCAGATCAGTTGATTAACTTAAAGAAAAAGAATAATGGATTTAGTGAAAGAAAGGAAAAATCCAAGTGAAGCAGAGTTGGATATGGAAGGAGAGGCACAGAGTAGAAGTGGGAAAGAGACAGAGAGATGAGTTCATACCTTGCATTCTCGATAAATGTTTCCTCAGTTTTCCTTCACACCCCTTGCAGTGTAATGAAACTCTCAAAACCACAACCTGAAATATCCAAACTCATCAACTGAACAATCTCAAAGTCGGCTCTTAAGCTTCAATACGTAGAAACAAAGAGACCAAACCTGGTTTGGAGACCTGTCTGAGCGGGAAGACAAAGACGTTGAAGAAGCTGTCGACTCACTTTGATTGGAAGCTTGAGTTTTGTCGGATTCAGCAGGAACCAGTGACAAAACAGGATCAAAATCTGGTGGCAACCCGTCAAAGAAAGCTGTTTCACTTAAAAGATACCTAGACGACACTGGAGGGGTGATAAAATCACAAGGACCACTCCAGCTCTTCTTCTCAACTTCTTTTGCCAAGGTAGAACTCCTCTTAACATCTTCACTTGGCTTGAAAGAGCCCTTCTTTCCTCTTTGATCCTTCGTTTTTGAAGAAGTTCTTTTGCTTTTATCATTTTTCTTGTTGATATTAGCCGAGGAAGTTTTACTCTTATGAGGAAGATGGTAAGGTTGTGGGTCGATGGGTGGTTCAGAAGCACAAGTAGGCACAGGAAAACTCCTGGGGTTTCGTTTCTGGTCTCTGATGATGGGATTATGGCGGTCGATTGCTCGGCCGCCAAGTTGAGTGTTGGATGATGATGGAGAGGAGGAGGAGGAAGGTTGATCCATGTTTAAGCATATGGCTGCTGAAGCTTGGGAGCACAAAAGATATCAATTCCTTTCATGATTCTTTAGTGTCGAAACAGAACTTCTTAAAGAAGGTTGGTTGGCTTGGTTCGATGCTTTGAACCATATTTTATTCATGAATGCCCTCCAAAAGTGATTAAACTTAATGGAATTGTTTAATCATTGCCAGAGATTAAACTGAATGGAATTGTTTCTTCTGGTGGATGGTGATAGACACAAAAGTCACTTTCTTTCCCATTCATCAAGTCAAATTCTATCCACAAAGCTTATGGAATCAGATGCTACGTTTTCTTTAGCTTTACTATGTCCCAGCCACCCCATATAGCAGATTATAATCGTTTACATTAAAGTTGCTTACTATTTGTGGGGTTCTTTTAAAGATGACCCTTTTGAGTTTTTTTTTTCTTTTTTCAGTTCTTTTTTGCTTTTTCTTCTCATTTATAGCTAATAATCTCGATGCTAATGATTATTGATGAGTACCACAAAGTCACATCGCATTGGACATAGTAGTTACAAGAACCATCCTTTTCATCTTTGAATGATGACCTATACGGTGTTCAAAGCTTCCACGATTGACAGATTGCAAAAAGCTTGTATCAACAAGTTCAGAGTAGCTAAAAATCAAAGGGTTTGGAGAAAGCTAGCCGACCATTTGTGGTCCAAATGTTACGTGCATGTGTGTGTGGGCGTTTTTGTTTTTGACAGGAGTAAGAAATGGGTGCCGTGTGGGGTTGGTGTGGAGGACGTTCCATATCTTTTACAGTTTCACAATGTAACAAGTGGCTTACGAGTTTGTAATTTGACTTAGTGATGGTGCTTTTAGTTTCTTTTGATGGTCCAATGAGGAGCGATTCCGGATCCCCCCCCGCCTCGTCCCTTCTAGTTTCAATCCGTTTAGCTTACCCATCCTTACTTTGCGGTTTCAATTCGCCTAGCTTACCCACCCTTACTTTGCGCAAGTGATAGCCGATAATTGACACCCGCATTACTCGGACCTTAGTGAAGCGCTCACTAGTCTTTCGGAGGGTATGGAACGACAAAGATTTTGGCAACATTTTTCGTCACAAAAAGCGACTCATGGCCTGCCTCCCGGACATACAACAACCTTTAAAAGCCTCTAAATCTCCCTCCCTCCACGTGCTCGAGAACCACCTGCGGATGGAGTTAGAACAAGTCCTTTATTAGGAAGAACTGTTCTGATACTAGTGATCCTGAAGTCAATGGCTCGGTTAGGGTGATCGCAATACTCACTATTATCACGCTCTTATTCGCTCTAGGTGTCGGCAAACTCGTACCATCTCGTTGACCAATGACGTTGGTAACGTGATCACCGACACCGTGGCCATCCGTGGCTTAGCGCAGCGGTATCTAGAGGATTTATACAAGTCCGACGGGCAGTCCCCTTCTGCTTGGCAGAGCCATGGTCTCTTTCCCCCCATCCAGCCTCACATAACCGTCGAGCTCACTTGTCCTTTAAGCTCGGATGAAATCAAGACGACGTTCTTCTCTATGGCTCCTAATAAAACTCCTGGCTTTGATGGGTTTACAACATTGTTCTACCAATCCTAGTGGGACACTGTGGGACCCTCCCTGATTCTTTTTCTCCAGCGCATCTTTCGATGAGGCTTGGGAGTTAGCTCTAAACCTCACTATTATGGTCCTTATCCCTAAAACTCCGTCTCCCTCGTTGTTTACTCAGTTCAGGCCGCTAGCTCTTTCCATTGTGATATACAAAGCACTCACTAAAATTATAGCTAATCGGATCAAACCTTACCTTACAGAGCTTGTTGCCCCTACTCAGTGCAGCTTTGTGCCTGGGTGCCTTATTACCGACAATTTCATCATCACTCAAGAGGTGATTCACTTCATGCAAAGGAAGACCGGCCAGACGAGGATTATGGCTATCAAAGTGGACCTCAAGAAAGCGTATGATCGTCTAGATTGGGACTTCATCTAAGACACCCTGATTGATGTTGGCATGCCCGATTCTCTGATTTTGCTCATTATGAAGTATATCACTACTGCCTCCTTTCAAGTGAACTGGAATGGTGAGCTTAGTGAGACCTTTACACCCTCCCGGGGTATTCGCTAGGGCAACCCTCTTTTCCCTACCTCTTTATTCTTTGTCTGGAACGGCTCGGTCAAGCGATCACACAAGCAGTATCCGACAGCAAATGGCGACCAATCAAATTAAGTACAGATGGTCCCCCCTTTCTCGTCTCTTTTTCGCCGACGATCTCATTCTCTTCTCCGAAGCTGACATTGACTAAGTGAATGTCATTTGGGATATCCTGAATTCTTTCTGTGCTTCTTCGGGCCAACGGGGAGCACGGCCAAATCAAGATGCTTCTTCCCCAAGAATACCCCTCCTTTGACCTGTCAAGCCTTAAGCCATGCTTTAGCTTTCACCCCGACTACTGATCTTGGGAGGTACCTTGGGGTTCCACTCCTACATCAACGCATCACTAAAAGAACCTACCAGTACATTATCGACAGGGTCCATCAAAGCTTATCGGGCTGGTCCCTCGACACGCTGTCCTTCGCTGGCTGCATTACCTTGGTCCAGTCTGTTTTAGCGGCCATCCCGAGCTACACTATGCAGACTGTCCGGTTACCGCGAGGTCTTTGTGACGAGGTGGAACAAGTCATGAGACAATTTTTGTGGGGCTCGTCTCACAACCTAAAAAAGATCCACTTAGTCAACTGGGAGGAAGTGTGTAAACCTAAGACGTTGGGGGGCCTTGGCATTCGTAGAATTAGGGAAACGAATGACGCCTTCCTGGCCAAACTCGGTTAGTCGTTGATTGGCAACCCTAACGTTTTATGGGTCAAGATGCTCTCCGGGAAATATAAATTTAATGCCCACTACTTTCCCACATCTCTTCTGTCCACTGGGGGTTCTATGGTTTGGCGGAGCATACAAGCTACATGGCCCATCGTGTCATAAAGCCTGCAATGGAGGATCGACGATGGCACCAGGATGCGATTCTGGCTCGACCCTTGGGTCACGGGAGTGGGCCCTCTTATTTCCCATACTACCCTTCCTATCCCAGCTAAACAGCTTAGCCTCACTGTCCACCACTTCGTGGATGCCACCGACAACTGGAATTGGGAAGTCTTCCAACCTTATCTCCCGTCTCAGATTTGCCAAACCATCGCCGACACGTTTCCTCCTAAGCCGTATTTGGGACCAGATAGGTTGATCTGGGGAGTATCTGACAATGGTCTATTCTCCATTGCCTCCACATACTCAATGCTTATGGGACATAATGACGAACCTTCGCATGATGTATGGCGGGCTATTTGGCAGTGGTCGGGACCCCAAAGGATCTAATCATTCTTATGGTTACTAGCGAAAAATTAGTTACTTAATAACTAGCAACGCATCCGAAAGCACCTCACTTCTGATGGCACCTGCCACTAATGCCATCTAGAAGAGTCCTCTATCCATGCTGTTAGGGATTGTTCCAAAGCTCGTCCAGTGTGGGTCGTCTTCCCATCGATCTTCGTTGCTTCTGAATAATCCTCGCTGCTTGCTAGAGATTGGATTCTCATCAACCTGCAACAACACCGGAAAGTCCTGGGCCAAGATTGGGCACTTCTTTTTGGCACGACATGTTAGTTCCTCTGGACATAAAGGAACAAATCTCTTTTCGATCATCAATTTACTTGGTCATCCTCACCCATTTTTCCTATTTTGTCTTTTGTAGATCAGATTTTCAAGTCTACCGAGTGACAACGTTGGGCCACCGCAGATTTCCAACTCCGCCAGGAGCAGCTCATCGGTTGGAGCAAACCGCCTCCAGGGTGGGTTAAATTGAATACAGATGGTGCTTGCAATCGCACCCACGACTCGGCTACAGTAGGTGGCCTCCTTGGTGATAGTGACAGCAACTGGCTTGGAGGCTTCACTCAGAACCTCGGATGGTGCGCAGCGTTATCTGCAGAACTATGGGGCGTCTTTACCGGCCTCTCGCTTGCCTGGCGTATGGGCTTCCGCAGGATAGAGCTGGAAGTGGATTCGCTTGTGGTACATCAGCTCCTTTCTTCGACGGACACCCTCTTCTAGTCTTTCAATCCTATAGTTACGAGTATCCTAGAGCTGTTCACCAGAAACTGGTCTGTTGTTCATCGACACGTCTACCGAGAGAGCAACAGATGCGCTGACTGGCTTGTTACCCAAGTTGTCTACTCCGACATTGGAATCATCTATTTTGACACTACACCCACAGGGTGCCACCGCATCCTATTAGAGGATCTGTCGGGGATTTGTCTCCCCAGACTTACCTTGTAATTTTGTTTTCTGTTTCCCTTTATACAAAAAAAAAAGTAACTCTGTCTCAATCTATCCCATCCATTTATTTGTATGGGTTTTACATAAATGGATAGTTGGGATGGATTGAGACAGAATTGAGCCAGAGGAACTTAGCCAGAGGATCCTTCCTCCGGTCCAATACTCAAGTCTTATTTGAAGTTAGCATCAACCTAACACTTGGGGGTATTGGAGTTAAAGTTTGATTAAGAAAGAGTCTATTGGCAAAAAATAGTTGGTTTATTTTAATTTATAAAGATCAGTCGATTAATTAATAAACCGATCAATTTTTAATAACAAAGATTATTAAAATAAACTAAATCAAAAAATTAGAAACTGAACTAAAATATTGGTCGATACAAAGTTTTTATGATTGAACCTTTACCCCATTAAACCATAAGATGAAAATTATTTTCTCTCCTTTTTAAAATTTTTTTATTCAATATGTTAAAAATTGGACCAAAAATAAAAAAATCGACACATAATAAAAATTTAAAATAAGATTAAAAAAATTATCCTTACTTATAAAACTGGTAAAAAACATTAAAGTTTAATTAAAAAAGAAACTGTTAAAACAAAATTATTTAGTTTATTTTAATTTACAAAAACCGATTAATTTATAAAAATTAATTGATTAATTAATAAATCAACCCATTTTTAATAATAAGAATTATTAAACTAAATGTAATCAAAAAATTAAAAACAATACTAAAAAATTGGTCCATATAAAATTGGTTCAATGTATTTAATGATTGGTTTTACATTGTAAATAATAGCTTCATCTAATTTAAACTCTTTTCCATGTGCTAGAAGGCTAAAAGTCATTGGTAGATGGAGAATGAAATAACTCAGAACAAACACAAAGACACGCACATTGCATAACTATCGTAAAAGTTTATTAAGTTTCATGCTAGAGCTGACCCTGATGCAGTTCAGTACAGAACAAAGGTTTCAAAATTTGTTCTAATGAAAAAAAATGAAAGAATATCAATTGTGTCAATGAGCATAAGGCACAGATTAACAACAGATACACTGACCATATAAGAAGCAATACCCTGCTATAGTCCGCCCAAGTTACATTACCATCGATCTGCAATCATGGAATGAACAAATACTAACCACTTGCTCTTTCAACACTATACATAACGAGTGTAATATCTAAAGCTGCTTCCCTTCATCTTCGTTCATTATGCGGTTACGGAAATCCCTGACCATGAGAGGCAATCCCTCTCTCAATGAAATTTTGGGTTCCCAGTTCAGTAGTTCTTTTGCTTTGCTGATATCTGGTTTTCTTTTGTGTGGATCGTCAGCGGTATTTGGCTTGAATTCTATGGTTGCACTTGAATCAATTGTTTCTTTCACAACCTATGAATTCAATTTTTGGGATGTTAGTACAAGTAAAAAACTATCCATATTGCTTCCCACCACTATGCACGTAAGCAAATAAGTGGCTTGATAGCTTTTATTTGCTTTTGAAAAGAACTACAAGAAAGGCATACCTCAGCAAGCTCTAGCATAGTGAATTCCCCTGGGTTGCCAAGATTGAAAGGTCCCACATGCTCACCTTCCATTAATGCCACCAATCCATCTACCTGTTATTGAAAAAGTTCTTGTCATATTCCAGCAACTAACTTCTGATTCAGACGCATATCATATGCCATCAACATTACGTGAAACGTGCCTAAGTATGAAAAAATTTTCAGGGTTACTCACAAAAAGTCATTTGTTATTCTCTCTACATTAAAGCAACATCCTGTGGATTTCCTATTATTGGCAAGAATGGAGACTAGGGCCGTATTTCCCATCATTCCATGTCAATTCATAGCGATATCCCAGTTCAAAGAATAACCTCAAGTGATTAGTATACACTTGTGAGAACCATGAAATAAGGTAGATACCAAGAATAAACGGCTGGATGAAATGAACCTAGGTTGTGAAGTACTAGCCTTCCTTCCCATTATTCCAATAAAAAGTTGAAAAGCACGTAATGTATGCAAAACGTCACATTCAGTAAATTCTAAGAGTAGAATCAAAGAGAGAATGCATAAATATTGTCCAGTATACCAAGTCAGAGACATATTGGAAGCTCCTGGTTTGTTTCCCATCACCATATACAGTCATTGGTTGTTTCCGAATGGCCTGAACAAGGTTTTGAAAAGTAATTAGAGCACCTCAAAATTAAGAACCTCAATGAGAACGCATCTTGCATACAACTTTGAGTGACTGCAACATGTCAATGCGGGATTTGCAAAATTATACCTGAGCAACGAAGTTGCTGACAACACGCCCATCATCTAAACACATGCGAGGTCCATATGTATTGAAAATGCGAGCAATTCGGACCTGTAAACAGCAGAAATCATTATGGCCCAACGGGCCAAGTGTCAATTTATAGGCCGAAGCAATTGCAATTGAGAGAACCAATCAGCCGCAATTGAGATTGTTCAAACAGCGGTCTATCTTGTTCATCTTCCACATTTTATGTGCTTAGATACAATATGGAACCTAATGTTACACATTTATTTATAAGTTTGCAATTGCTAATACTTGAACCTAAGACATGACCAAATTAAACCCGTCATTTACTACATGGGGCAAATCCAAGGACAGATTAAATAAGATAATGTTGATAAGTTTGTCAAAGTATCAGATTCGAAGGATTTAGAACATTTAAAGTATCTTCTCGTAAGCCTTTGCATGAATAAATGCTAATAAAACATCACAAACTAGCACGAAATGAGCAAGTGGGTTACTGCACTTTGCATTGAAATAAGAGCAATGAATGAACACTACACATTGCAAGTAGAATCTAAACAAGACCATGCAAAGTATACACAAGACCAACTATCTAAATAACACAGGACAGTAATTTGCACACACCATGAGAAACCATTACCTCAACATCTGCACCTCTGTGATAGTCCATTGCTAATGTTTCAGCTGTCCGCTTTCCCTCATCATAACAGCTCCTCTCACCTAAGCAATTTCAAGCGCACAAAGCCATCATTCTTTAACAAAGCAACAGTGCAAATTTTCTCTATGACGAAGCAGATAAATGCAACTAACCAATTGGATTAACATGTCCCCAATAGGTCTCTTTCTGTGGATGCTCAAGCGGGTCTCCGTAAACCTCACTAGTACTCGTCAGCAAAAACTTTGCCCCTACTCTCTTTGCCAAACCCAACATGTTTAGCGTACCCATTACATTGGTCTTGTATACACACCAACATTCACAGTTAAGGATCTCAAGAACAATCTCAAAGTAATGTACAAAAATAAAAACTTTAAAGCAACCCCAAATCATAAATCATTCATTCTATTAAAGGATATAATAGTCTTGACGGGATTGTACTTATAATGAACAGGCGAAGCAGGGCATGCCAAGTGATAGATCTGATCAACTTCCAATAGAATCGGCTCAACGACATCGTGTCGAATCAACTCAAACTTCGGATTACCAAACAAATGCACTAAATTTTCCTTCCTACCAGTGAAAAAATTATCAATCACAATAACCTCATCGCCGCGAGCAATCAACTTATCGACCAAATGACTCCCGACGAACCCAGCCCCGCCGCTGACCACAATGCGCAATCTCCGGCGCTCGATTCCCGCCGGAACGCGCCCGAAGAACGAACGTTTGGGATATTCGAAACCGTTGTTGCGAGAAGCGGGGAGAGAAAAGGATCTGGAGACAGCGGTGGATTGCGGGTCCGACGGGCCGAGGCGAGAGAGTGTGGGCTGGAGAACGAAGAAGGTGGAGCCGATGAGAATTCCGACGAGAATGAAGAGGAGACGTTGCTCTTTGAATAGGTAATTGATGGATCGAGGAAGAGATCTATGGTGTTTCAGTGCTTTTGGCGAGTACGGGTCTGTTTGGGTGCTGGAGATCTCCTCGTCTCGCCGGTGGTTAAGGCTTGTTTGTTTGTGCAGCTGTTTCATGACGGGAATTGCTCTGTTCTTGATCGTGATTTAACGGCAATTGGCCTCCGGCTATTTGAGAAATGTGTTTGTGTAGCTGTTGAGACACTTCGGACATGTTCTGCTCAAAATGGAAACTCAGGAGGAGGAACCTGTAAGTTTGTTCGTTGAAACAGTTGGCCACCAAAACGTCATGCCGTATAGACGGAACATCCCTACGTCACCGTTTCAATTCATTTATGCACGGGCCTGAAATTTTTGGCCCAAACTCTTACTTTAAACAATTTGCCTGCGTGATAGGTGAACTATGAATGACGTCGTTTAACGGATGAATTTGTGGATTGTGTGGGGTAGTTCTGTAGAAGAGCCTATGCGACGACGTATTTTTATTAGGTCATACACTTCAAGTCTTCGTTTAGTGCGTTTGTTTGTCGATGGGCAAATTCTAGGGTCCGAGTGAGGAAGGAGCGGAGCAGCTCAGAAATGGGTACGTAAGGATCTCTTTGGTTTTGTGTTGATTGATGTTTATCTTAGCCTAGTTTTTAAGTTGAATTTGAATTGGTGTGAAGCAGCAAGGTTGAAGGTTCACGAGTTGAGGAACAAGTCAAAGACTGAGCTTTTAAGCCAGTTGAAGGAGCTCAAATCGGAGCTAGCTCTCCTCCGTGTCGCGAAGGTCACCGGTGGCGCTCCTAACAAGCTCTCCAAGATGTAAGATCCTCTGTTACGTCGTCTTTTCTCGTTCTGTTTTGCAGTAGTTGATTGAGATTAGTGAAAAACCTGAACAGAAAGGTGGTGAGGCTGTCGATTGCACAGGTGTTGACGGTGATATCTCAGAAACAGAAAGCGGCGCTAAGGGAAGTTTACAAGAACAAAAAGTTCTTGCCTCTGGATCTTCGCCCCAAGAAAACTCGCGCCATTCGCCGACGCCTCACCAAACATCAGGTTTAGTTTATATTTGCAAATCAAATGCTTTTCTTTTTGTTTTTGTCTGCTTTTATTGTGCTAAATGTCTGGCAGTGTTTGATGAGAAGAGGGAATGGATTTTTTGTGACGGATTGCTGATTTTTACTTTTGATAGTGAAAAAGCGAAACCTTTTCCTATACTCTACTGTTAAGTGTTTGTTAGATGTCTGTATAAGATAAGTGACTTTGCTATTTCTTAGGTTGAAGAGGTTACATTGATTTGGAAATTCAATTGCTCTTCACTGTAATCTGCAAATTCACTCGGCACAACTTGTTTGCATATCTCTTGCTTTCTTCTGTCATCTATTTTAGTAACTATTTCCTTTCCTTTGTGAGTTGGCTAGCACATGATAGTCTCTGTACACTTTTAGATATTTACTTCTGCAATGATGCAAGTCTACTAGCACTTTGAACTGTTCATGTTGTGGTAGTTCTGGAGACATTTTTAGCGGTTCATCTTATAGGCTTTTTTATCGTCTGTCTTGTTCGGTTTCAGGCATCTTTGAAGACAGAACGTGAGAAGAAGAGGGAGATGTACTTTCCGATGAGAAAGTATGCAATCAAGGTGTAGGTTAGAGCGCAGTGATTATCCATCAATTTCATGTTCTACAATTTCAAGTTAGATGCAGCCATTAAGACAAACATATTGTTGTTGGATTTGCTCTTATGTTCACAATGCTCTTAGTCGAGCTCTATGGTTTTGATTTTTCTGATGTTTGAAATTTGCCATACGATTACCATTTTCTTACATTTGGTTGAGTTGATTATTCAGCTTCTTAGTTCTACTGGTCTATTTCGCATTTCTGATCGCTTGCATTGCTGCTGAGTAAGAGAGTCAGAGTCGTTGAAAAACTTCTAATTCAAAATATGAAATGACACTGTGTTTTCTGTCACTGATGATGAAAATGGCTTCACAAAGGGTTTTGGAGGACCGGTTTGATGGTTCCTAATAACTCAAAATTTGATTGTTAATGCTAAACTGTAATAGATTAGACCTAATTATTTGATAATTGGTTCATAAAGCTCAAGCATATTAGCATAATCCTATTAAAAGTGCAACCATTTGATAATGAAAAAGGGAATCTTTTTGTTATCTGCATTTTCCATCACTATAGGACTGTTTGTTAACAAAGAAAAAGTTAACAAAGATGCTTGCGACCGACCACAGTGGGAGTCGAACCCACGACCTTTTGATCCGAAGTCAAACGCGCTAATCCACTGCGCTATGCGGTCGACTTGTCTATCTTTAGTCTCCTGCTTAAAGGATGTTTGAAAAAGAAGGTAAGTCCTAAAGTGCCTATCATTCTAAATTTTTTTAATTTAACGTTAAAACTTTTAATTTAATAATTTTTTAATTTTATAAATCAAATTTAATGATTAATTTCACATGAATAGACAGCTATTAATCACATTAGTAAAAAATCAATTTCTTAAAAAAGTAAACTGAATTATTGGATCGTATAATATTAAAACTTTGAATTAATTAACTTTTCAATTCGTTTTTAACTTTTTTATATGATTTAATTTAATAATTTTTTAATAAAAATCAATCAGTTTATTAATTAATCGTCAATATTTATAAACTAATCGATTCTTATAAATTAAAATAAGATAATTAATTTTTATTTAACA
>JAOQMP010000004.1:34415791-34432714 GCA_027563575.1 Erythroxylum pedicellare | reverse complement strand
ATGAATCCTAATTTGGTATCAGATATTTGCCAATTATAACAGTTGAAGCTCAATCCAACAGTGGTCAGCTCAATAGATTATTATATGGTACAAAAAGGTTGGAAAAGAAACTGCAGAAAACAACTTCCAGTAATCAGGGCTTGCACAAAAACGTCAACTTGATCTGTATTAAAGATCAGAACATAACGTTTGTCAGAAATTTGTAATGCTCACTCATGAATTTAGCTGGGAATCAGACATGCTATCTCATTAACTGCAAATTCTGAAGATTCACTTGCAGATTTTCTTGGACTAGACATCTCCTGAGACTTTCTACAATGAGCAATTGCTCCTTCAATTGAGCTCTCGATCTCTGAGTTTGCACTGCTACTTCTCTTTAGCAAACATAGATCCTGAGTCCCATTGGAACTGCAGGAAAAAGATGAGGATGAAGAACCAGAAGAAGATGTAGATGAGGAAGATGAAAACTTGGTCGTGGTATGCCACTGAATCACTCCAGAGAAGGATCTTCTTTGATTATTAAAGAAGCCATCCTTTACCATGTCTTTCTCAATGCTTTTCTTGAGAGTATTACAATTCTGATATATTTGATTATCAGTTCTGCAAAAAGGCTTCTTGCCCAAACGATCCTACTTTTTGGATAACTTTCTGTTTCTCCATTCTGCGCCGGTTTAACAAAGGATTCGTCCGTATAATCAGATTTACTGAACAATGACTTTAGATACGCAGTTGAAGCTTTGAGCTTTTGACGAAGAGAGGAATGCTTCAGCTTCTTGGTCCATGACTTCTTTGGAAGATCTCCTATGAAACTGTTGGTTTCAGAGGACCATTCAAAGCAATACTCATCTGGGCTTAGCTCACTACTGACTCTGCAGGACTCTGATGGTGAGATATTGCAGGAGTCCAATGTAGTGTTGGAGTTAGTCAGAGGTGTACTGGAGCTAGTAATTAAGGAAAGTGGATAGGTTTCTAAAAAGGGTTCTTTACTTTTACTGTCAAATGTTGAAGTTGTCGGGTCTTGGAGGAGTGTCTGAACCATTTGTAATCTAGGAGGAAGAAGAAGAGGAAGGAGTTTTCCTTTGTAGAAGAGTTCATCAGCTGGAGAAGCAGTAGTTTTTGTGTCATTAGAAACTGAAGACATTTGAAACTCAAACTCTCTGCTCTGTGGTGGAGAGCTAATGGAGTGACAATGGAAGTTCGATGAAGACAAAGAAGAGCTCACTTCCATGTGTATGTACTCATCTTCTTCTGCAAGACTGCAAGCAGGTTGATTTGTGGCCATCTCTCATAACCTGAAAATCTCTTCTCTCTAGGCCTGTTTCAATGACTACCTATGTTGTGTGTATGCATATGAAGATGCTTACGGGGAGGTGAGCTTGGTGGAGGAAGAAGGAGAAAAGAGCACCATTTAAAGTGAAGATGGTTCCAAGTTAGAAAATTAGTAATTTCCATTGTAAGGGGTTTGTCAGACTTTTTTCTTTCCTTTTGAGAAAGAAGGGAAAAAAAAAAAAAAAGAACTTGAATGGTCCAAACAATAAAATGCAGACAAATTATGCAGTTTTCTTTTCTAAGCAGTTTAGTAGCCAATCACTGCAATGATATGTGGTTCCTATGCAGTTGCTTTTGTTCCATCTTTTCCACCATTTTGTTTTCTTTCTTTTTCTTACCTTAACTGTATCCTTTATGGATACATGAAAAGATATGCATGTTTTTGAAACAAAGGACTATAATAATTGTATATCTCAATGCACTGTTTTAAGATCAATCAATCTACAATTTGATAAATTCAATTATGTGGGCAGATGTAAACTTCATATTAAACTATAAAATTCAGGGAAATAACCCTTTTTGGCTTTTATTTTTCTTTCTAGTTCAGAAACAATTTCTAGCTATTGCAACTATGGTATATGAAGTGAAATAGTTTTAGGAGGAACTAACCAACTTCTGACATTTAGGGATGTTATGTACTAAGTTTTAACAATCCTATCAACATTCCAATAATGTATGGACAGGACAGTTTCAGCTAATACATGCCCTTTGACTCACTCAGTACCTTGAATCTAAACAAGTGTTTCTGGTGATGAAGATGTTGACAGTAACTCTGTTTTTTGGTTCAAGGTTTACAGACTAAGAAGAGTCACATGATAAAACAGTGGTCTTGAAAATGATAGTTAGTACTAGTTGTTGCAGTACAATTCAACAGATCAAGACACACAAGGAATCTACATCTACTACTCATTCCCTTCCACATAGTGATTCATAATGTGGAAAAGATAGTGTGTATCTACTTGGGAAATGGGAATCTTCAACTGTACTTGGGTATCATCATCATCATCATCTATTCTAGACACAAATTTTTTATCAGAAAAAAGAAATGCAAGTTCTTGCTAATATTCCAAAGATTATAGTTACAATATCGAACAGTTCTGTTATGTTCTGCAACATCCACAAGCTTCCCTGCAAATTTTTTGAAAAAGTTAGCCCATATCTCTAAGCTTCTTGTGTTTTTTTGTTTTACAATAATGGACAGAAACAGTGTCAGAAAAAAGCAGAGAGATCCATTTGAGTGTACTCAAACAATATTCAATTGTTATATTTCAAACCATTTGCAAGAAACTGTCATTGATGAGCTATCACTTGAGGCTATGATGTCTCATTTGACCTGGTCAAATTTATTTCTTACTTTTTGTTATAAATAAATGAAAAATCCTGAAAACATCAGATGATTAACTTCATACTTTTTCACAGTTTGTAGTTATAAATGCATTGGATAGCCAATAGAATTGATAAAGTTGTATCTTTTAATCTTTCTCTCTAAAGACTACACAATACCTTTAGCATCTGACAAAAGTTTGTCTGGGGCCAACTCTTCACTTACATGCTTTATATACCTAATCTTAGAATATATCACTTAGGTTCAGATCTTCTTAGGTGGACATGATGAGTAATTATAATATAATTCATACATGTTAAACCATTATGTCACTAAACGAAGAATTGCATTGATATCATTCAAAATTACATTCACAATAAATAGTTGCATTAAGATGTAACTTTATTAAGAATATTTTCATACTTTGATAGACTTTTTGATTTATATTAAGTTAGTCAGTGATCTTTTTTATAAATTAATTTCCTTTTACCTACCCTAAAATTTAATTTTCCCTATTTGTTGACAACTCTACAATAAGCATTCCTAACAAGTTAACATAATTGAATAAAGTTTACAAGAGACAGGGTTATGTTTCAAATTCAATTGTAAACCAAGTTGCTCACTATTGGTTTGGAAAGCAACAAGGCAATCATGTATGAGAAAACCAATTGAGCTTTACTGCACCATATCACTAAAGGAGGGAGGAGGTTAAACACACTTGAAATGTTATAAATGTTCTTGAGCACTGAGACTCACATGATTACTCATTTGTTTAACGTGGCTCTGGACTCTGACGGCCCTCTATACCATGGAGGATGCATGATTGAGTAAATAGGAAGACACTCATGAAAGCTGTAAAGTTTATAAGGGAAGGTAGGCTTTAAGCTCGGTGGCTGTGGCTGGCCAACTTCAGAAAACTTGCTTTTCAAGTGGGATATGTACCATTGATTAAAGTTTCAGAACTCAGGATCCTAATCACTGTACGTCCAACAGGTCTAAGTAAAGAATTTAAAAGGCCCTTTTTTTGACTTCTTTTCAAAACGGCATTATAGGCTAACCTGGCACAATCTGTTCTGTTATCAGAGAAGGCTAGTCAGAAAATTCCAGGGATGTCTACAGGTGAATAACAATCTTCTGAGTAAGGTTTTCTATGACAAAAACTTAGACAACACATTGAAACAGTAAGGTGGACAAAAATTCTGCTGTTAACTGAGCTGAAAGTGTCTATAGTTCATTATCAAAGAAGGGAGAATTTACAAAATAAAAGCTCTAACAACTCCATGTGAACTTTGCCAGTAAATTGCAGTTTGGGAGTGATTTGTATCTATCTAAGACTTTCTTGTATCCTATTATTAAGAGAAAATGAAGCATTTTCCTTTTCTGGGCATATACCAAAATGCTGCAGATGCATACAACTAGTAAAATTTGGTATGCATCTTTGCTTGTTCTCAGCTTCTTGCTTCATGATCAAGTGCATCAAATTCCCAGTCACCGATATCCTCGGAAGAGTAGCCCCGTTCGTCCTTCTCATAGTCTGACTCAAGTATGTACATTCCCATCTGCACATTAGATGAATACTCTTCATTACTAGATGATGATTTCTTTGTCTTGTCATCTTTGTGTTGTGGACTATCACTTATTTGTTTTGGAGTCGGGGATGGTCTTGGTGACTTTCTAGTGGGGGTCTCTACTTCCAGAACTGGTCTTTCAACAGATTCAAATTCCTCTCTCATTTTCTCTAGAGAGTATAACTGCTGTTTGATCTTCTCTTCATCTTTCCTGGATCAAGTGTTCCATATTCCATTTTAAGGCGACAATTCAATGCACTTACTCGGTATTGAATACCAAGAATGAAAAGAAAATCACAGTTTCATGCATTACCTGTGAGCATCTTCAGTTTTGTCATAAAACTGCTTCTTTATAGCATCTATTATGCTTAAAGTGGTTAAAATCTGATCGAGCAATGAAGAAGAAAGTTAAGGCGTAAATTGGAAGAACTCGTTAGACTAGCTAAAACATGAAAGTTATATCCATCACTAAGCGGAAGGACGAGGAAAACGGAAGATTTTGTTTTTGGGATCAACAAAGAACGTGTACCTTGGCTTCAAGATTGAGATACTCCTCTTCGAGCCCTTTTCTTTGATTTATTGCTTTTGACTCATCATCATCTTTACTTTTCGGAGGTATTGATTCTAACCTGTTGTAGAATAACAGTTTTGAGGCTTCACTTGATAATTGAAATTTGAAACAAATTCAGGATAGTATAATAATACCCTTGACACGAACGCAATTCTCTGCCAAGCACTTTAACCCGGACGATAGAAGATCCCAGCAGTTCCTGATTGTATATGCAAGTCACATAAGTTGTACCACAATAAGAGGCTAGGATTATTAATTAAAAATTCTCAGTTGAAGCAATGATCTACAAGACAATCAGACCATTACCTTGTAATTGGTCAGACAATTAGTCACCAGATTCACAAAACAGTCGCCATATTTCTGTAAGTCGACACTGGAACATCCATACACAGGAAAGATGGAGAATTAGTATGAAAATGGACAGTATCTGAGATAATAAATGGACAAGTATACTTTCAGTCAACACTGGAACTTCCATTAACATTTTTTATCTAACATTGGACAAGTACACTTTCAGTCAACACTGGAACTTCCATTAACATTTTTTATCTAACATTCAACATGTCTAGCTTGGATTATGTTGATGTCGTGCGGAGATTTACGTTAAAGACATTAACATAAGTGATTAGCAAAGTTTAAGGTCAGTTGAAAGGCAATATATGATTGTTCCTAACACAGAGGCTACGAGATAAAAGGATGTAATTAAAATAATCTTTTGTTTCATTAAAGAAAGTTATCTGTTCCCAAAATAGTTCCTGAATCAGACAACATCAAAAGACCAGCAAGAGGCAAGTAAAATTACTTGGCTTGGTTTTCCATTTCCTTATTGTACTTTGTCTGGAGAACCCAGGTATCTTGCAGGAAATTAATCCATGTGTTCACAACATCTGCTTCTACTCTATATGAAGATATTGATCTTGATAGCTCATCTTCCTAGTTTATATGAAGCAGATTTTCAGAATATATATATTTCCACATATCTCAAGAAGTTAAATGTAGCGATCCAAAGAACAAGATCAAATATACCATTACCTTGGCTTTGAAGTGCACTAGAATCTGATTACTAGCGTCATCAAATTGGTCCCGTTCTTCCCTCGCATTGCGAAGCCGTGCTCGGGCTGCAGTCAATAAGGAATTGACCTGAACCAAATCAAGCCAGAGGAGGTGCACCCCACAAAAGTATGTGGATTAAGAGTCCAGAGGAATGGATTATAACATATAGAACTACTATGACTTGTCAAACTTGATAGTTTTGCATGTATGAAGATTAATGTATGTGAATCCAAGTAAACACAACTATTTAGGACATCAAAAGTGAAAAATGCATCAACTGGTTGAACGGATACTTGTTCAAATAATGGCAGGTATGACTGAAGATGAAAAAGGAAAATACCTTCTTTAGTTGGGCTTCAAGTTCATCTTTTTGCCTCTCAAGTTCTCTAATCTCTGCGCCCAGTTCCTAGAGATTGACATCAGGTGTTTAATACTCCATGCAACAAACCAGGTCAGAAAATGACTAACTATCCTAATGTACAAACTGACTTAAAGAGTAATTAAAGGATCATTTGCAACCATAAAATAAAAGATGTTTGTTATCCAGATGCAAATCACTCTTTAGCTTATACTCATATTAGGAAGAGAGCAAATATAAAGTTCACCTTCTCAAGCTGGGTAACTTCATTGGCTTTAGCCACGCGAAAGTGAAGTGCTTCCTCTTTCTGGGACCTGCATGTAAAGAAAGCCTAAAAGTTGTATAAAAGGCACTAAAGGTTTGTGAATTGCACCATGCTTCACCTTCTTCCCACCACCATGATGCATACATACACAGGCACTGACAAGTAAATAAGTTCTGTATATACCTGTGTTCTAAAATACGTTTCTCAGCTTTGGAGGTGGAGTTAAGAAGAGATTCTGACAAAACTTTCAATTTGTCAACCTGCAAAAGTAGTTTTAAGCTTAGTTTTCAATCTGCAGAGGACATAATGTTCTGCCAGTGAACATGACATGCACCACTAGCTCACTAACATCAGCCAAAAGAACTGTACCTTTTGAGCATGAACTTCGGGAGATTCCCCATTTTTCAAAGATTTCTTCTTTAGCAAGAGTTCCTCCAACGTGAAACAGAGTTCAATGTGTCCTAAAGTATCCTTTGAAGCCTGCACGAAAACTGAAACGATTAGCCTCAAAGAGATGATTGGTCAAACTTTCCAGAAAAAGTTTTGGCATGTGGACATCAGCAATAAAGACACAACAATGAAAATGGTAAAATTCAGAACTTCTTAGAATTTTCCTTAAAAACTCATTTCCCATGAACCACATAGTTCCTTGATGTTCAGAAACATAGTAAAGAGAAGTAGAAATTCCATATATTGAAAAAGAACATTCCTTTGTTTCCAGAAGTTAGACTCACAAGTACCAGTAGCAGTATGGGGAGAGAATATAAAGGAAAAAGCAAAAGGGGATACAGAAATGCTGAAGATCTTTTCGGTTTCAAATGCAAATGTCGCATATATATGTGAGTGAACATTTCAGGCCAATCAAATCAGCCTCACCTCAGTTTTTGAAGCAGTTGCTCCTTCAATTGATTTTTCACTAGCTTCATTTGGTGGCTGTTGGGATGCCTTTATCCTTTCAAGTTCTCCCATTATTCTGCAGGCTTCAGCATCTATTCTGAGGCAGAGAAACAGGACATAAAAACTTCGACAAAAGAAATCAACTTTTGATCTTATTGTCAAGAAATAAGATGACATTACTAATTCTGACAAAAACACGGATACTGTCTCCATCCTAAGAAATTATGCAACATTCTATGTGGCTTATGACATATGCATGCAACTATCCTATTTGAGATCTGCAGCCACCTTGCAATATCTGCATTAATTTTTAACCCCGCAATCGCATCCTGAGCGTATTGAAGCAATTCTTCCCGCTTTACCTAAAGAGTGAACAGAGAAAGATGAATTTAATTAAGATATTTTGCAGTAACATCATTCAACAATGTCCATTTCTAATTGTTAGAATAAGATTCCAAATCTCACTACTTAATAAGCCAGTTCAAAATTGCAGCATTGATAAATCAAATCAATTACATATCTGCAAGAAGCTTTTTATGTTGCTAGTTTCTATTTGCAGGTCTTGTTTAGTATTTTGTTAATACTTTCACTAACATCGGCTAGAGCACGAAGGTATATGTATCGTTTCCTTACCAAAACTTCATCTTCATAACTGGAAAATGTTGCTGCCAAATCCTGTATGCTGCGCATCACAGCTTTGTGAATTTCCTTTCCTCCTGCAAGACAAAGCCTGTGTATAACCAGACCATAAAGAAGGTTACACTTATGACATTTAACAGAATTTCTTTCTTACAGTTGGGCAAAAATAAACATGAAAATTACAGTCCAAGAGTGAGAAACTTCACCCAAAAATTTCCATGAGCAGAGAAACTTCTTCCTCGTTTGGAGCTTCAAGAATCTGAGTCATACAAAAGAATTAACCTGCGGTTAAACTCAATGGATCAGCAAATACAAAGTCCAGTTAATATGTTTCTACATGAATCAGAAGTTAGAATCTAAGACAATTAACGTATCAGCATAAGATGCATCTGCTTAGTTGAACTCACCATAGACAATGTGATGCCTTCAAGAGCTTGACTATAGAGAAAGACATCACGGTAATTCATTGTGCCCAGATCAGGATCAACGTAATAAACCTGTTTGAATCTATGTAAAGCTTCTATGCAAATAAGAAACACATGAATTAACTAAGAAAAAAATGCTCTGACTACTAACAAAATGTCCGCACAAACAAAGACACAGATTGTTTAACATGCAAGTGAGCTACAGAGCCGATCCATGTCCAGAACACCTACAGATTCAAACATTGAAGAAAGAAGAAGAAGAACAAAGGATCACCATGGTGGGTCTTCTAAGAGCATCCTTGGCTTCATCAGAGAAAAGTTGCTCTTCTGTTTGCTTCTCATTACCACCGGGAATTTCAGCAGTTAATCTCTCAGTTTCCTTGAGTGCCACCAACCATCTTCGTAGCAACTGAATTCTTTCTTCTCCTCTACAAGACACAGAAACCTCCTCAAGTCTTTTCACAGTAAGCCTGAAGCTTTTCACATTCCTCAGCCCCTGCTTCCACAATACCAAACATCCATCATCAAAAAACACGTTCAATCCATCTAATCACATTGGATCATGCTGGTCCACCATAACCCACATGGGGTCTCACAAAATCTATAAAAGTCGCAATCTTTTGGTCATTTTCCGACATTAAACACATCATCAAATCCTAGAATTGAAAATTCAAGGTAATGCACGGAAAAAAAAAGAAAAGAAAAGAAAGAAAGTCACGGACAATGCGGTCCTGGATGATCCTGGCGCCACCCGCAACGGCATTCCCGGCTTGGAGGACGACGGAGTCGGCGTAACTACGGACAGTGCGTGTTAAGTTATTATTTCCGCCAACTTCCACAGCTCTGTGAACAGCAGACCGTAACCAAGACATTGTTATTATATTATTATTATGGTGTTTACTCTGTTTTCAGGTTTCAGGTTCTGTTCAAACAGACATGAACCACGTAAAAGCTAATATCATTGTCTTGCTCTTGGTGTTTGTAAGAGAATCTAATGATGTTCCTAAACGAAGATTTTTGTTGCAATGATACGTTAACAGTTAGAAACAGACAGAGAGAGAGAGGACGAGGGAAGGAGTCAAAGAGTTTTGGCGCGTGTGGAAAGTAAAGGTTCGGGTCTTAAGCCATTCGTTTCGCTTATTATTAGCAGGCCTTCTCATTCACCAATTTGCCCTTTTCCATTCAATTTTTTGGTTTCACCAATTTTGTTTGACTTCTTTTCCATTTTATCCATTTTCTTGTTTTCTTTCTGTTGTCCTTAAAAGAGGAAAATGAATTGATGAATCCTCTTTTTATCCCTTTCCTTGTTCTGTTTCTTATTAGGAAAAACCAAAATAAGACCTTCTTAGCTATAAATGCACCTCCAATTAAAGTTTAAATTGATAATACCTTCCAAAAAGTAAACTTTTTAAGTCATCAAACCTGAATTATTCTTAAAGTTGGAGTCTTTTGTAAAAATGGTACCATTTGAGTTAAACTTGATATATTTTATATAGATGAGTAAAACATTTGAAGAAGTTCAGAATTATACATTCTTATCTCTAATTAATAGAGATATTGTACCTGACAGATATCAAAAGAGTAAGTGAGGACATTAAACTTCCAACCAAATCCTGAGACAGGGGGAGATGTTTCTTTTACCTGTAAAAGTACTTGTAATAATTTGTCTAACATAATTGTTCATTTCTACAAGTAGAACTAGTGGGAGAAAGTAACCATCACTTTACAAAAAAAGCTTTATTCTCAAGGACTATGAATTATCAGGTGTGATAAGAACTTCCAGCACATGATAATCGAGTCCTAAGGCCACTATAGAAGGATACAACACTTAGCTCAGTATCGGTTCCGGCAAAAGAAATGAGGAACAATTTTAAGAATGTTGACTGTATCTGTACTTGGTTGACACCTCTCAAGCTGCTACTCATCTTTCTTGTTGGTAGAACAATGACACTGCACTTCTACAAGTCATCAATATCTGGCAATGGCATTTTCCAAAAGTTCCAAGAATTGTAATCTTCCTGCAAATGTATGCAATATATAATACTATCATCATCATCATCATCATCATCATCAATTTCCTCATTCTTCTTTTCTTCTTCCTTCTCCAGTCTCATTCATCTTTGCTTGTTTGTTTTCAAGTTTGTTCTTTTTGCTCTTCTCAAAGTTGATACAAAAAGGAGTTCAATTCAAACTTAACCATGGCTTACCTGCTCAATCAATGATGTTGGCGGGAATATTTCATTAACAAGAGTGTGTAAAGATGTGTAGGACTTAACATCGATGCGATGGCTGATTGCCACTTCACCCTGCCAGGTTTAAAGGATTCTCAAGTGAACAATCAGAACTACAAATTGTCATTTCTAAATAATAAAAACTGAGAGGAGGGTATATACCTTTGGATTTATGATAAAAATTTTGCCTTTAGGAATGCCCATTTTCTTGTAACTAAGCTCGTCGGTGTCTCTATTTCCAAAGCCCGCATAGAAGGGATTGAAATCAGCTGGAAAGAGCCTTTTTATATTCTGCAAACAGAATTTTTTTGACTTGATAGTTTGTTTAAAAACTTCAGGGCATCTCACAGATACTTATATCTCCATATATGCAATTATTACCTCTAGGCACGCAATTTTAAATTCATGCGGAGCTCTTCTTATGACTGAAAACCAAACAAACAACAGGGTTAGCCAGAAATAACCAGGCATCATTTAATATGGAAAGTTTAATAGTTAACTATGAATTATGCAGAACGCAGAGGACAAGGATGACACAGAATTTATAGACATCAGCAGTCCAGAGGTGTAATGCAATCAGCAACTACATGCATGGATTTTCAATTTAATATTTCATGCCAGTGACGTGAACCAGTTCCAAACAGCAGAAGAAGACAACCTTCACGGTATAGTGACGGAAATAATCCATCGGGTGAGATGACAACAGGACCATTTGGTAGAGCTGTCCCGTCCTGCAGGAGGAAAAAAAAAATAATTAGACATAAACATCAATTTAGTACAAGAAACTAGAGACGATGACGCAGTGAGGATATTTAGTTTATGTTTTCTTATTTAATTATTTTTCATAAGGTTTTGCTATTAAGTTTAGGTTCGGTTTTCAATCAGGTTTACTTGATTATCCTATTAACAACAGAATTCTTGTAGGAGTTGTTTTTCCTCCTTTAATTAGTCTAGTAAGACTACCATAAATAAGTGCTTTGCTCAAGAATTAAAACAGCCTTCGTATTTCAATTTATTATTAAAAAGGTTTTTGTTATAGACCCTAATCGTTCCAACCCCAATATACCCTTCTAGCCTACTTTGTTGGAAACTTGCTGCCCTAGCCCCCTTTTGCAACATAAGATCAACTGTATGAATACACAGAATTCAGGAAACATGCCAGGGGAAGAGGTACAAAAAGGAGCGACTCCAGTACCTGCTTTAGGTTGAATAGAAAACTTCTGGTTAAATATGCCTGAACAATAGCACGCGCACTCAAAAAAAGTAGTTGGTACCCATTTTCCTGCAGAAAACCAGAATTCAATATCCAGGTCCATCTCCACAACAAACCAACCAATCAACCCAAGATCCATAATAAATGCAACTCAAGAATCTAACTGTTCATATCTGATAAGAGGATGTCAAGAAAGTTTGTAAAAAGGTGTAAGCAAATCAATTCACGATTGTGAATTGTTTACTAGGAAGGAGTCAAAAAATGCAGTATATTGATCCAGATGAGTAGCATCCACTGCTTTGGATGACATGTAGAGGTGATCAACAATATGCATTGGTGATGCCAATAATCCGTTTGATGGTTAGGTAACAGTCTAGTACACAAGGGACCCTACAGAAACAGGGGAGGTTTTGAAGACTCCATCAAGGCGTTTCTGCTTAACTAAAATGTTCCAGTTTTTCTCATTCTTACCCCTTTGTGTTTCTCCTAGACCCACCATAGCATTTTCTAGAGACATGAATTAGATGAGAATAGAAATTACCAGACATGAACGGGTGTCATGCAGGAGACACTTGGCATATAATTCTTTCCTAGGATCTTCAAAGTCATGGACTAAATGAAGCAAGTTTCACCAATCATCAAATGCTTGTATAGAAAGTAAATCATATCGTTTGAGAAATGAAGAATCAACCATATGATTTGAACATCCAATTATGACGGAAGCAGAAAAAGCAAATACCTTAATGGCAGAAAATAGTTTAGCCACACCAGATTGTGACCAGTCCTTCCCAACCAAAGGCATGAACTGACCTAAAACATCAGATCTGAAAAAGAATGTGTCAAGTTAATGCACCCCATACCAGTACAATATCTAACTTATTAGACAACAACTAAGATCACTATGAAGGATGCCACATTTCTTTCCATCATAAATAAAACTTCTGCCTGCTCACCAGTGAATTAAAAGTTGAAAGAATGTTCATCTGGACTTATAGCAACTTTAGCCTCATATCAAGCTTGCAAAACTATCACACAAAACTAATTTGTGGACATTTACACATGAAAGTAGAAGGAAAAAGCACAAACACAATGCTTGCATAGTTGCATTTACAAAATGTGCATGGAAATGATAATAGGAATTGAAGGTTACTGTGGTTGAAAGCTCAGAAATTTAGCAACAAACAGAGTAAATGTTTTCAAAGATAACATATAGAACAAGAAGACTGCTCATATTGATTGTGTTATTTTCTACCGCCCCTCCGACAATATGTGAATCGTTAAGCATACAAACCACACAAAATAGAGATCCAAAAAAATTTGACAATAATCAAAGGCTCATAATTGACATTACAAATTGTGCTTATGACAAGAAAGAAAAGGAGAAACCGAGGACAAACATAAGAAGGCAGTGCAATCTAAGTTCCTTTTATAATTTTGAGAGACTAATGATGGAACACCAGAGGCCTTACTTGGTAATTGTCCCATCAACATCTGATATTACAATTCTCGTGTTCCACTTCCACAAATATATGTGTGCAGCTTCCTGATAAAAATGAACATTGAGTATGTGACTAAAGAAAGAGAACTTCAGGTGCATATTGCTATCATCCAAACATCCAAAAATTCAGGTACCAGGCGAACCTGTTGTGTACCAAGAACCCTGGTAGAGAAACTGAAGGTTATGACATTTTGGCCATCTTTCAGATTCAGTGATGATATCTGCTCACTAGTTGGAATATTTGTTCTTATGTATTGTTTGTGAGGCGATTGAACAGCATCATATGAGGTCGGTTCAGCATTTGAGTTTTGTAAACCTGATTCAGTATCGAGAAATAACTCTTCACTTGATGCATTGCTGTTGCTATGTTCAAGTGTTTTGACCCTTCTAAATGGAATAGGCCAGAGCCTCCACCTGCGGCTAGAGGGTGTTGAAGTAAGTCCAGCATCAATGTCCCTATTCTCAGGTGTGTCACCCTGTTCCACAGGAATAGTATCTTTGGGATCAACAGGTAATTCTAAACCAAATGCCACCATTCCAAGAACAACGGGAGCAGCCTTTTCCCATGGTAAGTACTTATCATCATATCTAACAATTAAGTTCTCATTTTTTATGACTGATGTTGCAGAGGTTTTAAATTCTTCTACAGATACAAGATGTGACTCAAACACTTTGGCAGCAGCCTCTGAACCCATGCCAGCACGAAGTTCCTTCCCACACAGTGAGATTTCAAACCCTACAAGATCAGAAGGAAGCAATGAAAGTAAACTCATATTCAACATGCATACAATTAATAAAAGGTGCTCACTCATGCTTGAAAAAGCTTGGATCTCTTCACCAGAAGCTTCGTCTTTTCTGCTAACTTCTTCAGCAGCAGGCCGTTGTGAATTACTATCTACCAACTGAGTTGATGTGGATGGGCAAAGATCTTCATGTTTCTCTTCTGGATCATTTGTGATGTTAATAGGATATGCAGACGTGACATCAGAATCAATATGTTCCACATCTGCAGTGGTTTTCTCATTTGCTTTAACTTCAATATCTAAATCATGAGACCCATCAGGCCCACTAGATTCTGATTTACAAGGTGGAGATGAACCATCATTTGTGAATTCAACGAGATTTCCATTTGGCGTCCAGTCAATAGTGGAAGAATTACGAGGACATTCCCCCTTTGAATTTTGCACCTTTGGTGAACATATTTCTTCAAAATCATTTTTCCCAACATGGTCAACCAATTTTGTTAACTCCAAGCAGCTTTTAAAAACTTCTCTCTTAGTAGGGGATTCCTCTTCTGAAAGAGTGCAAATCTGCACAGCCCCTTCAAATCTAGAAATTTCCATAGTTTCTCGACCAAGACAAGCATGTTCCCCGTCGCCTTCACAAACCTCCAAATGATTTGCAAAAGTTTTAATGCCACCACTTACACTGAAATCATTGTCAGATGCAGTACTGAATACAGATGCATTCAGCTTGTTAACATAATCAGAAGACCGGGCATCATCAACTGGAGTAGATTCATCAGCTGCATCTTTCTGGCTCACATTCAACTCTGATGTGTTTAACTGGCCATTCTCAGCATTCTGCTCTGATTCTGAAACAGGGGCTGTCAAGACATGCCCATCCACGCTCACCAAGATCACTTCTGAATCTAAACTATGAGGTTCTGCAAGAGGATCACTATCTAAATTTTCATATCTACCAGACCCATATTCTGATATCTCAACTGAACCCTCTACGGAAGATTGCTCATCTTGGAAGTCATAATATCTATGATCTACATCAGATTCTGTCCTCTCAAGTTGACCTACACCTGATGAGTCACACTCCTCTTGCAATTGAGCTACCCCAGAATCAGAAACACTATGCTTTAGTTGACCAATGTGCACTATGCTCTTAACAGCACTACCATCCTCAAGTGGCATTTCCATGCTGTCAGAATCCTTTAAAGCCTCATTCGTCTTGCTCTTATCACCAGATTCCACCTCCTTTATGAAATAAGCCTCACCAGAATTATCGAGATACATATGAAAATTTGCTTCGACACCATTTACATTTATGCGCACAATCTTCTCAGCCCCTTTAAGCACACCTTGAAATTTACCAAACCGAACATACCAAGGGGCACTCCGAAATGATCCATCTTGCTGTTGAACCACAATAACATCAACAGCTCCACCAAATGGATGAAACGGGGTGGCAACACTGTATACTCCTTGTGAAATCAAGCTCCCAACTCTTCCCACCAAGCTCATCCTTCAATCACCCCACTACACTGACAATATCTGATAAACTCTATCTAAAGTCTTGATGTTTTCCCTTTCCAATTGAAAACACCAAAAACTAATTATAAGTTACTCCCTCCACGACCAAACCCTACATATTCCTTGATTATTGCCTTTTCTTCTACTGTGGTATCAGGATATCTGCATTTCATTTTCAAGTTCAATGTAAGAAGACATCCAAAACTTGTTACATAAAAGGAACCTTAAAATTAAACTAGTACAAAAGCTGTTGGAATTTGAAACCCGCCCATCCACAGAAAAGAATAAAGAATTTGAAACTGACCCATGTAAGAAAAAGCTAGAAGAACCCATACCTCTGTTTGGCTACTAAGATAATAACACAAACGAGATTGAGAAACGATGTATCAACCAAAAGAAAACAAAGACTTCGGCTCCTTTTGGCCGCCGAACTCGGAACAGGCTTAGCAGTGCCACTCCACAGATGTTGCAATCCAAAAGCCGAAAAGCAAATTACGAAATGATAAACTAACAGAGAATCCTTTCAAACAGATTCCTCATTTCAACAAACAAAGAAACTAGAACTCGAAATCGATACAAACAACGCAATGAAGACTAGCACAAGAACATTAAAAAAAACAAACCTTTTCAAAAAAAAATGGAAGAAAAAAAGCAACTGAACTTAAACCGCTCTGACAGAACGATGAGAAGAAGATGATGAACTTACGGATTCGAAAATTTCCTGACAACCCACAAAAAAACAAATTTGTCGTTTTACAACCGCACAGCTCAAAACGAAGTCAATTACGTACAAATATCAAATTTTGTTTCTTCTTCTTATCTGGGGTTTGGCTTCTCTGATGCTTGAAACTGTATATAAAATTCTTGAGGCTTCGAAGTTTGGACTTTGTGTTGATAGCAATAATGAACAGAGAAAAAAGGAGAAAAAAAAAATCCAAGCACAGAGAAGAGAAGAGAAGAGTCACAGATCAACTTGGCTAAAGCAATAAATAGGTATTCCTATCTGTGGCTATAGATATCTGGGTCTAATCTTTTGCTTAATAACGAGAATCTTCACTTTGGGCACTTGTAAATCTTGCGTCAAAATGAGGGTTAATTTGGGCATTTAGTTCGTCTACTTGTGTGCCTCATTCCTTAATTACGAGGATGAGCTTAACCTCAGTTTCTCTTTCCGTGTCTTGTTCATATGTCTGGTGGCCCACCTCATTTTTATTTATATACATAAATAATATATATTTTAATAATTATAATTGTTAAAATTACTGATTAATAATTATACAATTAGTCT
>JAOQMP010000004.1:34366985-34379678 GCA_027563575.1 Erythroxylum pedicellare | reverse complement strand
CATCTTCATTTCATTTGTTTACATTTTTAATGATACGGTCAGTGGCCTAATCAAACTTGGTCAATCTGTACGGTTATCACGCAATCGAGGAGACAAGGTAATTAAGTAATTATTAAAAAGTCTGGTAGTGCGCTACTTACTCCCTGTGATAATAAAAAATAATTCAGTTAAAGAGTAAATAAGAGAAATTTACATATTAAATAATTATGTAAATAAAATTACAATAAATATATAAATAAATAAAATATAAAATATAATTAAATGCTATACTTGATAGTATCCAAATTTACTAGTACCTGATAATCTTCAGTTATTCATCATGTGTGTTCGTATCCATCCAAACAACCCAAAAACTACTTACACAAGTTGTAACCCACTATTGTGGGGTTGCCCACATTCATCACATATGAAAAGAGAAAAGTATTTTAAAATAGAATCATATTATTTTTAAAACTATTATGTATTTTTTAGCGTATAATTAATTTAATT
Source organism: Erythroxylum pedicellare (assembly GCA_027563575.1). NCBI lineage: Eukaryota > Viridiplantae > Streptophyta > Magnoliopsida > Malpighiales > Erythroxylaceae > Erythroxylum > Erythroxylum pedicellare. The sequence goes on along the minus strand of JAOQMP010000004.1, from coordinate 34,379,189 downwards.
ATAATAAATGAAAGTTTGTATTAAAAATTTTGATATATTGTCTAAGTTCATAATAATTTTGTAATTTTCAATTTTATCAAAATCTTTTTCTATTAAATTTTAAATAAAAATAACTATAAACACACGCGACATAAATATCACAAATAGACCAATCAAATATTACTTGTATAACGATTTAATTTAACTTTTATATTCAAGTTGAGTAAATTAAATATGACCTAAAATAATAATTTATCATAATTATCATCAATTATTAATTTAATTTGAGTTTAATTAATTTGTGTAGGATTTAAGAGCTAAGTTAAGTTATCGAATAAATGGTATGTAATTAGTTCATGCTGTCCCTTAGGGGATGGTCGAGTTGGTGAAATGGGAAGGCATGAGATCAAAAGGTCCTGTGTTCAAATCCTCCTACTTACGCTCTCTTGATTGAGCCTATCGTATAGGACTTGCCTAGTACAAAATACCTAATTGACATAATTTACAGGCTATTGCTAAAAAAATATTTAGAGTATACTTGTTTTATTGTTATTTATATCTTAAATTTAAGAGTTGAGGTTTTTTATAAAATAAAAAACTAGGATTTTTTTTAAATTTTAAATGTTAAGAGATTTTTACAAATATTTTAAAACACAGAGCTCTCTGTGCTTTACCTAACTTGCAGAATCATTCAAACAATCCGGTCAACTGAAGGTGACCGATGACCAACTGTTACTTGTCGATTTGCGTTTTGCAACGTGCCAGCAACTTTGTGCTTAGAAAGCTTCTGATTTAGCAATATTAATTCTCATTGAACTACCAAATTAGCAAAGGAACTCTTCTCACTTGGTATATAAGCTAATTGGAGGGTAAATGCATCAAACATAGGTACTTGGTACTATTAATTCCTGACCAGAAAGTATAAACACCAACCAATGCAACTTTCAAATATGTATGAAAGACGTCCAAACATGTCCCAGGTGAAAGCAGAGGTTCTTGACCCTATCCAACAAATGGACCTCCATAACTACACCAAAAGATCAATAATTGGTACGACTTCAAGTCCTGCAGAATTCCCCTTGCACGTAGAAGAGGCACAGATTGATGCTTCCGGTTATGATACTCTTGTTCATGATCAAGTCCTCCAGCTTGAAGGTTACAGTAGCAACATGCCTCCGTCAAACCCTTTTGTTCTTTCGTTCAACAATTTAACTTACAGAGTGAAAGTTGGGAAAAAGTTCTCATTTCCCTTTGGTGCAAAGGATTGTTCTTCAGAGATGAGCGTTCTATTAAATGATATATCGGGAGAAACAAGAGAAGGTGAAATTATGGCTATTCTTGGACCTAGTGGAGCTGGCAAATCTACTTTAATCGATGCTCTTGCCGGCCGAATATCAAAAGAGAGCTTGAAAGGGTCTGTGACATTAAACGGTGAGGTGCTTGATTCACGATTATCGAAGGCCATATCTGCTTATGTCATGCAAGATGATCTTTTGTTTCCAATGCTAACTGTGGAAGAGACACTGATGTTTGCGGCTGAGTTCAGGCTTCCACGTTCACTTTCAAAGTCAAAAAAGAAAGGGAGAGTCGAGGCTTTGATTGATCAATTAGGCTTACGCAGCGCAGCCAACACCGTGATTGGAGATGAAGGCCACAGAGGAGTGTCAGGTGGTGAAAGAAGACGAGTTTCTATTGGAACTGGCATAATTCATGACCCTATCATCCTGTTTCTTGACGAACCAACTTCTGGACTTGACTCCACTAGCGCTTTCATGGTGGTAAATGTCTTGCAGCGAATTGCAGAAAGTGGAAGCATAGTGATCATGACAATTCACCAACCCAGTTATAGAATCCTGAGCTTGCTTGATCAACTGATCTTTCTTTCTCGCGGACAAACGGTGTATAGCGGCTCTCCGGATAGCCTTCCTGCGTTCTTTGCTCAATTCGGTCATCCAATTCCAGATAACGAAAACAGATGCGAGTTTGTTTTGGATTTGATTCGTGAACTTGAGGAAGCTCCGGAAGGAACCAATAACTTAGTTGAATTCAACAAGTCCTGGCGAGCCATGAAAATTCCATCCAACCATTCTCAAAATGCATTAAAGCTCTCACTAAATGATGCAATATGTGCAAGCATTTCGAAAGGCAAGCTAGTCCCTGGCTCCACCAACGCTAAAACCTTGTCATCCTCGGTACAAAAGTTTGCTAATCCGTTTTGGTTTGAAATGATAATTATAGCCAAAAGATCAGTGTTAAACTCACGAAGAACTCCCCAAGAGTTTGGGATACGATTTGGTTCTGTTTTTTTCACAGCCATAATCTTAGCCACCATTTTCCGGAAGCTTGATAACTCTGCAATGGGTGCTCAGGAACGCATAGCCTTCGTTGCTTTTGCCATGGCTACCGCTTACTTTAATTGTGCACAATCTATCCCTGCTTTTCTTGGCGAACGTTTCATATTCATGAGAGAAACAGCTTACAATGCTTATCGTCGATCCTCATACGTTATCGCTCACTCAATTATCTCCATTCCTGCACTCATCTTCTTATCCATCATCTTCGTCGGAACAACATTTTGGACTGTTGGGCTCGCCGGAGGATTTTCCGGGTTCCTTTTCTTTTTCTTCACAGTCTTAGGTTCATTTTGGGCAGGAAGCTCTTTCATTACCTTCATCTCAGGTGTTGTCTCTAGTGCTATTGCCGGTTTCACCGTTGCTCTGGCCTTTTTATCCTACTTTCTACTTTTCTGTGGCTTCTTCATCAATCGTGATCGAATCCCTCGATATTGGCTATGGTTCCACTACATTTCTCTGCTTAAATATCCATACGAAGCAGCTCTTGAAAGTGAGTTACATGATCGGTCAAAATGCTTTGTTAAAGGTGTTCAGATCTTTGACAGCACACCTTTCGGAGGGGCTCCATTGTCAACGAAACTGAAGCTCTTGCAGGCAATGAGCAGCACTTTAGGAGTGAACATCACAAGCAATACTTGCATGGTTACAGCTTCAGACATACTACGTCAGCAAGGAATCACAGATATAAGCAAATGGAATTGCCTATGGATATTGGCTGTCGTGGGAATTTTCTTCAGAGCTCTTTTTTACCTCGCTTTGTTGTTGGGGAGCAAGAAATATAAGAGGAGGTAAATAATGATATTGCTTTAGTACGGGAGTCCAGATTATCTGTACAGTTTTACGGTATTTTATTGTGTCCAATTCAATTTCAGCCATTCATTTATATGGGGTTTACATTTATTTATGTAGGATCTATGCAGGACCTATATAAATGAATGATTAAGATTCATTGGACACAATAAGACACTATAAAATTTGATAGATTATTTGGAGTCTTAGTATGGTTGGGTACTGTAATAAATAACAACAACAAGGGAGTTTCTCTTTGTCATGGTATAAGCCATCCAAGACCTTAAGTTGTCTTGGCCGACATAACTAATCGGATTTTGAATTCGATCAGGCCTAATTTAACTCGGTTTAAGATTCAGTCAGAATATTATTTTTTTAAAAAAATAATCAAAACGATCTCATTTTACTGTACTCTGGCCCGAGGGCCGATCGAATCCAAAAAATTGGACCCAAGGCTCCGTCAATTCGGAGCGGGCCAAAATTATGTTCATAATATTAATTATTAAATGTAAATCATATATCATCAAGATATAATTATTATCTAATTTATCATACAACCTCCACACATGAATTTTTAAATATTTCACTAAAAAGAATTTATAACCTATTAAATAATTGTTTAATTTATATACATAAATTATGTAAAAAGTGTGGATAAATACTTAATCTTTAATATTTTGAGATTAATATATTAGATCTTATCATTATTAAATGTGATAATTTAATTTTTAATATATTAAAATTTAATAATGTGTTTATAAATATATTAAAATTTTTTGCACCGTAGATAAGTCTATATAAAAAAATTACGCAAAATAAATATTTTTATTCCTTAATATTATCATCAAATTTTAATTAACTCAAATATGTAAATTGATAAAAAAAATTATTTTGAATTGAATATTATATATATATATATATTAAATTTATTTAAACATTGCAAAATATTAAATTCTAACTTATAATTTGAGAAAAATATTAAAACCGAAAATGAGCTTTTGGGCCAGAATTATAAAAAGGTTATATTGTTAACAGATTCTAGCGATAAAGCCCATAGACTCGGTCGGGTTCTAGGCCACCCGACCCATCAAGGCTAAACCGCTCCCAAGTAATGGGTCGGTCAATCAAAACTTTTCAACGACAATATGAACCCTTGGATTAACTCAATCTAATCCTGGCCGTTGAAACCCATTCCCTCACAGATAAATACCGCTCCATATCTTGTCACGGCGAGACCTAGACTCTCTCGAAGCTTTTTGTGGCAGGCCTTTACCTCTCCAGGTAAAATCAACTCCAAAATTTTAAGATTAGGGTTCTCTCGGTCTTACTGTGGCATATCCACTTCGAATTCGAAGTTTTTATGCGGAGATAGGTATTATGTCGTTGCTTTTTGTGTGATTGATAGGGTTCTTGACAATTCGTATGGGTGCCTTTTGGTTTAACTTTGGAGTATTGTTTCAATTTGAGCGTACTTTTGTGGTACGTAATTTAATGTTTTATAGATCTGTTTAGGAAAATTTGTGTTCTTTTTCCCTAAATTTAGGGATTCGAACCGGAAGTGCCTTGTGAAGTATAGAGGAGGATGTTATGATTGTATTAATGATGAATTGCTCTGGTTGGTCGTCTATATTGTGGTGCAAAGCTTATTTCTTGTCCTATTGTTGTTGTAGTTATTGTGTATTTTGTGGGTATTTATCAAATCTTTTGTTGATTGCAGTTTGAGAATGCCGCGTTATGATGATCGATATGCGAATACACGCCTCTACGTTGGTCACCTGGGCTCTCGGACAAGATCACGAGATCTGGAATATGTATTCAGCAAATATGGAAGGTAATAAGTTTGTTTATGGTAGTTTGATGCAAAGCTTCTGCATTTATATTCTTCTTGTGACTCGCTTACTATTCTATGGGAAGGTGCAGAAGCTTCTCCAAAAGCCACCTATAAGCTGTTTGCTTATTGTCTATCAAAATCTTTTTATTGTGATTCCACGCAAATGGCTTTGTACTTCTGTACATTTTGCCAATGATTTATATGAAGTTTTGTTGTTTGACTTCTTCAAGAATGTAAGGAACATATAGGTCTTCAACAGCTTGTTCTATACTTCAATCACTGTTTGAACTGTAACATTATCTGTGTGGGAATTGTGGAGCTAGGTGTCGCATTTTTTGACTTGAATGATCTTGTTGAAGGTTTCTGGCCTTTTTTCCTAACCTGGAGGTCTATGGTGAGAGGGTTGCCTTGGTGGATTTGGTGGAAATTCTTGCCGAATTATAGGAGACTTTGGCGATTCTTTCTATTATGTTATTGCGTGTTTTTATGGAATTGGCAACAATCTCAAACTGGTGTTTAGTTCGTCTGTGAGGGTGAAGTATCATACACTTGCAGTACTTAAGTAATGATGGCCTTACTTTTGTGGCAACCGTTTCGCAGAGTACGAGATGTGGATATGAAGCGTGACTACGCATTTGTTGTAAGTGTTGTTGGCTTATTTGTTTATTTTTAATATATATGTTTCATATTGCTGAATTTGCATACTTTTGATGCGCTTTCATTTCTGATGTGTTGTGCTAATGTTGTGCAATTACCAAAAACATTGTTTCAAACAAAATATGGGTGATTTCTTGGCATTGGTCTGAAATTTTTCGAACAGGAATTTAGTGATCCTCGAGATGCAGATGATGCAAGATACCACTTGGATGGTAAAGATCTTGATGGAAGTCGTATCATTGTAGAATTTGCAAAGGGGGTGAGTTCAATATTTTAATGTTTCATTTAGATATTTATCAGCCTATTTTTGTGTTATTTCTATGTTTAGACCAGGCAAAGTTTTTTGAGACAGCTTGTAGGAAACTGGAACTACAGATTAAATGATAAAAAGAGAATAGAAGGTTGAGCGCTAGCTTGTGTGCTTTACTTCTAAATGGCCTATTAACCAAACTTCTCAGCAATTTATCTGATTATTCTATGTTTTTGGTCTTGGAAGAAAAGGCTGGGTTGGACAAGATCAATAATTTTGGTTTTTGTAATCAATATTCCTTATTTATGATTAGGTTCAGCATTCCAGTTGCAAGGCTTCTTGGTTCTAGTGCATCAAACTGATTGTTTAGTGTTGTTGATTGGATGCTTTGTTAGGTACCCCGTGGTTCTCGAGAATATTTGGGCAGAGGGCCTCCTCCTGGATCTGGCCGCTGCTTCAATTGTGGAATAGATGGCCACTGGGCCCGAGATTGCAAAGCCGGGGACTGGAAGAACAAATGTTACCGCTGTGGAGAAAGAGGTCATATAGAGAGGAACTGCAAGAACAGTCCCAAGAAACTAAAGTAAGTTCATTCATCTTTTTGATGTATCCTGCTTGAGATTTTGGACTTCTTGATTACAGTTTTCTTGTCTCTTTCAGACGACGTCGAAGCTACTCCCGTTCACCAGTTAGATCTCGTTCTCCACACCGTGGCAGGAGCCGAAGCCCAAGTTACAGCAGAGGTCGCAGTTACAGGTCTGTTAATACGTCACAAGTTCATTTTTTATCAATTTATTTTGACCAGTTAATATCGCATTGTTTGTTTGGTGAATTTATGGCTTGTTTCATATTTTAAAACTTTCCTTTGTTGCCAGCCGATCAAGATCACCCCCTTTTCAGAGAGATCGGAGTGTTGAGAGTGAAGGCAGATCACTCAGCCCTGAACCGAAGAATAGGAAGCGCAGCCCATTTGACGAGGAAGGTAGTCCACGTCCTTCTCCCAAATTGCGTGACCAGGAAGATAGGTCAGAGGATAGTGGAAGCCCAAGGGGAAGGAGCAGGACCCCTGAAAGGCAAAGTCCTGGAAATGGGAGATACGGAAGTCCTCAAGCTAATGGCCGTAGCCGTAGCCGCAGCCCTAGGAGCCCCATTGATGATGATTATGAGGACAATCGCCGCCGTGCTCCAAGAGGCAGTGAATCACCATAGCAACTTGGTAGAATGGTGTTGCCTTTGCCTATCACCTGAAAAAATATCAAAACTTCCCAGTTTCCTTTAAATGTTTGAATCATTTGGTATACTCAGGAGATATATTTTAAAACTACTTAATTTTGATCAGTGAGGATGGTTTGGCACTTGTAGCAACGCTTTAATTTATGCACTTCTTTTTCTCGTTTGTCATCAAATTCACTACTTAGATTGGACATGCTTTGAGGAAATTTATGACTGGCATGGCGTTTTCCCTTCTTAAAGCTTCTGCAGTTACGAATGTAGGTAGTATCTCAGGAAGTTGGTCCCTGCAACTCTCCAAGGAAATAACATTTAGTTGTTTCGGTACAATAATGGATCATGTGAAAATCATGCATTTGTAAATAGGCAACTAAAATGCTTAGTAGTAATCAATGCCTTTGATTCCCATTATCATATCGGCACTATGAAATCATCAGTTCTTAGGGAAAAAGACATCTAGTAAGTATCTTTGAATGTTCAAAATAGAAAAACATGCAAGCATTCAGAATTTTATGTAACCCAAAAATACTTTGAGACGACGTGTTGTACTGGTGTGATTCGGTTGTTGAGCCAAACCCATCACAAGATAGCGCTTACTTGGCTTATCCTGAGCCCAAAGATGTTTTGTATCACGAGTTCGCCTTCCTCTAGCTTCGTCATACTGGCGGCTCATCGTCCACGGCGAAGAGAAAACGTTGCAAAGGAGTCTGAACCAAAGCAGGTGGCTAACAGTAGAGGCTTCGGCGGCAAGAGGAAGGAGACGAATTGGCGGTGTGTTGAGGGTTGTGGAGCATGTTGCAAGCTCGCAAAAGGACCTACTTTTACCAGTCCTGAAGAAATCTTCACTGACCCATCTGATATCGAGGTTTTTATTTCCTGCCCCGTTGTTTGAATGTGAAATCTGAAGTTACAGATAAAGCAACAAGAACTAAATAGTACGAAAGTAGATTGATTTTTGTTTGTTGTCTATGTTGGTGTTTCAGCTTTACAATAGCTTAATAGGTCCAGATGGATGGTGTAAACACTTCGATAAGAGCTCACGCAAATGCTCTATTTACCCTGGTGAAGTGATCGCTTCATGAGTATTTATTATCCCTACATCGAAGATAATCTGTATTAAGATTCTTGTTTTCTTTTTCTTGCCTAGACCGTCCATATTTTTGTCGCGTGGAGCCTGAAATTTTCAATTCATTGTATGGCATTGAAGAGAAGAAATTTGATAAGGAGGCTTGCAGGTAAAGTAGTGGAAACATCGTCAGTATTCCTACAGGAATTATCTATGCAGCAAAAGAACAACTTTCGACTGTATATTGCTATGTAGTGTGACTGGTGATTCAACTTGATTGCAGTTGCTGTAGAGATACAATCAAATCGGTATATGGTTACCGTTCGAAGGAGCTGGACAATTTCAATCGTAACTTGACTAGCTCCCCTCCTGTTTAATTAGGTTGTGCACAGAATATCCTGCTGAAAATCCTCAAAGGTCATTCATCTTAATCCTTTTCCATTAAAATTTGTGTTTCATCTGACACAGAGATTCTAACCATTCAACAGATTTTTGGGTGTCGATCTATGTGCAAGGAGAAGTGTTCTAGAGAAAGTTCATTGTATACAGGATGAACTGTGGATACATCTCCTTCAGCTCTCTTGACTGTGGTCAGGTTCTGGAATTCCCTCGACTAAGCTTAAATTAGCAGGCTGTCGAGTATATCAGCTCTCCACGAGATAGAATTTGGCAACTCTTACTTCAGATGTTTGAAATGTAGTTGGAAGCCACAATGTGAATTACAAAAGATTGACAACTTCTATTGGGTTATGCACGAGGTAGAATGCAGAATGCCGAGTCTTGCAAGTTCTGTTGTGGATAGTATAAATTCATATAAATGGGAATCGTGGCAATTCTGTGGTTTGTTCAGCACATCCTCTGTTTCCCACACCAGCCTTATTTCTTTACCTCTTTTTGAAACCGATAGTGACTGGAAGACAACCTTCGTTGTTTAGGACCATAAAGATAACTGTAGTTAACAGTTTCAACTAATTCAGTTACAGTTCACCTATAAAGAAAGTTTCTCATAACTGTTTTAAGAGGAGATTAGCACAAACTAGAACTTACCCACCTGAAAGATTGTTTCTTTATTCTTCATCTCTCTCTCAAAGGCAAACACACACACACTGATCAAATGGCAGAAACAATCTGGCGGGTCTCTGCAGCAACTACTTGAGAGTTTCTCATAACTGTTTTAAGAAGAGATTAGCAGAAACTATAACTGACCCACCTGAAAGATTGTTTCTTTAATTCTTCATCTCTCTCCGAGGCAAACACACACACATATTCTTCGTCTCTCTCTCAGAGGCAGACACACACACACTGATCAAATGGCAGAAACAATCTGGCAAGTCTCTGCAGCTACTACCTTACTCCTTATAGCCACAATGATTGTCACAACTGAATCATTTTGCTCAGATTTAATGACCTCGTCACTCTCTTCAAGAGGCTTCACAGTCTTTGCTCATGCTCTCCATGCCCACAACTTCACAACCACTGCCGCTCGCCTGACCTTCCTTGCACCGCCGGACAGCGCCCTCGTTAACCGAGTGCTGAACAATGACAGCCTTCACGGCCACATTACGGCTGCCGGAGCTCTTCCATACCAGTCTCTCTTGACGCTCCCGCCAAATACCGCACTCCCAACCCTCCACCACAACACCACTCTCGTTGTTGGCTCTGACGGCGAAAGGGTGTCTCTCAATAACGTTCTTGTTGTTGTCCCGAATCTTTACATTGATCGGCTTTGTGCCGTTCATGGTGTTGACGAACCACTGGTGCCCACTCCTCTCGGTGTGGATGATCATTCTTTGAAACCAAGAACCAATCTTTTGCCATCTCCAGGGAATATTGGAGCTCGGCTATTTTCCAAGTATGATTGGTTGGTTCGCCGAAAAAACCATTCTTGAAGACTTCAGAGTTCAGAGAGCTTTAATCTGGTGACGGCTATTAATGTGATTCTTGAGACTGCAACTGCTTTGCCTTTTGGTTAGCAAGCTGCATTTTTTCTTTTCATTGTTTGATCATTGTACTTTCTGATCTTTTCTCTGCTTAAAAATTAGGAGTTTGCACGTTACCTTTGACCATCTTAGTCAAAACAACGTACCTCCATATGTAAATGCTTCTGTTCTGTGATTTTCTTATTAATAAAAGTTTCCCCATTGTTCTTCATCCTTTTCTGCAAGTTAAAAGTTATGCAGATCTTATCAGCTTCGAGATTGCCAATGACCCGCTCTTGGAAGTTGGATTAAATCATTGTATTCTGTGTGTACACTAGCCTGCTTTGTGATGCTTGGCACTACTACGATTTGTGTCCAGTCAGGATCATTCTATTCTGTTTTTCCTTTAACAACATTATTATCATCATACTAATGTTTCTAGTGTAGCTGCTATTTATAAGGATACCAATAGGACAAAGAGAAATGAATATTGAACTAGCAAACTTGATCGGGAGAGTTATTATTAATTTACGTTATATAGAAATTAATTTAGCAAAATTACATTTTTTGAGCGGTTATAATTTAGAAGCAATTATAATTGTTTTGTTTGGTTTTAGAGATGTTATATAAGGAGACTTATTAGAAGCGGAAAACATAGTAATACAGAGAGAGCATTTTATTCTATAAATTCTCTTCACTCCTCCTACATTTGGTATTAGAGCCACAAGCTTGGCAATATTTATAACTTAGTATGGCAGCCACAAGCAAATCATTTTAGGTGCCACTTCTAAAGTTAATTGGAAGCAATAACGATGATTGGGCTGTCCAAATGAAAGTATTTTTCTACTATCAAGACCTGAAATGTGGTGGAAAAATGTTTCACTAATGTCATAGACTTAACAACACTTGTCCCTCAGAAAGGAGGAGCAAGATGCATTATTAAAAACCCGCAAGAAAGATCAAAAAGCATTGTATTCTATTTTCTGCAGTTCAACAGGAAACAGTATTTCTAAAAATATCATTGGTTGAAACATCACATGCAGCATGGGATATTCTTCAGAAATCCTACAACGAAGATGAAAGTGTTAGACAAGTTTGCTTGCAAAAACTTCGTGGAGATTTCAAAAATATGAGAACGAATGAGTCATAATCTATTGCTACCTATTTTGATCAAGTTCAATTCATTGTTAACCAAATGCGTGCTCATGGTGAAGTTATAAACGATCAAAAAGTTGCGGAAAAAATTACGAGATCCTTAAGTTGAAAGTTTGATTCTATTGTGCTTATTATCAAAGAAGGGCCTGATTTTTTGACAATGACAGTTGAAAGGTTATTGGGTTCACTATCTTCACACGAGCAACGAATGGACCAACGAAATAAAAATTCAAATACTGAACATGCTTTACAAAGCAACACAAATATGTCCAACTGTGGTGGACATAAAGGTGGTCGAGATCATGATTGTTGCTGTGGTCTCAGAAGAGGAAATAATTTTGTCTCAAACAGGGGTAAGACCGGAGAAAACAATTATCAGGTGGGAGATCAAATTTTGTACGAGACAAATCCAAAATTCAGTGTCATAGATGCCAATGTTTCGGGAATTACGCATCAGCATGTCGAACAAAATTACAAGGTGGAGAGCAAGTCATTGTAGCCAAAGTAGAGGATAATCTAGTCCTTGCTTGCAAACAAGGTCCGAGGCAGAAAACAGTACTATCTGGTATCTTGACATAGGGTGTAGCAATCACATGATAGGAAAGGAATTGTTCTCATTTATAGACGAGACAGTGAGAGGAGAGGTGAACTTCGGAAATAGATCCAAAATCTCCGTGATGGGTAAAGGTGACATTAGTATACAATCAAAAGATACAGTAAAACCTCTATAAATGACTATTTTTGGGACCTGAAAAATTATTATTATATACGGAGTTATAAATTTATCGATAAATGAATATTTTATTAATTTATAAATAAATTAATATTTATTAATTTATAGAATAAATTTTATTTTGTACATTATATTTGTCAAATTAAACAATTAATTTTTTTTTCCGTAACTAAGAAAAGAAAATAAATAAACAATTAATTAATGATGGTGCATTGTATCTAAGTTTATTAATCTTGTCAAA
>JAOQMP010000004.1:34346269-34358568 GCA_027563575.1 Erythroxylum pedicellare | reverse complement strand
TAGATAAGATATAAAAAAACTAAATTAAATAATCTACAACTTTACAATATGATAATAGACTATTTTGTAATTTAAAAAAAATTAGGGACTATTTTATAAATTTTAAAAATTACCAAAAATGGTATCCGGCATTAATCGGTACCGATACAATACTGTATCAGAACTCAATTCGATACCAAATTCGGTATAGCATTCATAAGATTGCCGACTCTCCAGGAAATTTCTCTCTCTACTTCGAGGGTCCATTTGATGGCAAGTTTCAGAAGTCCATTGTGTACCCTCCACCTCTATCGATCATAGCCATGCAAGACACGTCTGAGGGTCACCTTGTTAATATTAGAGGGATGGATTGTGAGAAGCGAGAATATACACATATGAAGAAGTTGGGTAGTTTTGCGTATTCATCAACTGTTCTTGTGTTTTTTGCAGTTTAACGCCTTTCAAATTCGTGCAGCCTTCCAAAATTGAGATCATTTGTATGGTAAAAACATTTTTTCTGTTGCACTTTTCTTTTTAAACTTATTCATAGTAGTCCTTCTGTCTCATATATCATGGCTCCGTGTTTATCAGTTGCCTACAACTTAATGTGTACTGTTGTTTGTGTATTTTCTTCAAGAAGCATGATTACTGATTAAACTGGAAATGAGCTCAGTACTTTTCCAGGTCGAGATTGTCGTTTTGCCCTGTATTTAGCCAGAACAAGTTGCACCTCTATCTTGGCACCTGGGGTCTACCTTCCCTGGAACTGGCAATATCTGACTGCAGATTCTTTGTATGGCCTCAAGTTTCTTCCGGAATGAAAAAGGTGAAAGAATAGGCCAAGAATATTACCATCATTAAGGACCACCCACTAACCTTACCTCTGAATCGCACTAATATGAGTCATTTCATGAAATCCTCCAAGACAATGGTACGATATTGACATCCCACTTCGAGTGAAACTTACCTTTTCTACGTATGATGAGACACCTCATCAACAGCTAAATTAAGAATCTTGGCACAAAACAAAAAGAAGAAGAAAAGCAGAACGCGCATGGCAGTTGAAGCATCCACAAACGCCTCCAGTGTATTAAACAATTACAAGAAGATAGCTGTTGACAATCCTTCATCCCCTAACCAGTTTCGTGGTTTACATTTATGGGTTCCAGAATTGTTAGAAAGGTTTAATTAATCGCTGGAGAAAACTTTTGGTTCTAACTGATAAGCTTTTGTGAAGAAAGCAGGCCAACAAAGGTATGTTGACATGATACTACTTACAGTCGTTGCACCAATGAGCATATTCATCACCACGATTTGTAATTGAATGGCCTCCAATGGAGATGCTCCTCCCATTATTAGGCCAGTCATGGCCCCAGGAAGCGATATGAGACCAACGGTTTTAGCATTGTCCAACACCGGTGAAAGGGCTATAACCAAAGCCCTTCTAACTTGCTGTAGAGTGGCCTGACGTGGGGTTGCCCCAAGAGCCAAAGCTGTCTCTACCTGCCAAAGACACTACCAATTTGATTAAGCCCCTGGAAAATCTCGTCAGATTGCAGATTTGCCATGTTTTCATCAGAATAAATGAATCAAAGACGAGTATCAGGATCTGGACCCTGACAATGGATGATTTGCCAACCAACTTATTTGAGCTACTTCAAACTTACCAGGTTTGTTTGCACTTTTATGTCATCACGGAGCCTTTTCATGGTAACCCCAGTTACTGTCATAGCATTTCCAACCATCATGCCTGCAACAGGTATGATGTATCTTGGAGTGAAGGGGAACACGTTTAATAAAACAAGCAAGAACATTGTCACTGAAGTTCCGGCGAGGATCGAAGCTCCGGCTACATATTTTCCTCGAGGAACATGCTTGGCACGTTGACCAGCTGTGTAACCAGCAACAGAGACCTACATGGACGGTTGAACACAATATCAAATTTGATACCCAAAATAGTAAACAAGACAAAAGTTGTCCTGATACGATGTGCAAGAGCTGTGGCAATTAAAGATCTGAGATACTTCTTTAATTTCTCTCGAAAGAGTCGCTTATTGACTATGATCAAGAAATTTATCATCTTTATATCAAGCAGAGGTATGAAGGAGAGAGAACTTTCAATGAAAGTTCCAACAAAATAAACCAGAAGTTCAGTAGAAGGAGAAAAAGATTGCATAACTAGTGCACTCATATATAACTCCAAGTTCAAAACAGTTTTAAAATTTTCATACTTGTACTCAACATGAAATGCTAAAATCTTTCACTCAACAAGATACTCTAAAATCTACTAGCTTTTCAAATATCCCTTGTTTTTTTCTCTCGGTTCTCTTGAATTATCTGTTATGCATAGAGCATCCATACGAGGAAGTGAACTGATCGATAGAGAGATAGAGGAGTATCAGACTACGGTCTACGAGTACTAACCATGAAAAGGTAAGCTAGAATGATCCAAAAATTCTGTTCCCTACTGAAAATGAACTGCAAAACGAACCCAATTACAGAAAGCTGAAGAAAAGCTCTGACGATGGCATAAACCATTTCACCCTCCAATCCCAGTCTTTGCAAGAAAGACAACAACACCGCCATGAGCACCACAGAAGTAGCAGCAAGAGGCTTTAACATACCTTTCAAGAACTCAAACAGCCATTCGAGATCCATTCAGAAATACCCAGAAAAGGAAAAAGCTTCAAACCAGTCAACCGAAGTGTTCAAACACTGCCAACAAGAAGAAAGGTCCTATAACAAAGTCCAAAACAGTCTTTGTAAGAAAGAAAAGACAGGTGCTTGGTGGTCTAACAGTGATGGTGGTGAACTTATGTGCAGGCGCTGAAGGAGATAGAACCGTCCCCACAAAACCGAACGCATCTCGTGGAGTAACTAATATTGCAGAAACTTGACAAAAAGATAAATGTATCAAGTGGACACGTATGATTATAGGTGATTTTTGGAAGCTTTTATTAATATTTTAGGCGTTGAGAGGAATGGCATCCCCGCAAGTAACGGGACGTACGTACGATTTGATACGAAATGGTAAGCAAAAGACGGTGTGTCCACATGTGACCAAGCGAATGTTCGCTTGTGTCGGAGTCGCTTCTCTTTAGGGCAATAGGTAAATTTTTTTAAAATAAATTTTTTTAATAGTATAAAATAATGATTTTTTAATTAGATGCGAGCTTTGAGTTACTCATGATCAAGCTTATCGAAAGTCTAACTCTTGAGTCTCGAGTCAACCTAAACTTAGGGTTGATCTATGAATCGGCTGGTTGAAAACATTTGAATGTAAGTTTATTAGATGTCCATTGCCATCCATACTTCTCTTAGGTCTTGTTTGATTAGCATAGATTATTGCTTGTAAAAGTAATCTTTTTCCTAAAATTAATATTATCACATTTGGTTCATTTTTTTTATTAATTAAGAGAATAAAAACTTTCTTAATCTAGGGAAAGTAGTAGCACTTTACTTAGATTCTAAATTCCGACACCTCCTTTAGTATTTCTATTGCTTTCCTCATAAATTTAATTTAAAAAATACTCTAGTCAATTCAACCATTCATTCTCTCTCAACTTTACGACAACTCTTTTATAAACCTCTACCTTCTCTTCAAATATTCTCGTTGTTCTCTCATTAGTAGGATTTTGGATTTTTTGCTCAGAAGTTTCAATCGACAATCTTTATATTCATATTTTTCCTTATTTAATGATTTCAATTTTTATTCGGTTTGTAGGGATATAATTAGAAACATAAGTCAAAATTAAATTACATTCTATAAAATATTGTTGCATACAAAATACTATAATAAGAATCCATCTAACTTTCCTTTTAGAATTCTTATAAGTATCCAAACATGTGAATATCTTTAGTTTCCCTATATTTATTTTCCAAAGAATCAGATTACAAGTTCACTTTACTTTCCCACATCCAAACGGGACCTTAAAGTATTATTTTTACCGTGTATTAAATAAATTAATAATTAATATATCAAAATAAAATTATTTAATGAATTAATGATTTATAAGTATCATTATGAAAGTTAAAGACAATTTCTAAAACATGACTCAAATTTTAATAAAAAACTTATTTAACTAATTACGTATATAATGAGTTCAACTTTGGTCTAAACTTTTTTATAAAATTTAATTAAGTTTTAAATATTTAATTCAAATTTGAATTTGATCGAGTTTTATAAGTTTAGAAGTAATTAATTGTTAAAAATAAAAAACTCTCAAAAGTAATTATTTGTTAAAATAAAAATATTATTTTGTTATACATATAAATGTGACTTTTAATGTGAAAGAAGTTTAGATTTTGAATTATAAATTTAGAATTAGAATATGATCCTAAATTTAAAAAAAAATATTTTACTTCAAAATTAATTATAATCTAAATTTTAATCAATTTAAATTAAATATTAAAATTTAAATTATACTAACCTCAAATGCCTTTATTTTCCTTATCAAATCAACGATGGGTCTGGAGGAACCTGATCTTCTGAAACCCCACATAAATAAATGGCTGAGATGAGTCGGCACATAATTGGTTCAGGGTTAGTGGAATAGAGGATATCAGATGGGATTGGAGGTGGGGGGTTGGGATGGTCTATTCTTGTTAGTGGACAGCATGTCCGTACAACAGTCCCGGTCATGGCTTCCGTTAATGGACTAAAATGTTCATGTTGTGTATTTACAGATCAAAGCTCTGCACCAGAAACAAGCAGTCCTGTAACGCCTATACCTAACTTTTACGCAATCTCATATTATATTCAGTTGTCCGCTAATATAAAAAAACGAAGGTCTGATCTGAAATCTGAACTGTATAATTGCAGATTTGACGCTTTCAACGAAGTTTATGGTACGGGTTGTACCGGTACCTTTAGGCAGGTTGTACCTTGTGAAGGCACACCTCGGCGTGGATTATCATTAAAG
The DNA here is from genome assembly GCA_027563575.1 of Erythroxylum pedicellare. NCBI lineage: Eukaryota > Viridiplantae > Streptophyta > Magnoliopsida > Malpighiales > Erythroxylaceae > Erythroxylum > Erythroxylum pedicellare. The sequence continues at coordinate 34,353,667 of JAOQMP010000004.1, read as the reverse complement.
ACAAAGAACAAAGTCATATTCGTTCTGTGTGGGTTCCTATTGGGAAGAGTTCTCGCTTGTTATCTTCTTGACTTTGTGAATTAAATAAAGGCTTAGGATTCACATGCTTTACCACACGCATTGAACACGGTGTATGAATTAGTGTGAATTTTCTGAATAAATGAATTATTTTAATCACATCATAGGGTAAGTTTACGGTCAATTTAAAAAAAATATTTCTTAATTTATACCGTGTTTTTTAAATTAGGTCCGGGTATGAACTTTTCAAACCTAAGCTTACTCGATACCCAATTATTCTAAACAAAACGAGAATAGTTGAGTTTTAAGTGAGCCTATACCCAACTTATAGGTCGATCTATTGAAAACACTGGAATCTAGATTTACGAGCGCTCATTGTTAATAGGTAAGTCTTAAATCTTAATAGTTAATTACTTTAAAAAAGAGTTATGCATTTTTAATAAATTAGTGATGCAAAATTAAATAATTTGTGAGCTACTTAATATAAACAAAACAATTTGATAAATTAAATATATCAAAATCAAGGTAGAATAAATTTGTTTCTTGTTATAAAATTTTGAGTTTAGAAAAATTGAAAGTAAGAGAATAAAAAATTTAGAGACTTTTGGGAATATCTCAGTCATTCTTTTGGAATAAAATTGTTTTGTTTTTATCAATTTTTAAAACTCGAAGATTAAATAAAATTAAAAATTTTGAAATATAATTAAAAGAGATTATTTTGATTTATCGAATAATTTGAAGTTTAGTAAAAAAGATTGTTAAATAAAAATTTATTTATTTATTTTAACATATAAGAACATATTAATTTACAAAAATTGACTAATTAATTAATTAATCAACTTTTAATAGTAACATCTATTAATGTAAAAAGTTGAAAAATGAACCGGGCGTTCCATTTTTAATCATTAGTTTTTGTTGCAATTAAGCTAACCTTAAGTCTAATTTCATTTGATTTTGTTGAATATAAGAATGTCAATAGCCAACACATGGGCCTAAATTAAGATGTTTTTAATGAGTCGGCCCATGGGTCAAATAAACTCAAGATTTAATTTTTTTAAATAAAACGACATCGTTTTATTTAAAAAAGTTAGGTATCGAATAGACCTAAACCTGAGCAATCTATGTTCAGACTTAATTAAAAAAAATATTTTATATTTTTAAAATTTTAAAAATATGCAATTCGAAGTTTATTTTAAAATTTCAAATTTAAATAAATTTAGTTTGCATAATTTGAGTTTAAATTAATAATTAAAAAACTCAACCGGTTCAGTAGATTTAATTATAAAAATTTTGAACCATCTAACTTTTCGGTTCAATCTACTTTAATAACTCTTGTAGTTAAATTTTGATTGATTTATTAATTAATTGATCAAATTTTGTAAATTAATAATGTATATAAATTAATTAATTTTTATTTAATAATATATTTTTTAAATTAAAATTTAAATTATTTAAAAAGTTAGAATAATCTCTTCAATCATAATTTAAATTTTAAATTTTCAATCATAATTTAAATTTTAAATTTTTATTTAATCTTTAACTAATTTTATGACCATCTAATATAAATTAAACCTTTTAATCTTTAAATTTATTATTTTATTGGTTTAGTTTTTATTCTGATTTTTAAAATATTGGTTCAAATAAATTAATTAAAATGAGAATAAATTTTTAAAAGTCATCAAGCTATTATTTTTAACCAATTTTTTAAATTTAAAATTAAATTAAATTTTGACTTAACCTAACTGAGATGTCACTCCCTTGCACGTGGCAAAGTATGCTTTAAGCGGGATGAGATCATTTTGAGGCTATGGCTAAAATGACAACAGCATTTGACAATTTCTAAACTTTTGTTTAATGGCAAAAATGACATCGTTGTCACTTTAGACGGGTAATACGAATCCTCCGTCAACTTTTCTACCAATCGCAAAGTTGCCTTTGCCTTTACAAGAAACGTGTCAGATCGCAGGAGATATGAAAGAAATGTCGACCCCTACTTATCAGTTAGCGCCTGTCAAAATTCTTTTTTTTAAATACCAATTAAAAAGCGAAACGATGTCGGAAGTTGAACCACTTCCTCTTTGGTACAGCCGTTAAAAATGACAGAAGGAAATAGACATTGGTGACGAGTATAATACAATTTAACTAAAAGCATTATTATCACATTAAGTCCAAATTTTTGTAATAAAATGAGATATAAAAAGGTGTGATAAATATACAGTATTATCTTTATATAATAGAGAAATTATTTTCGGTAGCCTCATATACAGGTAAGACAATATAAGAATGATACAAATTATATAAAAAAAAGATAGAATTAATTCGTTAAATTATTATGTAAATAAAATTACACTAAATATATAAATAACAGAAAATAAAAATAAAAGGATATATTTGATGAAGTCCAGATTTACGAGTATCTAATAAGCTACAAAGTTCGACTCTTCGTGTTTCTTATAAAGATATAAAATATTTAATAAAGATAGAAAATATTTAAGGACAAAAGATTGTAATATTTCTTATAAGAAGTGACATTTAACTGACGAAATGTTAATCTTGTCAAAATTTTCTTCTATGTAAGATTTATTTTGAACGTTTTAAAAATATTAAAATTGACTAAAAGAGCAATTTAGCTCCTAATGTTTACACTGAAATATAAATTGAACCCTAATATTTCGAAGCGTTCAAAATGAACCTTAACGTTTGTAAAACGTTTAATATGAACCTTAATATTTAAAAAACGTTCAAAACAATTCTTTACTAAATAGAATTATTCATGAAATTTAGCCTCTGTGAAGGGGCTGTTTTGAATGCTTTTTAAATATTAGGGTTTATTTTAAATATTTTGTAAATGTTATGATTTATTTTGAATGCACCGAAATATTAGGGTCTAATTCAGATTTTAGTATAAATGTGAGGGATTAAACTGCTAATTTGCTTATTAAAATTTATTTTGAACATTTCAAAACATTAAGGATTAAATTATATTTTATTATACACGTTGATGTTGAAAATGTACTTTTGGCCATATGATTTCAATGGAGTTGACCTTGAGCTTCATGCCTAGTTCGCATATATTTAAAGCCCTATGGTTAAGTTGCGTCAAACGTGGGTGATTGATTAATAAGTCATTGTCTCTTTGTCACTAAACTAAATAGATAACATGTGACCTGGTTCCTGTCGCATGAGTTGGACTTTGGCTAATTAAAATATCAACAACGAGGACTAAGTTTTAAGATATTATTATATATAATTGCAAGAAGCCAACTAGGTTTCAATTATTAAGACTATTATTATTTCTTATAACTCTATTAATTAAAATAAAATAATTGTATTTGTAACTTTATATATATATTCCTTATTCTGAAAATTACTTTTATTTGAAAACGGCTAAAGTATAAAGAAGAAAGCTTCATATTATAGCGAAGGGTAACACTTTTGTTTTTTTACAACGAAAAAGGCATAAATTACAATATCCTTCGAGGGAGACTAACCCCGACCATATCCTTTAAAAGGAGAGTGACACACTCAAATGGTGCCCTATCAAAAGTGGTGATTTTGAGTCCCAAAGTAAATAGTTGGCGAGTTAGTTAGCGCACCGGTTGCCCTCTCGATAGGTGTGACGAGGGATAACTACCTAGTTTCGCATGAGAAGTTCATTGATGCCTAGGACCAACGGATTGAAACACAGGCCGCGATGCGAGGTGTTGGAGAGGAGCTCTTGAGTCACAATAGAGTTCAGTTCAAGTATCACGCGGCGAAAACCGAGGGTCCATACCAGCTGAAGACCCGAGTAGACGTCCCAGAGTTCAGTCGAAACCAGGAAACAACGGCCTATATTCTGAGCAAAATCGCCTAGCCAATCGCCAGAGCGATTTCGAATGAAACCTCCTGCAGTGGCCGAGGAGGTGTCGTTGCAACACGCCCCATCCGTATTCAGTTTGACCCACCTAGGGTTGGGCGGGCACCACCCAATAAATTGTGCAAATCGTGCTCGAGGGGCCAGACGGGCGCAACAAAGCGAAGCTGAGGCCTGGGAACCCAGGCGGACATGATTAAGGATGATGGTGATAAGAGAAACCGGCCAGGAGAACTGAAGGTCGAAAAGGGCCTGATTCTGCCATGTCTAAAGGAACCAACAAACTGTCCCAAAGATAGCTGTCCATTCAAGGCCCGAAACCAACTGATGGGTGTGGAGGTTAGTAGCGAGCCATTCCTGATGGGTGATAGTGAAAAAAGTGGAAGGGAGGGTGTGGCGGGAAAAAGTAAACCGAAGATGTTGCGCTTTGGGGCAATCGCGAACAATATAAAGCGAGGACTCCTCCAGCCGACAGTGATAGCAGTCCAAGCTCATAGTGAGATGCTTGCGAGCACGTTACTGATTGAAGAGGAGGCGGTCTTGAGCAAAGAGCCAAAGAAAAATGCAGATATGTTGTGAGCCCGGCCATTGCCAAATGGTCTTCCATAAGCGATCGGGTTGGGCCCGCGGATGCTCCATAATCATATAATAGGCCGAAGCTGTAGTGAAGTGCCCAGTAGGTGATGGTCCCCACCGGAGTTTGTCGACTCGGAGGTAAGGCTTGAGGGGAAAGTTCCCGCAATGGCCCACCAGATTGAGGAAGGGAGGAAAGGTTAAAATTGGGGCCAATCCCAGTTACCAGTGTTGTCCACGAATTGGTGAACATGACGGTCAATTTCTGTGGAAGGGACAGGAATAGTAACATACTGGATAAGGGGACCGTCGTTGGCGACCCAGGGATCTAGCCAAAACCGAGGCTGGAATCCGTCGCCGATCATCTAGCGCATGTCGTTAATCACATAGGGCCAAATGGCCTTGATACTCCTCCATACCATGGAGCCACCGGTCGGAGGGAGAGCGGGAGGGATATGATTGAAATCAAACTTATATTTGGCTGATAAAATTTGGACCCACAAAGCGTTGAGTTTAGTGATTAGAGCCCAACCTAATTTGGTAAGCAAAACGTCATTGGTGGCACGGATGTTCCGAAGCCCTAATCCACCCAACTCCTTCGGTTGACAGACTTGATCCTAGTCACCAAGGTGAAGCGTCCTATGTCTGGGGGAGGAGCCCCATAAAAAGGTACGCATAATCTTCTCCAAAGCATCACACAAACCCCGAGGAAGGTGAATCAATTGCATCGTATAAGTAGGGAGCGCAGAGAGGACCGACTGGATCAGAGTGAGGCAGCCCGCAAAAGACAAGAGGTTGGCTTGCCACCCTGAAAGGCAGTGTTGGACTTTGTCGGTCAGATACTGGTAAGTCTTTTTAGTGACTTTTTTGTGAAGCAGGGGAACTCCAAGGTATCGACCGAGATCCAGGGTTTGTTTGAAACCCAGCGCTCGACTAAAAGTATGTGCCGTAAAGGGGGAAATGTTACGGGAGTAGAAGACATGAGATTTATCCTGACTAATACGCTATCCCGACACGGCACAAAATGAATCCAAGGTGGCCCGAATAATGGAAACCTGTTCAAGAGAAGCTTCTGAGAACAAGATGAGGTCGTCGACAAAAAATAGGTAGGATATGGCGGGACCTGGGTGACTTAAAGTGATAGACGACCAGCGTTCACGGGCCACGGAGTGCGTGCTGAGATGGCTAAAGCGCTCCATACATAGCACAAACAGATAAGGTGAGAGCAGATCACCTTGACGAAGACCTTGGGTAGGGGTAAAACGTCCCCTAAGGCTCCATTCCAGTTAACCTGCATAGTCACTGTGGAAACACACTTCATGATAAGATTAATGGGGGAATCCAGGATTCTGACACCGATGAGCAGATCGAGGATAAAAGTCCAAGAAAGCCGATCGTAGGCTTTTTCCAGGTCTACCTTAACCGCCAGAAACCCGGTTTAACCAGTTTTTCTCCGCATGGAATGAATAACCTCCTGGGCGATGATGATGTTATTAACAATGTGCCGCCCAGAGACAAAGCTGCATTGGATTGGGTCTACAAATTTGTTGAGGTGAGTTTTCAGTCTGTTGACAATCACTTTGGTGATAGCCTTGTACAGGACCATGAACAGAGCAATAGGCCGGAACTGCGTAATCGACTATGGGGAGGGGATCTTAGGAATGAGGACCAAGATAATACGATTCAGGGCTTGCTCCCAGATTTCGTGCCTGAAGGTTTTTTGTATGAATAAGACGAGATGGGGCCCAAGGTGTTCCCACTGGGATTGGAAGAAAAGCGCAGTAAAACCGTCGAAGCCTAGCGCCTTATAAGGATTCATATCAAAGAAAGCAGTCTTGACTTCGTTGGGAGAGATAGGTTCAAGCAGATCTATACGGGCCTGGAGAGGGAGAGGGGGAAACCCGAGAGGAAGAGGGGGTGGCGGGGCGGACTGGCTAGTGGTGTAGAGGTTGGTAAAGAAGTTGCAAGCGATGCGTTGAATGCCACCGGGATCTGAACTCTCACACCCATGTTCATCGCGGAGGGAGCGACATTGCAGGGACCGTCAGTGTCCCGTAGTGATCGCGTGATAGTACTTAGTGTTTCTGTCCCCCTGCGCGAGCCACTGGCAATGTGATTTTTGGTGCCAGAACAATTCCTCCTGAACGAGTACCTGTTTAAGCTCCTGCTGAAGGTACGCCTCCAGGTCGCGCAAAGAGACAGAATCTCCGGCATCCAGGTGGGTTTGAAGGGCCCGAAGGTGAGCCATGAGTCGCCTTTTGAGAGAAAATTTTTTCCTGAAAGTAGTGGAGTTCCACTGCTGAAGCTGTGTAGCCAAATGGTCGAGCTTAGTAGTAATATTCGAAATATAGGTATGCCAATGGTCCTTAACAATTTGACCAAATTGGTAATGGGTCAACCAGGCAGACTGAAAACAGAAAGCCCGAGGGGAAGCGGAAGGAGACGGAGGATGCGCGAAGGTGACAAGGAGAGGGCGATAATCAGATTTCAGGAAGGGAAGGGGATGAACAGTTGTGTGGGGGAATTACGACAACCATGGACTGGAGCAAAAAGCACGATCAAGGCGGGCGCGAAGTTGCCCGCGTCGCCAATGAATTTAGGTCCAATAAAGCCAAGATCTTGCAGTTGACAGCAGTGGATTCAGTCGCAAAAGGAAGGGCTCACTCCTGAGCGGAGGTTGGAGCCACCCCATTGATCGTTGCAGTCCAACTTGGCGTTAAAATTGCTTTCCAAAAGCCAAGGGAGAGCTGTAGACCGGGCAATGTGCTGTAAGTGGTCCCACAAAAAATGTTGAAGCGAGTAGGTTGGGCTGACATAGATAGCAGTGATTACGAACGAAGTATGGGTCCATTGGATCTTCACATGAATGAATTGCCGATGGGTTATCAAAATTTGAATAGGGGTGTCCTTATTCCATAAAAGCCAGATGCTGCCGGAGAAGCCTATGGCCT
>JAOQMP010000004.1:34331956-34346169 GCA_027563575.1 Erythroxylum pedicellare | reverse complement strand
TTATAATTTAAGTTTTCAAAATATCCCTTAAATTTTTTTGAAAAATAAAGAAGCTTTTATATTAAAACCAAAAACCTCAATACTTCTTGATTAATTAAAAAACTCATTCAACAAAATGAAATGAAATAGTTATGCATAATGAACTTTTTAAAACATCAAACTGACTAAACCAGATTACAATTAACATCATAAAGCATTAGCCACCTTACTCTCCACACCTTTTTTATATTTGACTTTAAAATCAACACTAAGTAACTTTGATAACCACATTTGCTGGAAAAGAGTAGTTATTTTTTGGTCATGAAGATAACCTAATCTTCTATGATCTATTTGTATAATGAAGTGTCTGCAAGTGATATAATGAGACTACTGCTTAATAGTTGAAAACAATGCCAACAACTCCTTTTCATACATACGAGCTCCTCTGTACTAGGAACCCAGTTCTTATCTTGTATTAGAAGATCTCATTCGCCCATTATTATGAGACAAGAGAAAATAAGTGGATGAGCTCTTATCACATAGGGTAAAAATTGGGTTCCTGACACAAAAAGCTTATCCCCTTTTCATAAAGGATGGTCCTGTTGTATCAACACAGCATTAATGCCTACTATCGAGGCACCTGCTTCAATCACCATAGGATTGAGAGCCAGTTCAGGTCCACACGAGCATTGGTTTACACCCCTTTAAAGTACTAAATGCAACCTTTGTTAGTTTATAGTTTGTAGCTAATCAGTTGGATGCAAATTAATATATGACATTATTTATTATGTAATTGAAAATATGATAAGATTATAATTATGATATTCAATTTATGCTTATGTACTATTTTTAAATGCTTATAGTTATAGTTTCATCGTGATAAGATATTGTTGAAATGGTAAAACTAGTATACATTATGTTTATTTCTTATAAAGAAAGTAATTGATCTCATAAATTAAAGCATAGAGATACTTAAACTAATGTGTGGGAGATTATTAGAGAAGAAGTCACTAAACTAACCTGATTATGAGAATTCCAGATGAAATATTACTTATTTGTCTATGGATTATCTTATAATGATAGTTGTATAATTGATCCTCATACTTGAGATTACTAAGGTATCTCGTGTGATAATTACTATATTTTGATGCTACTTATGAATCGTCCTAGGATAATTTAGCCGGTAGTAATTGGATATAGTATGAATCATATGAAGATAGTTGAGTAAGTCAATATATAATTTATCACTCTAAAGTAATTATAGAGAATATTCTACTGTTCTTGATTAATAATGATTTATGAAATTCTTTGACCAGAGTGAATTGACATTTGAAAAGATGTTTTGAATTTTCAATTATAAATCAATTACTAATTAGCAAGAATGAACATGATTATATGATAAGAGTAGTTATTGTATTTATACTTTATTCAATTAGAATATTGAATGACAAAAGGATTAAAATTATACATCATAGTCATACATGGATAAGTTAAGTCAATCACTTTGACATTCCTGATATTTGGGTAATCATAACATGTTGTTAGACGTCAACTATGATTTATGATTATGAATTGTTTAATTCGAGAATTTAAGATGAATTTTAAAAGTTTTAATTTATTTGATTCTAATTGTGAATTAAAATTGTAATTTATAATCATTGTCAATTTATTAGGAACCTAATGAGTTACATATCAAAGAGCAATTTGTGAAAGAAAAATCAATTTAATTAAGTTGGACTTAATTATAAAGTTTGAGAAACTTTGAGATCAAATATAACGTATTTGATTTTATTAAAATTAAATTAATTAGAATTAGAATTTGATTTAATTATAATTAAAGAAATTTAATTTTAATTAAAGACCCTCGTGATTTTTCTATTAAAAAAGGGATGAATATTTTAGAAGTTAGCACTTTGTCTTCTTCTTCTCAAATCAGTTTTGAGAATTACTCTGTAGATATCATCAGAAGCTGGACAATTGAACAACTTGTGATTGATCAATCGAAAAGGTTTCAAAGATTTTTCAATAAGAAAACAAACAAAATACAATTTCTAATTTATTTTATGTTTTATTTGTAAAAAGTTTTGTTTTCTGCTACGCTCGTGATTTGATCACGGTTAGATTCCCAACCACTTTTGCTTCCTTCTACCACATAAAAGCATTCTTTCTAAGTAGTGTAGTTAATGGCTCAGTGATATAACCATATATATTTTTGTATAAATTTGTGATACTAAGCAGCTAACCCCAAGAAGCTTCGCAATTATTTTGCAGATGTGGGAGTTGGCCACTCCTTTACAACGTTCACCTTTTTACGATCTGTAGCCGCCTCCTCAAAACTATTCACATGGACTAGGTAGGGACTCGTTCCAAACCAAATGCACATTTAGAAATTTTAACATAAAGATGATATCGTAGTGCCCTAAACACCTCCGCCAAATGAACAAGATGTCGCTCCCAAGTATCACTATACATCACTATATCATCGAAAAAACGAGCACTGATTTCTATTAGAGTATTCGAGGTTCGTTAAAAATGAAAATGTTATTCTGAAAAAAAATAATTCTGACAAAAAAAAGAAAATGTTCAAATTTTTATAAATGATAAGAGTCATCTAATCAAATAGTTGGTTCTAGTTATTTTCGTAACTGTTGGGCCCAACTTCAATTCTTGTTAATATGTTATACACTATTTATATTGAATTAAAAAATTTAATATAATGTAAGAGCTTAAACTTTTCATAATAGTTTGTAGCGTTGTTTGCCTGTTATAGCTCTTCGTCCAATATATCCATCAGATGTTTAGCCCTACTTTTAGCTGAGAAGGGTATGTCAAGAACCCCATATTAAGCAAGTAAAGAATGTTAAAATAGTTTATAAATGTATGACAAACCTCTTCTTACAAAGTACCTTTGAGGGTGAAGATAGGCTCTAATTTATCATGGTATTAGAGCATGTTTGGTCTGAATTCTCAATTTTTCAGTTGTCTGTTTGAATGTCTAGTCTTAGAGGTCCGATCCAGTTACCATTGCATTTATTTCAAGTGATAATTGAATACTCAATCTCAGATGTACTGGAGGGGAAGTGTGATAGTATTTTACATTATTTAAATGAAAATGTTAAAAATTTATAAATGATAAAAGCCATATTATAAACTGGGCCTGAAAAAGCCCAGGAGTTGTAGCGCGTGGCTGCACGGTTTCATTGCATTTGCCGAGCAACCAAAAAAGCGCGCGACGGTATTCGAAGTAACGCCAATCGAAAGCACGAGAAAACAACCATTAAATGAAATTCTTAATCTTGGGGAGATTTAGTTCTAAAGTCCCACAGTTACGCAAATTTCCTTTTCTAATGAGTTCGTTTGACTCCGAATTCCCATTTGTGGATGTGTTTGATTCAGCCTTCAGTTACGTTGGACTGATCGGCAGGCCAGTTCCGTCCGTAACTAAGTTGTGTTCCTCTTCCTTTTGTATTATGCCCTCTTTTGTTCTTATTATGAAACATTAGTATGTGTACTAATCTCCGTTTGGTTTAGTCTGTTATGCTTTTATTAATTAATGTGGATTTTTTCAAATTTTTGGCTTAATTGAAACATACTTGTGATTTTTTCAAAATCTGTTTGGATTCAATAGATACTTATTAGTAAGCTGAGATTGCATGGTGTTAATGCAAGTATTTCCTTGAAAACTTTGTCTCTCTTGTTGTGTTGTGGTTTGACTGATCAGTGAAGGTAGATTGTGTTTGTTGCAGTAACCGATCTATAAAGCAGGGCTGAGAGAGCCAATCAATGGAGTATCTACAAAGAAGGTGCAACATGATCCCGCTTTCACCGGGTCAAACTCCACAGTCAAGCAAAAGGGGCTTGAGGGATTCAATTACAAGTGATGGGAATTCAGGTGATAAAGGTGTAAATGTGCAGGTCATCGTTCGATGCAGGTGAAAATATTTGATCTTGTTGTTGGTAATTGCTATTACTGGTCTCCAGTTTGGTGCTAAGATTTTGATAGTAGGATTTGAAATTTTAGGGCTCCGATTGGGGATGAGATGGTGTTGAGCTCACCTTCAGCAATTCTCTGCGATGAGCAGAAAGGATTAGTGTCTGTGATAAAGAACACTTCTTATAAGCTGATAGATAAAACCTTTTTGTTTGATAAGGTAGCAGATTATGGTGTTTCATTTACCAGAAGTGTGGAGCAAGAATGTAAACACTAGCTTGAATTGTTCACCTTTATTGTACTTCTGATTTTCCTATGATCCAGGTGTTTGGTCCTGCAACCCAACAAAATGAGTTGTTTGATTCAGCCATATCTCCTATTGTTAACGAAGTTCTTGAGGGTTATAATTGTACCATTTTCGCATATGGTCAGACAGGAACTGGTAAAACTTACACAATGGAAGGAGGGAAGGTATCAAAGGTACTGATGTGGTTCATGCATATGAAACTTTTGTCTATTCTAGGTTATTACAGCCCTGATGCATTGTCGTATCATAAAGCTTCTACTCTTTTCTTTTGCAGGATGGAGAATTCCCTAGTGATGCAGGGATCATTCCAAGAGCTGTTAAGCAGATATTTAATGCCCTTAAAGCTACAAATGCTGATTATAGGCTCAAAATTACCTTTCTTGAGCTATACAACGAGGAGATAACTGACCTTCTGACGCCAGATGAACATGTCAGTTTGTTTGATGACAAGTCAAAGAAGCCCGTCGCTCTTATGGAAGATGGTAAGGGAAATGTTTTCATTAGAGGTTTGGAACAGGAAGTCGTGCACACTGCAAATGAGGTATACAAAGTCCTGGAGAAAGGCTCAGCAAAAAAGCGTACTGCTGACAGTCTCCTCAACAAGCAAAGCAGCCGTTCTCACACTATATTTTCCATCACGACCCACATCAAGGAGCGTTCTTATTCAGAAGGGGATGAGATAATAAAGTGTGGAAAACTGAATCTTGTTGATCTTGCTGGTTCTGAGAATATATTGCGGACTGGTGCGAGAGAGGTTTGAATGCATTAAGACTTTTTGTCTGACCATTTTGAGACAGTAAAGGAACCTTCAGATTTTTCTCAACTTTCAATATGTGGATTCTTGCAGGGAAGAGCTAAGGAAGCTGGGGAGATAAACAAAAGCTTGCTTACACTCGGCCGAGTTATCAATGCCTTAGCTGACCACTCTGGACATGTTCCGTATAGGTAAGAATGTATTAATGGAAAAAGAAATCCTGTGGGAGGTTTTAATTATTGCATATACTGTACAGTACCATGAACTTAGGAAATTTGTGAATGTCAGGGACAGTAAATTGACGAGGTTATTGAGGGATTCACTATGTGGAAAGACAAAGACTTGCATAATTGCCACAGTCTCATCATCAATAAATTCTTTGGAAGAAACACTCAGCACTTTAGATTATGCTTACCGTGCAAAAAACATAAGGACTAGGCCGGAGGTAATTTATCTAAATCTACTGTTTCTTAATGCTGAATTCCTTCAACTGAAAATTGAATTTCTCTCTGAAGAGATGAACAACAGTTTCAACTTCTTTCCATTTAGGTCAATCATAAGTTAATAAACTCTGAGCTGCTCAAGGAACTCTATCAAGAGATAGATCGTCTTAGGCAAGGTTGTTGAATGCATTCTCATTTGAATGTGAAGTCATTTCCCTTGTTATCTTAGTGATTAACTTAAGTATTCAGATGTTATTGCTGCAAGGGAGAAGAATGGCATTTATATACCACAACATCGATACTTAGGTGAAGAAGCTGAGAAGGAAGTACACATCCAAACCAATTTTAATGTTATCAAGATTCTTGCCACATGATAATGAGATATAAACTCCTGCATTTGCTCATGTAGGCCATGGCTGAGAAGATGAAGAATATAGAGCTTGAGTTGGAGTCCAAGAACAAGGTCAATGCTTCATACTTGAAAACATTTCATTGAGTTTTCGCTTATATGTGTTGGCAAGGACCAGAAATTAATATGAAATATCTTGAGTCAGCTGCTGGTAGAGCTTCAGAATTGTTATGATAATCAGCAGCAGTTAACAGCTGAATTAATGGAGAGACTTGAACGGACAGAGGTGATAAAATATTTCAAGTTGCTCTGTACTCTGCAGCTTTCAACTAATCGGTAACATTTCATTTTCTTTGACACATGAACTAATCAAATACTAAATGCAGAAAGAGTTTGAGCAAACTCGAAATACTATGTTTGATCTGGAGAGCAAATATAGAAAGGCAAATGCAATAACAGAAGAAAATGAATACTTCATTTCCAATCTTCTCCAATCTGGTGAGTTTAGGGCGTACTATATTCTGGAAATCTTATCAGTTTAACTTACATGTTTTCACTCTATGGCTAAAATAATTTAACTTTTGCTCACATAGAATGTCTTGCTTAAGGTTTGGGTAGCTTAATTTTGGGATTGTTTCTTGCTATTATACAGAGAAAGCACATGCAGAACAAGCATTGAATCTTCAAGCTGAGCTAGAGAAAGCTACATCAGAGGCGTCAAGTTTATTGGCCAAAGTTGGTTTGTAATCAAAGCTCTACAAAGATATTGGTTAAATAGGTCAAATAATTTGTGTTTTGACTTCTGCCTCTGGTTAACAGAACGGCAGGAGAAATTGGAGCAACAAAACAAGCTTCTAGTCCAGAATTTTCAAATTCAGTTAGTTCAGCAGCTTGAAAATTTGCATGAAAATATTGAAGCATCTATAACAAAGCACGAGCAGCAATTGAAAGCAATGGATGAAGGCTTACATGCCTTTCTGTTGAAAAAAATGGCGGTAGGATGTAATTTCTGTTTAACATATCTCTTACAAAGTCAGATACAATATGAGAGGGTTAGAATTTTCTGCACTACTTGTAGGCTATAGAAGAACTTCTAATGCAAGTTGGCAAGCTAAAAGACATGCATGGCTCTGGAATTAAATCTTCAGAGCTCATAGCTGCAGAGCTTGATAGGAGTTACCTTTTAACTTTTTCTAATGTTACTTCAGAGTTATCGAGGAATGGCTCTTCACTAGTGGATGTAAGCATTGATGTCTTTGTTAGTAGGATATAGACTTTCAGCTCCTCAAGTCCTCATTCTGTCACTTTTGCCTTACTTGCCATGCAGCTCTTCAAAGAGGAGTTTGTGGAGATTGATGCAATTTTTAATGATTTACAAAGTGATCTATCTAGTCAAGAGGAAAAGCTTGTTGAATATGCAGAGCAGCAGCGTGAGGTTTGTTGCTGGAAGTATCCATCTTATTCTTCGAGAATGCAACTTGGCAAATTTGTTGTTTTTACCCTCTTTTTGTGCAATTTCGAGCCACTTTTATTCCCTCCTTTTAGTAAGTTCCTCTTTCAAATTGAACAGAGTCATTTCAGAACATTGCAGATGACAAGATCTATTTCTGAAGCTCTGATTAGTTTCTTTGAGACTTTGGGCTTACACACTTTGAGTTTGAGCCAGAGAGTGGAAGAGACAGTTGCTGTGAGTGGCCAGAAATTATATCAATTTGATAAGGAATTCGAGGTGATCAAGTGCAATTTACTTTCAATCTGTTACACGTGTATACATTCAATTAGATGATCCATTATCCGAACCTTTCACCTTATTCGCAGGAATATGCAACATTTGATAAGAAACAACTTCTGGAAAAAGTAGCAGACCTACTCGATGATTCATATGCTAGGAAGAAAAGGCTTGTATGCAACCACCGAACTATCCCTTCCACATTAAGTGAATTACCTATGCTCTACTAAATGGCGCATTGAAACATTGAAATAGAGTTGACATACCGAAATCTCTAATCTCATTTTGGTTCCTGGTGTACGAGTATCTTAAGATATCGTATAGAATGGCATTGAAACTCCTCAATCATTGTAGAGATGAAGAGAGAAAAAAAATCCTCAACAAGATATTAGAAGCAACTCTTTTTAGTATTGTTTAGTTGCATAGTGTTTGGTAAAATAGTATGCTCTTTCCCTTGTTCATTTTTCCTCAAAATTTCAGGTTAAAAGATCCATTAATGGCCTTTTGGACAGTACAAGCGGTGGAGCCTATACACTACAACAGGGATTAACAAAATTTAGAGACCTTGTTCGTTCTGCTAAGGATAATTGGACAACTCATGCAGAAGCTTCAGAGTCCAACTACCTTAATGAAACTGTTGCAGTGGAAAGTGGGAAAGACGGCTTGACAAACAGCCTTCCAAAGTGGTAGAAACTTAGATAAACATTAAGATGAGGCTCTCTTTACATTCACTACTACTCTTCCCCCCAATCTTTATCGATCTTTCTTTCAATGGTATCAATGCAGTGTGGGAGCGGCAAGAAGAGGTGCCACGCATTGTAGGAATGCTCAAGAATCATTTCTCGGCTTACAAAATAAAAATATGGATTCTGTTGACTGCATTGTCAAGTAAGAAATTCTCCATTCATAATCCTCGTCCTCTAAGTTCCTCTAGAGTGTAAAATGCAAAACTCAAATCTCCAAATTTCACAATTAATCATCGGGACTGCATATTTCATTTCCTTGGTCTGCTTCATCAGAGAAGGGATAGAGGCCAATCACATGATCCGGGAGAAGTTTCAGTCTTCTTCTTCATTGGCTCTTGAAGAAGTTGAGCTTGCAAACAAATCTCTTCTATCCGCCATTGAGAGTGAGTTCCATTTTGCATAAAAACTAAATCTCATCATGTACTATTTGCATTTTCCCGCGTTACTTGGTTGTGATTCTTGTAGATATGACGAAACTAAACCATGATGCTGAAGAGAGTGTCAACGTGCTTATCACACCTTCCTTTGAGGATATGATAAAACTGAGAACTGATCACTATCACGCAATCCTTAAGATCAAAGAGAATGCGGCGCAAATGTTTGGTCTGACGAATATTAGGTAAGATCAGAAATCAATTTTACGAATATCAGGTAAGATCAGAAATCTGTTTCGCTACAGCTAAAGTTGTGATCGTATTTCTACGTATAAGCATTACAATATCAGGTGCTGAGCCTAATGGTTCGACATTTAAAGAGAGTACAAATAGACTGCAAAATTTACTGAAGGAGTCGAAGACTTCCCTAGTTCAAGGAGTCATTACTACCAGACTTGAGGGATCAAACATACATCAAGACGTACCAAAAAAGAAGCAATAGCCAATAAGATACAGGACAGGTGAAGGGCACCCAAATCCATTCCCTCCTTGAGTTGAGCCCTGGAGTCCAATCACGACTGCCGAGTATGCTAGGAACTAACAGATTCACAAGAACCAGTGGTATTTGTGCAGAAACCTACCTACATGGCTACATTACAGTTTTTGCCTGGGCAATATGGAGTTCAATCTTCTTGAAAGTGCTGAATACAACAATTTGATCTGACCCTTGTGTGGTTTTTTCCGCTGATATACAACAACTTTGTGAAGAACAGGTTCATCACTAGTTTCATCTAAGAAAATGGCTTTACTCATTCTACAGTTTGGGTTTGTATGTTCACCAACTTCATTTTGACGAGCATATATTGTCAGATGAAACCAACATTACCTCTCTTTACTACTTCTGACCTTAAAAGTTTGGGACCTAGTTGCACTTTTTCCTGATTTGTGAGTGCTTCTTTGGTTTTTCTTGATGATCTTTTGAGCTAACGATTTCAGAGGAACAGTAATGTCCAGAGGCAAGATAACCTCTTGCAACTCACGCCAGTCAAGATCTTCAAAATCACCATCTTCATAAACCACTCTGAACCACCCAGATTCCTTATCAAACTGAGTCACAGTCCCCAAATAATACTCAAACCCGAAGAGCTTCCTCACTCTTCTTCCTTCAAACCATTCACCGTAACCTGTAATTCCAAACAACTCTGGACTTGGAGTCGCATTTCTACAAGATTCTGAATCACTTACTCTGGTTGAGTCAACAATATCACCACTACCGACACTCGCCGGCAAATCAGGGACGCCGTTGATCACAATAGCAGGTTCACCTGGTAACTGAAAAACTCTTGTCTGATGGGATTCCGGGTTTGGGTCGGTACTTGTGTTACCATCCATTTTTGCCCCAAAATCACGAGACTGTCTGAGAAAACAACAAAGGGAATATAATCAAACACGTAGTAGATGTTCAAAATCCACAAAAGAACTTATACTTCTATGAACCTTCAACATCTGAAGTCTCACCGTTGCTCGAATATCTATTCTCTAGTTCAAAGATTCGATCTAAGACGTTGAAAATGAAAAGAAATAGCAAATTGTAATATACAAGTACTAGGAACGGAAGAAACAAGAGCCCAATTAATTTCAGGCCTTTTATGACCCGACCCGAGTGTAGTTTCAAAGACTCGGAATCTTTAAAATTGAATATCTGAATCAAAAAATAATTTCTATTATTATTTCATTAATTTTATTTTTATATTATTATTTAACTTAATTTTAATAATTGTTTTTTTTATTGAAATAATTTAATAATAAATATTTCTTTGTGGCAAAAATACCAAATAGAATAGATTCATCTGTTAAGCATTCATGAAAGTGAAGTAGCCCATGAATGTAATGTGATGATATCGAACCCTTTCAAGGCCACCCTCCTTCAGCGGGCTCTTCGGGACCTCGTCATTTCCCCTTCTGCTCTCGACTATGCCTTGTACGGTCGCCTCTTCCAGTGCTTTGGCGAGTTACGCCTTCCTCTTCAAGGGAAGCAACTCCATGCGCGACTTGTCGTCTACTCTGAGACGCCAAGCAATTTTCTCGCATCCAAAATCATCAACTTCTACGCTAGGACAAATGGCATTAGCGAGGCACGCCACGTGTTCGACAATATTCACCAAAAGAACACTTTCGCTTATAATGCTATGCTTTTGGCTTACGCTCTTAATAATTGTCCCAGAGACGCGTTGATCATGTTCTCGTCTTTAGCTTGTTTGGCGGCGGACGTCAGGCCTGATCGCTATTCTGTTACTTGTTTATTGAAATCGTTGTCAGATTCGTTACTTGGTGACGGTAGTTTGGTTAAGGAGGTTCATGGTTTTGTGCTGAGAAATGAGCTGGATGCGGATGTTTTTGTTGGGAATGCTTTGGTTGCGTATTACTCGAAATATGATAAAGTGGACTTAGCAAGGAAGGTGTTTGATAGAATGAGTGAAAGAGACGTAGTAACGTGGAATTCTATGATTTCGGGTTATTCTCAAGGTGGGTTTTACGAGGAGTGTAAAGGGTTGTACAGGGAAATGGTGGATTCTTCAGGGTTTATGCCTGATGTGGTTGCTGTGATTTGCGTTTTGCAAGCGTGTGGACAGTCAAAGGATCTAACTTTTGGGATGGAAGTTCACAAATATGTGATTGAGAACCAAATTAAAATGGATGTTTCATTTTGCAATGCATTAATTGGATTCTATGCAAAATGTGGAAGTCTGGAATATGCAAGGGAGTTATTGGATAAAATGCCAGAGAAAGACGACGTCACATATAGTGCCATCATATCTGGCTACATGGTTCATGGTTTTGTTGATAAAGGTCTAGAGCTTTTCAAAGAAATCAAGAGTCCTGGATTAAATGTCTGGAATGCAGTAATTTCGGGTTTGGTACAGAATAACTCTCATGAGTCAGCTTTAGATTTCGCTAGACAAATGCAGACATTTGGTTTGAGACCTAATACAGTGACACTCTCAAGTATACTTTGTGCGTTGTCAAAGTTTTCAAATTTGAAAGTAGGGAAGGAGATACATTGTTATGCTGTTAAAAATAGTTATGACCGTAACATATATGTTGCAACTGCAATCATTGATGCATATGGCAAGTCGGGATTTCTTTCTTGGGCACAGAGGATTTTTGATCGATCCAAAGGCAGAAGCTTGATCATTTGGACAGCAATTGTCTCAGCGTATGCTGCTCATGGAGATGCAAAGTCAGCTCTTAGTCTCTTTGATAAGATGCTAATCAGTGGGATTCAGCCAGACCCAGTGATATTCACTGCAGCGCTGACCGCGTGTGCCCATTGTGGAATGGTGGATAAGGCTTGGGAGATCTTTGATTCCATTAAGAATTATGGCATTCAACCCGCAATGGAGCATTATGCTTGCATGGTTGGTGTTTTGAGCAAGGCAGAGAGGCTTTCTGAAGCAACAGAGTTTGTTCGTAAAATGCCAATTAAGCCAAGTGCAAAAGTTTGGGGTGCATTACTCAATGGAGCATCAGTTGCTAGCAATGTGGAGCTTGGAGAGTTTGTTTGTGAACATTTGTTTCAAATTGAACCACAAAATACAGGAAACTATATCATCATGGCAAATCTCTATTCGGAAGCTGGGAGATGGAAACAGGCTGATGAGGTCAGGGAAAAGATGAATCAAGTTGGATTGAGGAAGATCCGTGGTAGTAGCTGGATCGAAACCAGTAAAGAGTGTCACAACTTTGCCAGTTGAGACGCATGTAATGGAAATTGAAGATAGATACGTCTGACGGTGTGAGTTTTGAAGGATTGCTTGATACTTCAATGAAGGAAATGTTTATATGATATATGCCTAAGGTGGGCTCTGCATATGGCCGAAAACTAGTCAGAAGTGACAAGATGCTCGTATTCAATACATGGGCTTATCCACTTGAAATGCAGCTTTCTCTGAAAGGAGGTGCATTATAACCCAGTGTTCTTTAATGGTCAGCCAGAGGGACTTGGCCTAGGATCGGGTTCTGAGGAGTGTAGGATATTGTGTCTATCCCCTTTTGAGGATGCTAACCAAGGAGTACATGTATTTCAAAATTCTAGCATTTCGATATCCTCAAAATATTTGGAGCTATAATAATCAGGTTTGTGAAAATTTAGTTCAGAGATACTGGTCATGATGTTTACATATCTAATTGAAAAGGGGCACGAGGATAATGCTTTTAAAAATTTTCTGTTCACCATTTCCAGGCATTAGAAGATGGTCAAGGAGAAGAAATACTGTCAATTATCTACTATTTGACATCATACACGAGAGGGACCAGTTCACAGTCAGAAGTCCGATAACTCCTACCCCTTTAAGCCATCTGATACTGGTGGCTTAATCCACCTGAAAGGTAAGAAGTTGCTTGACATTGTTAGACAAGTGTATTCTTGTGCAATCCTTTGCACGCGGCTTTTTGGACCCAAGTCCATTTGCTTTAACCTTTCAGTTGTTTACAATTATCTATCTTTACTTTCCAGTTTCTTAGTAGCCTTTTGTCGTCAACCATCACAAGTAGGCAAAGCATGATCCCTCAGGATCATCTCTAATCCTCTGGAGGAAACCTTTACTTGGCAACTTTTTATTTAGCATCCGATGAAGTATTTTAACCCACCTATGCAATGATTATGTCTCCCCAAGATCGGTACATTCCTTACCAACGATGTCTAATGCCCAAAGAATAAGACCTTCTTGCCCAGATAACAATTTACCTCTTTCCCTCGTAAACCTAAAAGAAAGATAGCGATTCCATCAATACACACACATGCACTAAAAAGCCAACAACTTATGATGCAACAATGAGATTACACAAGGTCAAGTTGCGTGAAAATTTCTTTTTACCAGGTCCAAAACCGGATCCGAAGCAAAGACGGTGCGTGCATGTGGGATTGTAACATGCTCCGCAAAGTTCCAATGCCAATAATGTAGTTGGAGGAGACAAGAAGAAATAGCCATGGATGGGGCAAATAATGGTTTTTCCTTTCTTCTTGTTTTGTTGCTCTTTATAGTTGAGGCAACACTGATGAGAGATACCGAAAAGAAATGCTTGTCGAACTTACTTGTACCAGACACAAGCTTCTGGACAAAATGTCAACATGACTAGCATCTTACATTATATATATAGTTCCTTCTACTTTCCTCCACAGATAAGTACCTAAAGCAAAAGATATTGTCTGCTTCTTTTGGCGACAAACACACACCGAAAGGCAAAAGGTCTGTCTTGTATTTGTAAATTGTATTGAAATGAAGTTCTTATAAAATTTCAATTCATATGATCTAGTTCTGATTATGAAGTAGTTACTGTATGATATAGTATTTGATTATAACTCTAAATACAACAAATTCTGTAATCATTATCATAATTTTCTTAATATCAGATTATATATTTTTTATTGTAATTTTTAGTTTTAAATTTTGATTTTTTTATTTTTCAAATAAAATAAAATTTTGTTTGGTTGTTAATATTGATATAATTATATTTTTATTATTGATAATAATTAAATAAAACTTAAAGATAAATAAATTAAGTAAGTAATTTTATAATCTCTTGTGTTATACTTATTAT
>JAOQMP010000004.1:34256636-34275888 GCA_027563575.1 Erythroxylum pedicellare | reverse complement strand
GAAAATTAAATTAAATTAAATTAGTCATAGTTAATATTAAATTAAATTATGTATAATTCTTATTAATAAAAAATATTAAATAATTAAATAATATATATTAGTTGATAGTAAATTAGAATATAAAAATCAACTAGAAACATGATTTTCATAGGTTTTAAAAACAGGAAGAAATCAAAATTAAAAAGATTAAAAACTCAAATTTAAAAATAAAAATAGAAAACAAATAGGCTGTTAATTAATGTGAGATTTCAAGAGTATGCAAAAGGTGGAGGGAAAGGTGCCCTAGATTAATATGGATGGCAATTTTAGCCTGTTCGGTCAGCCTAGTGGTTAATAGGCTAGGTTCGGGTTAATTAAGCCTTGGGTTTTTTATACTCTAGCTGCCTAGGCCCGACTCAAAGTTTGACAGATAACGACAAAATCAAATCATTTTATCAAAAAATGACATCTTTTTTATTTTCTTAAAGAAAATAATTCGGTTCGGTAGGGTTGGCCCATCTATGGCCTTGTCGAGCTTTAGCCCGAGCCCGACCTATTGTTATCCTTAAATTAGTAACCAAACCCTGATCACGTAAGAGATAAATGTAGCTCAACTTAGTTTCATAATTCTTTTACCTTATAAAAAGGATAATATATTATAAATTTCTAAAACTTTTAAACTTTTATAATTTATAATTTTAGTGTTAAGTTTTTTAAAATTCTAATTAAGTATTTAAAACTTAAAAAATAAATATGTAATTATGCTTTAATATATATATAATCACCAATGTATTTGGTATAAAAAGTTAAAATATTATTTTGATAAATATAAAATTTCATGAATGTTTTAAATGTTAGTTTTCATAAGTTCTGTCAATAATATTAATAAAATATATTTTTTAAATTGAGTGCAAAAACTTAATAATTTTTTTAAAAAATTAAAAATTAAAAACTAAAAATAAAAATATCAATAACAATATTAAAAAATTCAACAATTATTGTTGAGCTGAACTTGTAATATGATTAGTTACGTGACGATCGCAACTTTCCTCACAAACTGCCCTCCACGTGGCAACCACTTATCAACATTTTACACTGAAAGCACACGTCGTTTTAGCAAATCCCACCCCTGCAACTGTGATTGCGACTGAGAAGCGAGAACCCGCCAAAGTTTAACACGTGACTGACCATCATTTAATTGCTTGGTAACGACTAGGAATGGAAAAGAATGAAACGAACCTGTAGAAAGATCATAACTTTTATTCAGTTAGCAGAAATTAAAGGAACATCCTTGGATTTCCCGAATCTTCAGACACTAACAACCCTTTCAGTGGACGAAGCCGGACATGGCGGACAACAAGGCCTTCCTTGTAGAACACAGGAGGAGGTAGACACGACATAACACTGTTCATAAGCATTAGTTCCGTTTTTATTTATTTATTTATTGAAAAATTCTTGCATGTAAACGTGTCTTTTAGACCTTAAGTTTCTCTACTTCTTTGAAAACTTCTGCCGGTTTTTTTCTTAATGATCTGAGAGCTCAAACAGGGGATACTTGTTCTTGGAGTGGTGGTGGTGGCTTGATGGTCATATTACTTTAGTTCATAGCTCAAAATGTTGCTTTGCATGCAGTTTTTGAGATGAAATTGATACTTGGGGACTGATTTATTTTCTAAAAGTTTTGGGGTTTCATTTGATCGTCTTAAACTCAAAAAAGATGCAACCTTTTTCTGTGATCGTTTTGTGTTTGAGGGACAGGTGAAGGTGGGGTGCATTTTTGGTGTATGAAGTTTAACTATTAAGTAAAATGGAGGATTAGAACTCTGCTGTTGGTGAAAATAGGCAGAAAGCTATGGGCAGTAGAATTGGAAGCCTTTGTAAAGTATGTTGTTGTCCTTGTTAAGTAGGCGTACATTGGAGGTTGAATCCAGGCAAGTCAGATTGGACATGAGCTGTCCTCCCTCTTCCACATTTTATATTTTGAAATGTTATAATTTGTTTAACCATGCTTCTCATTTGTGGCCATGTGTGTTTACAGTATTTATGAACTTAATTGGGTATATATTGATCAAAACTAGATTCAAAATTTTATTGTTTAATACAGGGACTCCTATGGATTTGCATTGAGACCTCAACACATAGAAAGATTCAGAGAGTACGTGAGCATCTACAAGGTAACCGGGTAGCAAATCCCCTATTGTGTGTTTTGTGGAAGTTGATATAGCTAAAGCCAATTTAGCCAATCTGCCCTATGCCAAGTTGGTATAATAATGAAAATCTAGTTATTGTTCAAAATCTTTACCCTTGCAAAGAATTATAAAAATGGAATTAACCAATCAAACAACTGTTGCAAAACAAAATATCAGCTCTAAAGAGACGCTAACTTTCTATAACTAGTGCAAGTATACTTCCTATGTTGTGCTCATGCTTCGTGAAGAAGTATTCTTCAGATGGTATTTCTGGATTTTAGCATGCATCTATGGTTGACATTAATTGCCCAAGAGCGTTGGAAGTAAGAAGGTTTTCTTCTCCTTTAATTATATGATATATTCCTGAAATCAGGAGGAGGAAGGTGAAAGATCCAGTAAGTGGAAAAACTTCCTTGACCGTCAATTGGAATATGGTCAATCTTGCTCGTGTGAGGAGGAATGCAAGGAGAAATCACAGGGTGAAACAACTGAGTGTGCATTAGAAAGTGTCTCAAACCGTGGCAGGGAGGGGGATTATTCAAGTGGGAAGACATCTGATTCTGATGGTTCAACAAAATGTGGCCCTGAAACGGTCATGCAACTTTCAGAGGAAGACAAAGAGGAGGTGCAATGTATGGAGGAACTTAAGAACGAGGTTCAGTCTTCAAAAGAACCACAAAACGAAGTCCAACATTTGGAGGAATCTGGAAAAGAAGCTCAGCATTCAGAACAACCACAAAAGGAGGTGCAACTTTCAGAGGAACCCAAAATAGGGGTGCAGTCAGCAGAACCACGAGATCTTCAGAATTTGGAAGACCCACAAAAAGAGACACAATTTTCAGAGAAACTCATCAAAGAGGTGCCAACTTCAGAACTACGAAAGGAGGATAGTCATTCAAAAGAAACAAAGGCTAGTAAGATTAAAAAATGGTCTTTGATTAGACCATCCCTTCATGCCATAGAGAACCTAATGAGTTTTCGTGTGAAGAATTCAAAGGAAATGAAAAACTTGCATATTGCTAAAGCTGGAGGCCATCTTCCACTACCAAAAGAGATGGAATCTCAGATAGAAGAGGATGTCGAGGAGGAGATTTGTGTTAAAGAGATTTTAGATGAGAACTTTAGTACATCTGCAGAGACAAGTAGTGAAAACACTGAAGCCACTAAGGAACCCTTTTTTCCTTGGAAAGAAGAACTTGAGTTTCTTGTTCATGGGGGAGTGCCAAAGGATCTCAGGGGCGAGGTAAAGTTGATCTGATTATTATATTGATGTTTAGCAAGTTCTTACCTTCTGCTCGATCCTTTTTCATATATGTCCTGCGATTGTAGGTGTGGCAAGCTTTCGTTGGTGTAAAGGCACGTCGAGTGGAGAGATATTATGAGGAGTTGCTGGCCGAAGAACTTAATGTTGGTGAAAGCGATGGGGTGCCCGTAAAATGGAAAAGGCAGATTGAGAAGGTCTAGATGCATGCGCCTTGGACTTTATCCTTGAAATCTGTTAAATTTGTAGGTTCTACTTCTTTTGCTTTGGATTTTTATTCACTTTTCTCCTTGAATGATTTTGTGTTTACTTTTCAGGACATTCCTCGAACTTTCCCAGGGCATCCTGCTTTGGATGATCATGGTAGGGATTCCTTGAGGCGCTTACTTTTAGCATA
Source organism: Erythroxylum pedicellare (assembly GCA_027563575.1). Classification (NCBI taxonomy): domain Eukaryota; kingdom Viridiplantae; phylum Streptophyta; class Magnoliopsida; order Malpighiales; family Erythroxylaceae; genus Erythroxylum; species Erythroxylum pedicellare. The sequence continues at coordinate 34,272,062 of JAOQMP010000004.1, read as the reverse complement.
TGCTAAGCATAACCCCTCTGTTGGGTATTGTCAGGTTAGTTGTATTTGCTGGTGTATCTTCTAGAATTCAGTGTTGCTTTCTTTCTAACTCTAATCAAGCTGTGTTCTTATTTTCCACTAGAAATTTTGAAACTTATCTATTATTACCGTTCTAATAGAAATCTGTTGTTTTTCTTATTCCTGATAAATGCGATGGGGTTTTATTAGATAGCTGGTTGCAACATTCTTGTTATTCACCTCATCAGGGATATATTTGCAGGCCATGAATTTCTTTGCTGGCTTGTTGCTACTTCTGATGCCGGAGGAGAATGCATTTTGGTATGTCTAGTTTATCTTATTACTATTGCTCTAGATATGAATATTTTAGTTGAATGTGGATATTTTATTAAGTAAAGCATATAAGGTGACATTTTGTAGCATGAAGAGCATAGATCATATTCTCTTTGTGGTAGAAGCACAGTTTTTTTCCATCGCCTCGAATCCCCCCCACCTCCTGAACTCCCAAAAGTAAAAATACTGATTTGGAGAATTCTTAAGTTTTGTCTAATAAATAAGGTCAATCTGTTGGGCCATCCATAACCCATACAGAATATTCAAACTGGAAATAAGTATCAAACAATTGATAAAATTGATAACAGAGACCCTTTTTCTCAACAAGATCATGAAGTCAATTTTGACTATTCATTATAGCAGTCGTGTGAGGCATAACTGATAAGCTTAGGTATCCATCATATATGAACACAAAGTATAACCGTGACAACTCAGTTTGAGTAATGATTTGTTTTTTCAGGACTTTTGTGGGCATAATTGATGAATTTTTTGATGGCTACTATACAGAGGAGATGATAGAATCTCAGGTGTGGTTCATCAAAATTTCTTGCACAGAGCATTCTTCTATCTGCACTGTCATATATTGTTATCTCCATTAGATTTCTATTTGCACGGTGAACCCTATATTCTCATGTTTTTAGGTGGACCAACTTGTTTTTGAGGAGTTAATGCGTGAAAGATTTCCTAAATTGGGTAGTCTTTTTTTCCTCAAACATCGTTTGTAATTTTGCAGTTCTTTACATAGGCAAAGTAATTTGGATAGTGTTTTTCATTGCAATGGTGTTTTGATGCAGTTAATCACCTGGATTACTTGGGAGTGCAGGTGACTTGGTTATCTGGACCTTGGTTCCTTTCAATTTTTGTCAACATGCTTCCTTGGGAAAGTGGTAAGCTGGTTTAGTTTAAGCTTTAGACCAACTTATTGTGGTCTGCTAAAATAACTTGCCCCAATATCGTGTTTCAAAATCAATGTGGAACTCTTCTAATTGGCTCTTTTCTCTCCAGTTCTCAGAGTCTGGGATGTTCTGCTATTTGAAGGAAATCGTGTAATGCTTTTCCGAACTGCACTTGCTTTGATGGAGTTATACAGTATGTTTAATATAAGGAACATAAAGAATGATGTTAATTTGATATATTTTGAAATTAAACTTTTCTTACTACCTCACTTTCTTTATGATTGGAATTTCTTTAAAAAACATGACTCTACGCCACAACTGCCAGGTCCAGCATTACTTACAACTAAGGATGCGGGGGATGCGATTACTTTATTACAAAATCTTGCGGGATCAACATTTGATAGCAGCCAGCTTGTTTTGACTGCCTGTATGGGATTTTTGGCTGTAACTGAAGCTAGATTACAAGAGATGAGAAGAAAACATAGACCAGCAATACTCGAAATAGTTGAAGAAAGGTTTAAAAAGGGCAGAGTTTGGAATGATTCCAAGGGGCTTGCATCAAAGCTGTATAGTTTCAAGCATGACCATGTGCCCCTTGTAGAAGAAGAAAAGATAGGTGAAGGAGAAGTGTCCCAATTGAATACATGCTCCCCAAATCTAGATGATTTTCTCATTGGCCTTTCTAACAACTCAGAAGCAGATTCTTTACCAGATCTCCAAGAGCAGGTATTTCTTATATGAGCAGTAGGCTGCCTTTTGTGCTTTATGTGTAAGTCATATACTTGGATGCTATAGAGTCTAGTAATTTGTTTTATTAATCTTGTTTTTCCTTTGAAACAGAATGATTATCATAGTATCTTTCACCAGCCCCAGTTGATTTAATTGTTTCCAGTGGAGACATCATGTAGTCATGTGAGATATAGAATTTTTATGGCACAAATTTTTAATTATGCAACGGATTTATATCCAACACATCCGATGGTACCTGGATACCGTGTCATAACTATTAATCAATGCGTTTGACACAGACCGCAAAATATTAATTGGGCATATGACACACTACACAATGGGAGGAGATTTATGGTTAACATGAAAGCTAGATAGATCACTAGAGCAATAGTCTTTCAATCTTAAGCTAAGCGAAAATGTATGTGGCTTGTTCGCACTCATTTTAAATTTCAGCCATTAACAGCTGTTGTGCAGGTGGTTTGGATGAAGGTTGAATTGTGCAGGTTGTTGGATGAGAAAAGATCTGCAATACTCAGGTTGGTGCTTTCTTGTGGTGTCTAACGGTCTACAACCATCAAACATTTGATTGCACTTTCTATGAGGCTTGCATCTGGCGTAGATAAAATGATGAGAATGTTGCTTCTTTATGATAAAAGAAAGTACGGAAGCTTAAGAGTAACTGTGGTTGCTTCAGAATCCTCCTTTTTGTCTAATCAGTTTGCTGATTGACCATCATTTGTGTAACTTTAAGCATCATCCTTGGCTGAAATTTTTATTCCCATGGAATTATCTTCTTTTTATTCCTTTATTATTTAATTGCTAAATACACATATCCAGCCTTCCATTGTAATACTCTTATTGTATCAAATTGCTTCACTAAGGCTTTCTTATTTTGTTGGCTGGCATCTGATAACAAACAATGAGCAGCAATCAGTTTCAGCTATGAAGTGACTCCTTGTTGATAAACCTTATTACATGGAAATTTCAATATTCATGCATGTTATTTCTGTGCTTAGGGCTGAGGAGCTTGAGACAGCACTCATGGAGATGGTTAAAGAAGATAATAGACGGGAATTGACTGCAAAGGTACAAGTAGAGTTGAATTAACTGGAAGTATTTGGTTTATTTGATTTACCTAAGAAAGTACATGGATTTGGTGGTACAAACTTTGAAGAAAATGCAAAACACATCTCTCCTTTCCTAAGTTTGAAGTGTTTTCTGCACTTGAATCTTTTTGGATCATAATCTAGATTTTGTAGCATCGTGCATCTATAAGTCACTAGCTTACAGGAATATTTGCAAGGTTGATAGAAGTTTTTCTCTGTAACATTTGTCTCTGACCATTCTCTAATCCATGCTTCAGGCTTTTGGAGCACATTTTCCCACAAGTATTTCTTGATTTCATAAAGTTAATAAATTAAACAACTGAACCCTATTAGTTAGTAATTCCATCCCAATTAATTGATTAACAGGGAGAAATCTGATACTAAGATGCTCTAAATTGAACTAATTCTGCTTTTTGGCAATAAAAAAAAGAAAAAATGTTATTATATATATGCCTTATAGACATGCCTTCCATTTTCTCCTCAAGCTCCTCCAATTCAATGTTCTGAGGGAACTTAGCATTGTTTGCAGATTGAGCTGTTGGAACAAGAGGTGGCTGAACTGAGACAGGCCCTTGCTGATAAGAAAGAACAAGAATATGCAATGCTTCAGGTTTTAGTTTTCATGATTGGATCACCTAACATATAAATCCTTTGTGGATGAATGGTTAAGTCTTTAGCCATTGCATCATGAAGTAATCTGTGCACTAATGCTGTAGGTCCTGATGCGAGTTGAGCAAGAACAGCGAATAACTGAAGAAGCCCGATTAAATGCTGAGCAAGCAGCATCCACACAGAAAAATGCAGTATGTGTGCTTCAGGTTAGTGTCATCACTTTTTAACTGAAAAACTTATTCAATTTTATAAATTAAATAAATTATTATTTAAATTTGGATTATTTATATCTTGTCCAAATTTACCAAAGTATGAAAGATCTGGGAATATGGTTGTTCATGTTATGCATAGTTCTGAAAGTTGAGAATTTCTACATTAAATCAATTACCTGGAACGATAGAGCAACGGTTAAAATTGATATGCAGTCTTGTCTATAAGAGGTTTGCCAAACTCCTTATCCTTTTTCGTTCCCCACCTACTGGTGGCTACTGCATGGTTATGAATAAAGCCTAAAACCACGTGTAGAGATAATCCAGCCTAAAATCACGTGTAGAGATAATCCATTCTTCACTTTCATCTTGATATTGCACAAATTCATACTAATGATATGTAATGTGTCCAGGAAAAATATGATAAGGCTATGGCTAAAGTTGCTCAGATGGAGCAGAGGGTTGTTATGGCAGAGTCAATGCTGGAGGCCACCATACACTATGAGTCTGGCCAAGCTAGAGCAGTATCTTCTCCTCGGTATGATCTGTTTGACATCCTCATTGCTTGTTTTGAGGTTCTCTCTTGTATGGGAAGATCTATAGAATATAAGATGGACAGTTCTTCCGCAAATAAATGCCATTGTTAAGTCTAATATGAAAAAATTTACTGTGTACCCTTCTTGACAAATTCAGCAATTGCCTACAGAAACACAAAAGATATCATGAAAGTTCTTGAGAGGCCTCAGTGAGATACTTGATATCTAGTCTACCTGCCAAAAAGCATTATTGACCGCCGAAATAATCTAGGGAAAGGTAATGGAAAACTAGTATTTTGTGAATTGCTGAATGTTGACAGCCCATCAAAGTTTTATCTTGTGAGATGACTAATACGTAAGCCATCCAATAAAAGGGACAACTTTGGATAGTCCTAATGACTTAGGCAGGGTAAAGCACTTTATAAACTTGGAAAACTAATTGCTGAGTGGTCTGTGGTGTTGTGGAACTTCTATCTAGTAAAACTTCTTGTTTTGTATGATCAAACTTGCTGCTGTTGTACCTGAACAAATATTATTATCCCAATATTCGAACTGCGGCTCTGGAGCATGTTTTTGATGCTAGTGCATGTTAATATGAAATATACACCAATGTCTAACAGTATCACTAGTCACGATTTACTTCTGTGGTTTGACTCATAATGCAGTTCTCGGTTGAAATTAACTACCGATTTTTCATTTCATCTCACTTCCACTACATCTAACTTGCTGTTTAAAACTATGTTTTCCAACAATTTCTATTCACTACTTGCTCAATTTGGTACCCAGTGAAGTTAGTTTGTCTATAGCATGGTTGCTTTTACACACTACAAGCAACCCTTGTTTTTGTGTTATAGGTCTATGCGCAATCCAAGCACCAGTATGGAAAGCCCTAGAAGAAGGATAAGCTTATTTGGCCTTGGTTGGCGTGACAGGAACAAGGTGAGTTTTGGTGCACCTACCCAATTCAGGTGACTGCAATCATTTACATTGGTAAAAAGAGCTTTTCATATTCTGAAATGCTGAAAGCACGATTTTACTTGATTTTTAGTACATTGAACTGCAAAGTATACGGTTACCAGGTGTTCAAGTTTTTTCATTTCTTGTTCTTGCAATGGAAAAGCTTCAAGACTTGACATCTCCTTTCTCACAGGGTAAACCAGTTAATGAGGACTCCAGTGACTGTACTTCCAGCAATGAGGGTAAAGATTCAAAGACCTTGCTAAACCACAACAACAACAAAGATAAAAGACAGCAAGATTGAAGACAATGCCAGTTATTGAGAGTATAGCAACTGTACATCAATGCCTTACCAACTGTTTTTGACGTTTACCATCCTCGTTTTTTGGTTAACTTGATGTAAATTATAATCGAACTTTGGAATACCGTATGTTTTTGGGTGAAGGGGAAGCATTATACAGAATCTGTTGTTACAAACTACTGTCTTGGCTGAGTTAGCCACTAGTGCAGAGACTTTATCCCATTAAGTTTGTCTGTCACAGAATTTATGCGTCTTCCTCAAGAAATGAACTAAAGTTAAGCACATATTTCCAATATGCTGCAGCCACGAGGAACAGCATAAAGAAGAATATGGCGGTCATCAATTCAACCAACTCATTTAGAAAGAAGGATATAAGATAATCCATGGAAACTTCTTCAATATCCGTTTGCCTTTGAATCCTGAATTTCAATTAAATTACAACTTAGCAGAATATTCTGCTTAGTCTCTAATCCTGGAAACGACTCTAGCATATGCACGGCAGAATTATAGGACACTACCCCACTTGAATCCTATGGACACTGAAGACTTCAGCACCAAGAAGTTGAAGGCGAAGTATATGCATAATATTGTTTTAAGTTACTCGAGATTCAGCAGTCAAATATAGACTGAATTATATGGAGAGGAACAAAATTTGAAGGGACAACGAAACCTGGCCTTCGAGCCCAATGTTGCAATCTTAATCACCTTCTCAAGTAAATCCAGGATGTGCAAGTCTGAAGAAATCGCACTTAGGAGTAGGAATACAAGCTACTTGCGATAAAGAAGATCAAAAACATAGTTTATTGCCTCGTTGATCTGTCTTCTGTCAACGACCGTTGAGTTTATCCTGTCTTCGTGCTCTGGGAGGGGTGCCAGGGACAGGGACCAAGCGAGAACTCTGGACTTGCTGTGTTTGAGGATCGAATGCTTGAGAAGCAAGGTAGCTTAAAGCTGTGACCACATCAGCTATGACTGGTCGTATATTAGGCTGCTCTTGAACACACATGGCTGCAATAGCAAGAGCTTGATACAACCCCCTTGCTGGATACTTACCTTGAAGCATCGGGTCTGCCATGTCCGAAAACCTACTGCGTTCGTTAAATAGTGGTCTTGCCTTCAATCAAAACCAAAATCATAGAGCATTTTCGTGAGCCAGCAGAAGGGAATCCTCTGAAATGTTTTTGACGAACAAACGTACATATGAAAATTTTTCAGGAGAGATCTTACCCAAGCGACAAGGTTCTGCTCCCCTGTAGCTTTGGAGTAGTCAATTGCTCTCCGTCCTGTAATGATTTCCAGAAGAACAACTCCAAAGCTATAAACATCTGATTTTAGTGTTAGTTGACCCGTCATTGCGTATTCTGGAGCACAGTATCCATAGGTACCCATGACTCGTGTAGATACATGTGTGTTATCCCCAACAGGGCCAAGTTTGGCCAAGCCAAAATCAGATAACTTAGGATGATACCCTTCACCAAGCAAAATGTTGGAGCACTTTAAATCTCTGTATATTACAGGAGGGCTAGCTTTATCATGCAAGAACTCCAATCCTTTTGCTGCCCCAGCAGCTATTTTCATTCTTGTGTTCCAATCAAGTACTTTCTTACCAAATGAAACCTCTGCACATGAAGCAATTCAGACTCGAATAAAATTAAAACTATAGGAACTGACTAAGAAATGTTTGGTCACAAGTACTTGCCTTGTAAATGATCTTCCAATGATCCCAAAGGCATATACTCGTACACCAATAACCTTTGATCCCCATCAGCACAATAACCAATTAAGTTTACTAGATTAGGATGGTGAAGTAGACTTAGCATCAATACTTCAACAAGGAACTCCCTATTTCCTTGCAAGCCATTACGATCAAGTTGCTTGATGGCTACTACCTGCAACAACAGATTCAGATTTTGGTCATTTCATGACTTACCTTCACATGCATGATTGGAACTCTTAACTGTTTGTTACTGATAGAAATTCATAAGTTCATATCATGAAACTTCTGCAGAAATTGCACCTTTAGAGTAGAATAAAAAGCTATCGACCACGGAATCAAGACTAGTTCAGTCTTTATTTCAGAAGCAAGGAACTTCACAAACCTCATTAATGCTTTCTAAACGCCCTTTATATACTCTTCCAAAGCCTCCTTCACCCAAGAAACATTCTTTCTTAAAGTTCTTAGTTGCTATAGCCAATTCACGAAATGAAAAAATCTGTGCTGCAATGCCATCTAGATCTCCACGCTTAGAGGCCTCCTTATCTTTCAAAGGTGAACCTACCTCAGATCTCTCTGCATCCAGAAACAATGACAAGAAAAATAAGAACTAAAACCAACATTTATCAGAAAAAACATGAAAGCATCAAGGTCGAGTTTATTGGTTCACTAATCAAAAAACTCACATCAGCATCAAGAAAGTGGGTATCACTATTCTTCTACATCAAACAACGCATAAAATAATAACTAAAACCGAATTTTATCAGAATTACCTTCCGAAGTAATGGTGCAATGTTGGATTTGAAACAGGCTTGAAATAAAATGAAAAAAAAAATCACTTCAATTCCAAAAGCATGAAATTTAACGATTCCTATATCCAATTCCAACAGATTTTAAATCACAGTACAAGGGTCAGAGTATTATAACCCCATGGTTAAGTAGAAACACACAAGAAATGTAGAGAGCAATGTTTCAGGGTAAAAAAATAGAAACCTGAAGTGGGTTTAATCTGACCAATTGGCTTCTGGTTCAGGGTCGTCGGTTTCTCCTTTTTCTTCTTGGAGAAGGATGCACCGGAACAAGGAATCCACCCCATAGCTTCCTTGTTCTCTGTTTATCTCTTCCTTCTCAATGCAAGATGTATCGATAGACTGATGACAACACTATCTATAGGCTCAAAAAGAATGAAGAATTCAATATCCTGGGCGATGTCTAGTAGCCATGAGACAGAGTCAACCAGCTTTCTAATTTACCTCTTTCTATTCTTAATAATGTTTTAGTTTAACGGTTTCTTACACTTCCAAAACGTCCGCATTGGGTGGGCCAGCACGACCCAAACGACGTCGTGTGCGGGTATAGTCCCTTTAAGGCTTTTTACGATAAGGTGGGTGAGAAGTCATACCAATTTTGAACGGAGGCAAAAGGGTTTAGTACGTGATGCACGTTTTAGTTAGATGATATGGAGCCCACTGAGGATGAGTTACAGCTAATGATGAGTTAACCCGCATATTTTGTTTGCATTGGTCAGAGAAAGTTGATATGAAAGTGTTCATGAGCATCTTAAGATTACAAAAGAATGAATTCCCGTATTCTTTGTTCAGAAATTATTCTACTAATTGGATTTGAGTGGTCGAGATAGTTGACCGGAGGGATGTTCTTTTGATTGAGCTTGTCGAATAAGGCTCATCTAATGCGAAGTACTCTGTTGTTGACGTGATTTATAAACTATTGTATCGATTTGAAGGTTTATTCAGTATACATTTAAAAAATAGCATCTACGAGTTCTTCTATTTAAAAAAAAAAGGTTGATGAAAATATGATTTTGTAATTTGTCATATAACTTCACAATAAAATATTATGAAAACATTGATTAAATAGGAAGTAAATATAACAATGATAATCTTTTATATTAACAATACTTAATTTGTGAACTGTATAATATTAGTTAAATATTTTAAACCTTAAATCTTTTTTTTTATTGGGATAAACTTTGGCTTAACTGAGCATGACGAGCTACATTGGGGACGACGACAAGGTTTTGACCTTTTCCAAACTTTTTTCTATTTCTTTACCCTCTCCTTTTGGTTTTTTACATGATTGAGTGCGACTAATCAGAAAGTGTGGAAACTAAGTTATACAGTTTGCTATTAATTCTGAGTTAATATGGAAAACTTATCCTAATCAACTTTCCATTAACACTATGAAAAGAAATTTCGAGTTTCTCTTTAACGTAACTTCTTAATTAGCTTAAACAGTAGCTGTGAAGTGAAGCTAATTATGGCTGTTATGAAAAATTGAAGAAAAATTTAAAAGCTAAAGGGATTCTCGACTTCTTCGTTACAGAACTCTGAAACCATGTTAAAAGATCATTGAATCTGAAATGGTTTTGGCAGGTACTTATGCTTGAATAAGTGTAAGAGGATACTCAAGAAATGGTTGCATCTGATGATCTGGAACGATGAAGTGATGTCAATGATCAAATGACATGCTTATAAGTGCTTGAAAATTGTTGTACACTTTCAGAAAGTTGGTAGGAATCTAAAGATTGTGTACATATCACATAATTGATTAACTATCTGATGTATTATTCTGCTATAACTGGAAATTTTGGAAGATGTTCAGGAGAAAGACAAGTCAGAAGCTGATAATGACAGGAAGAAAAGAAAATAACGTGGCTTTTCATAATCTAAACCACTCAACAGGAACCTGGCTGTTTTGAAACACACAGTTGATATAAAGTTCACTCTATGGTTGAGGTCATGGTTTCTGCAAGTCAGGTTAAGATGCTTCAGAATTTGAGCTCTTAAGGGGCATATCATGGTTATGCTTCCCTTCGTATGTCGTAATGAAAGCTCTTGGATCATCAGAAGCTCTTTCTACATGCTTCCTTACGTTGCATTTGAGACTTGTACATCTGTAGTAACTTCTGCAAAGGAATTGGAGAACTTGCTATCAGGAAAAATTCTGAAGAATGCTGCTTCAGTTTTAGACAAGAACAAAGCAACAATCTTGAACTCAAACCTGGGGTACGGATTTCCCTTCACGACTTTTTGCCCGTACTTTCTCCAGCGAAAACCATCGTCCAAGATCTCAGAATCCGTCGAACTTTGCATCACAACACGGGGTTCTGTTGCACCGTTCTCTGATATGCCAGCTTCAGTAAATTGATTCTCAGTTTTCCTAAAAGATTAAAAGCTTAGAAAGGATCATTATTTGTACTAAGAGTTGATCAGTTTTGATTAGATTATAGTAGCATAATAAAGAAACAACATTGAAAGAAAACGGAGACATCAATCCAAAGTAACATTAATTCTTGCCGAACACACATATAGAAACCTGAGATGGGCTGCGAATAAGTAGCAGATTGAATTGGATTGGAATACTTTTTTGAAACCAGCTTTGATCATACCTTCTTTTACTTCTAGTTTCATCATCTTCGTCCTCCAATCCCTTGCTAGCTTCATCACATTCTCCACTAAGACCGAACGAGTTGTCAGAATTTCCTGCACCAACATTCGTTGATCCGGTTCTAGCATGATCGTAGGATGGAGGAGGTTTACTCTGATAAGTGGAAGTGCTGGGCAATCTTGTCTCGTTCTGTGTTTCAACTCTACTTTCAGAACCTTCATTTATGTTACTACTCCATAATGGTGCATCTGTGTCTTGAGCAGTGGCATCTGAGACAAGTCCTAGCCCTTGTGTTCCCGATGAGTTGCGTTTAGGAGGCTGAGGCTTTGGATGGTTGTGTTCACCCTTGTAGACTATTTCTGCAATCTGCCCATCAAATGATCTTTCAACCTTCTTTTTCACCGGACAATTCGGATGAGTGCACTTGTAGTAACTTCGCGGGTACTCACTTCCTTTCACTTGCTTTTGCCCATACTTCCTCCAGTTGTAACCATCATAAGAAGGTCTATCTGTATTTGCCGTTGGTGCTGAACTTTTTGTATCATCTTCCTGATTCTGAGAGTGAGACACTAACTTTGACGACTCAGTCGTCTGTTCAGTTTCGGGACGAGATGGAATGTTCTGAAGATTCAAGGCGTGTTGAGTTGCAAATTTGTTCCTTTCTTGACTTGTTTTCCATGCACGAGTGTCAACTGACGCCACTGCATGGTGCTGCTGACTCCTGCTAAAGTTTCCCTGATCAGAAAGAAACAATTTGTTTGCACTTTAGGATACCAAAAGCAGATTTTTCTGGAAATGCAAGGTCATAGTTTTCAATATCTATCAAACAGGACAGGTGGTTACCAATTCAAACAGGACATGTATGACAAGAAATGGAGTAACCCAGCACTGGTAAGAAATGCTACTAGAAATATATAGGAGCAGTGGCAGCAGATTGATAGAAGAAAAGAGAAGAAGAAGAAACAAGTATAAAAGGTGTCAGGTTATTGCAAGTGGAATCTAGCTACTAACCATATTTGCCAAGAGAGAAACAGTTTTCTTGGATACAAGTTTAGCCTGAGGTTTATATACGATTGTGGGTTTGCAGTCTGATTTTGAAACTCCATCAGATGTATCAAAAGCTGCTGTTCCGGAGGGTTCAGCCTGAAATGTTGAAAAATCATAAAGTTCAGTGGACAATCAGTATTGAACAGTAATGAAAGTGAGTAGAACTGATAGAAAACCTGGGAAGAAGGCAATGCAGCTGCTGCACGATTGGCCATTGGCTTGAACCTCAGAGTCTTTGGTCTAATGGCTGGAACTGTAGTTTCTGAGCAAACATTTGGAGGTGAGGCATTAATAGCACCTACAAGCAACTCTGTGAAGGACCTAAAATTGGAGCATGTAGGCCTGGAGGCTACTGGCTTAGCTACAACAACCCTGTCTGGTTCCTTGATCTCCATTTCCAATTTTAAGTAAGCCCAATGTCAATGAAAATCAATGCTGAATGATGCACAAATTCAACATGAGGACATTGTGTCAATCTTATTGATCCCCAGCTCAGAGAGAATTCCAACAGATTATTACAGAACTGATGTGAGGTAAAACTTGATTCAGAAGATCATCAACATCCTTCTGAATTGGCAGGAGCAGTTCGAACCAGAAAAGCTAAAAACTAACCTCTTCAATGCAGCATTGCTCTTTATGGAAAATTTGAGAAGATGAGTCTAAACTGACATGAAGGAAGAAAAAGTATAATGAATCTCGCTATGTCACAACCAGCCATCCAAACTTTAGGTAACTGATTGACCCATTATAATTAGCATTTTTTGCTCCTGAGCGGATTTAACAACACCACCATCTATGCAGTCAACACCAAGTTCAGAAAATTGTAAAAGAGCTAAATATATAACCACAGATTCATGCATGTAAGTTATTCAGAAATTCCTTCTCCCTGCTGGTTCAGTTAGTTTGCGTCCAAATGCAACAAAGAGGAAGGACATAAATAAGCACTATGAATTAAATGTTATAGCAGCAGAAGTGCAGAAAGTACATGTCTATGAAAAGGTGAAGAACATAGTAAGATTTAAGAGCTTGCTGTTTAAAATGAAAGATACTATCACCACATGGATAGAACTACAGATAAACTTTCGTTCATTTGCAATGCCATTGAACTTCCATCTTTAAAACTTAATACCTACAAAAATCTCAAATCCTATTGCACAGACTAGCAATCTTAATAGCACCCTCCTTTGAGAAAGAGCAATACATTTCAGAAACTGAATCTTTTCAAACTAAGTAATCCTTTCTATTGCTGAATCACCAACATGTCCAATATAAAACCACTTCCAGGATCCACAACCATAAACATTTCCCATTACGTTGAACAACAAAATTCCCAGAACGCTTACACCTGTAGACTATCACGAAGATGTATAGAGATCATTTAGAAAATTTCAGGTTGCCACCAATGCATACTGAGGATTAGATCAGCAGTAGGGGTGCATTGTGGCAATCAATAAGCTTTGGAAATTGTTGTCAGGCTTCGCCACTAACGCTTAAGTTATTGAACTAATCTACAAGTCCTTTTTAACTCAGAACTATTCAATCTATCTGATAGTTCATCGGTAAACACCTGCTGATCCAACTAATAAGAGGAAGACTTGATATCAAATACAGTAGTAACATAAATTGCTATCTCCAACTTTATTCGCCAGCAGGAGCACAAATTACACATATTACGAGGTCACAGCCAATTACAAGGTCTGTGGAACTTAAGGGATGCCCCATTTTGGTTGCTTCTGGTCTTTTGGCTTGCTTCCAAAGAAGATAGTACTTAAGCAAGAGACAAATGAATCTGAACCATCAGAATATTTAGCATGACTTCCCCAGAACTTGAATGTTTCACTTTCACAAGCTTGAAGCTCCTCGGCCAAGAATGTATCTTCTTCTGACGACCACTTTCGTCGCAAATTTTACAAACTTTCGAGACTAGCCAAAAGAATAACTAGGCAAAAAAAACCCTTTACTAACAAGGAAAGGAAAATTTTTGATAAATAAGCTCTATCAGAAAACATACACCAGTAGTACTCCCGACATGTTAATGAAAGAGCTAGGAAATCAAAGAGTTCCTCTGGATGAAAAAGAAAGTACGCAGAAAAGATCCGCACTCTTTGGAACCAGAGAATAGACATGAACTGTTGGTATAAAGGGCTGTGAAAAGCATTTAAATCCTGGAGAACACATCTTGTAAGGACATATGCCATAAAACGAATTCAAAGAAAAGAAAGATTTGCTATAAACCAAAGAGCTCATGAGATTCCAAAGGAACCCATTAGAACAAGAGATGTGATCTGCATTCCAGACCCAGGAACTTGGACAAGAAACTAATCTGATAAGAAGCTAAAGAAGTGATGATGATACATGAGTGCAACAAACTTGCGGCCTTAGAAAAACACAGAAAACTTAACCAGTTCTATAACATATACACACATACAACAACGTTCATATTACTAGATAGCAAAGGCCTTGTCTTTTTAGTTTCCGCCTTTCTCTTCTTCATTTTCTTGAGCTTAAAACAACCAGAAAAAGAAACGTCATATTGGATCCTCAGTTCCAATATTATGGTTTCAAGTTTTAGACAGTACCCTTAATGAGATACACAGAAAGGAGGGTCGTTGAACCTTTTGAAGCTTCTGCAAAGTAGAAGTCTTGACTCTTGAGGCAGTTTTTTCACATTACTAGTTGAATAAAAGTTGGAGAAGATAAGGAAAAAAGGAAAATGGAGGCTCTGAAACCAACTGTTTCAGATTTTTTTTTCATGTTGTCAGAAAGTTTTTCTATCCCTTGTGTCTTGATACCTTTTCTTCCTTGTTTGGATTTAGCAACAATACATATATATGTGTCTGTGTATAGATACGTATATATACACATATTCCATTTTCTTTGCCTTTTCTCTTGGTTAAGCTTTGGTTTGCGAAAGATGAGAATTGAGAAGCTGAAGAGAGAGGTGACGCTGAAGGCCAACTACCTGTCTAGTTTTTCTCGTTTGACTCCTCTACACGTTTCAAACGACTTGTCGTGTCGACCTAAGGAAAATTGATGCTTAAACTTTTTTATTCTAAATCCATTTTTCAAATAAAATAATTTATTACATTTACAAAAATAACTATTTTTTAAATATCTTTTTTTTTCACAACTAAAGATTAAAAATAACAATGATAACAACTATAAGACACGCTCGTTTAAAAGAACGTAAGTAAAAATAATCGAACACGAGACCTTTTCACCGCATACTCTTATATTCTACTAACTCGACCATCCTACTAAGATTCCTTGTGAAATTAAAATAAGCTTAAGTTTATTATTAAAAGAGAAGTGTCCAAAAAGCTAAAAAGGGCAATCCAAATGCCATTTTCACTAATTAACTCATAATTAGCATTATGGGTACCAGCGCATCATGGCTGTGGATTGCAAGTTGAAATGACATTTTTGTCCTCGTTTGTTAACATGACAAAAACAAAGAACCAGAGAGGAAATTTTTTTTTGATTGTTTGTTGGATACACGTTAGCCTTACATCAGCCTTCAACCACTATTTATAAATTAAAATTAACATATCAACTTTGACCCCAAAAAAAAAGTTATAACT
>JAOQMP010000004.1:34240181-34250301 GCA_027563575.1 Erythroxylum pedicellare | reverse complement strand
AGGTACTTTTTCTTTAAAATAGCTTTTGCAGTAGACAAAAGTGCTTTTGGACCCTCCAAAAGCTGAACCAAACAGGGCCTTAATAAGATACATGTTATGTTTGATAAATGAATTCTCAGCTATTTTTTGACGGATTGAAAGGTTTTAACCGTTTGATTATGTCAAATTGCTGATAATTATATTTAGTAATCAGCTGATTGAATTGATGGATTGAATCCAATCTGTTGACTTTGGAAGCACTACTATGAGGAACATTTTTGGCTGAGAAATTAAGGAATTAAAAGACTATAATATCTAAAAGTTATTATAAATTACTCAAAGATATAGAAATAGAAATAGAGATATAAAATTGACTTAATTTATACCAAATTTAAAAAATTAGTCATTAAATTAAAATTTAAAATATTTAAAATTAAATTAAATTTTTAAAAAATTAAAAAAAATTAAAATTTTATATCTAATTATATTACATTAATTACTCAAAATCTCATTCTCATCTCTAAATTACTCGTTAAATATTTACAAGAAAAAGAGTGTTTTAGAATATTTCAAAGAAAAAATGCATAATATTTTTTTTACTAAAACTTACATTTCTAAAGACGACATCACATTATTCTTTAAATAGATTGTGTATAATGGTCAGAAAGAAACGACTTTACTAATTGCTCTAAGGCTTACCTTGTATATAAGAGGTCATATTAGTACTTAATAATTAATACTCTTTTTTATTTAAACATCAACATGTTGCATTAATTCAGTTGACTTAAACCAATAGTTCTTACTCCGACAACCATAGAGTCTCACCACAATTCAATCCATTAGTCGGTGTGAAAAATCTCGAACGCAGCAAGGTCAGAGACACTATAATTGCATATATCTCAACTCCTGTCCTTTCTAATATTATGATAAAAACAAAAATCAGGTGACCTGACATTATGAATATATACTCAAATGTGAACCGTATGAGAAGTTCAGGTTTGCAAAGATTCTCTGCCCATTCGTAGGTAAGATCAAATCCCAAAAGTCAGAGATCTTGCTCAATTTTCTCTTCCCATACTCATTTCATGTTCCTACTTTCTGTTATCACGTGTTACACAGTGCCTCCTCTTTCCCTTAATGTATTTTCTTAATGCCATTTAGCTGTCTAATTAAGTAGCTTTGTACTCTTACGCACTTTTAGACTTTTAACATATGTGTAAAAACTGAAAGCGAAGTGATTAGTCATGATCTGAACCATGGGATGGTTTCCTGAGCCAGTGGTTGTGCCACTTTATATCATTTCATTCATCCTGAGACTGTAATGAGAATGACAGGATTTCCAAGTACCTGAAGTTGTTTTTCCTCCATTTAGAAACCAAGTTCCATGTTATGAAATTCTGAAGGAAACATATGGCCATTTCGAAGAAAGAACACATGTTTTGCATTCACGTCATTTCAAAGCACAACTCCGAAACCTCAGCTTTTCTGCAGCCCAAAACAGACTCCTACACACGGAAGGAATATATATACAAGATGATGGGATATATATAACTAGTGGACAAAAATTATAACTTTGCTAGTTGTACTATTTGTTGCTGTCAATGGGATACACATCCATAGTGTAGTGTAAATCAATCACAAAAGCATAAGCGTCTAATGTTAGGAAGAACTCAATATAGAGGTAAAAATTCTTTAAAAAAAAGGAGGTAATAATATCATAAGATTAGTTGGCCCTAACCCAATCCCAATGCAAAATGGTGAAATAGTTGGTCAATAGCGGATTTACATTGATTGCTCATCTTTTCCCCATCCCTGAATGACGATCTGTCTCCTGAAAAGTCCCTTTGGAATCCCCACGTCGCGTTGGGACGCTAGAAAAGGTACAAGAACAGCATCATACGTGACAGAAACAGTTTTTCATTAATTATCTTCATGAACAATTAAAGGTCTTTCACAAGCAAAATGCTGTTTTAGTGTTTAATCAAACCCCAGGAAAGACGTGATGAGATGAAAAGACATCATTTTCAAGGTGGGCAACCTTCCTGTAAAACGTAGTTCATAAGCGTCAAGTAGCAATCAAAGTCCAAAGGAATAACTACAGTTCAGGGTCTTCTTTGTGTCGATTCAAATAGCATGACAACACAACACTATCTAATGTGGATTCTTTTATCACATGAAAGGGGTCAAACTAGCTGTCCATTGCTTTGCCTCGGCTCTCTTTAGCTTTTTGCCACGAACCCGTGGTCGTTGCTCTTCTAGCCTCTTTCTGCTTTGGTACCGAACCTGAGTTGCCATGATAAAATTTTAATTTTTTCTGCTGTTACGTCAACAAATGAAAATTAAAAAATGTAAGGAAAAGCAAATTAACCAAACAGATCTGATAATAACACAATCTCCAGTGGATTAATGTCCTTTGCAGAAAACTGTCCCAATTGTAATAACAAAGCAAAGTCCACTCTAGGGGATCCGAACAAATAAAGGAATAGGAGAGTGGAGAGTGGCATGTTCGGGGCATCAAGAGCCCACTTCATGAAGAACTGCTTACATGTAATAAGCAGAGGAGCTAATATATGTACCTTCTGCTGATCCTGTAGGTTAGGAACAAGCAATCTGAGACAAAATAATGTTGTAAACTAAAAAAAGGGAGAAAAGAAGCAAACAAAAGGAAATTCAACTTCATCCACATGTCAAGCTGACTTGAGGAAACAAGCAACATAGGATCTCAAAATCCGTGACAAATGACCATAAACACACAGTAAACAGCACTGAAAACGTGGATCTAGTAGTCATCAATCCAAGTTAATCTTTGAGACATGCAAATTTGACATGCAGGATAGACACAAAAAAAGAAGGCAGAAAGAAACAAAGAGCTGCAAATCAAAGAAGTCGAAGAAGAGTCATAAAATATTATCGGGAACTCCTATCCCAATTCTGCTGTGAAATAAGAACATCATTAGGCCATTACCAATAATTTTAACAAAAGTCATCAACCAGCCTCATTTATATCATGCAATTAATCTAAGGGTAAAGCACAAAAATTAACACATTATACAAGTTTTTCTGTATGTACGCACATTCCGAAGAAGGATCATGATTCCATTGTTCATTGTGGAAGTTGAAGCACTTACAGGGAGCAACTAATTAGAAGTTAAAGCGACGGATCCTTATGTTAAGATGAAATTGGCATTTATACGTCAAAATGAAATTCTGATTGTACAAGTGCGTCACACTTGAGAACATGCAAAGACCATAACCCTAACATGCGTCACAAAGTCATATTTACTGCCCTTATAAGAGCCGCCTATAATTAATAGGACAAGCCAAAAATAGACAAAATCCCTATCCAGTAACCAGCGATAGGAAGATTACTTTGGTTGCGTTACCTTTTTCCGGAAACATCTCTTCTTTCTTTTTTGTCGGATCTTTGTCAAAGCAGCTTCTCTCTGTGCTAACTTGCTTTGATTTACTCTATTTCCACTCCCAGTTCCACTAGCATCACCACTGCCACTTTTTCCATCGGTCCTGTTATCACTTTCTATATTCGTTCCTCCAGCATTTACAGCCGTACTGCTCCCATTTTGGCCATTGCTTCCATGGTTGCTGCCAGAGGCACTTCCATTGATGCTGTAGTTACCTGCATTACCTTCTGCAGGCCCACATAACACATTGGATGAACCGCAAAGTGGAGCAATTGCAGCCAATTTGTTCAATGATGAATTATCCAAGCCAACAGGAAGCTGGTTCTGTTGAGTGCTTTGGTGCAGATGCTGGTAATCACAATGGAGCCAGATTTGTGTCTCGTGATGGACACCACTTGACTCAGCTAGCACTTCAGCACCGGTAAGATCATCATCCTTTTCTCGAACAATTTGCTGAGAGGCACATAGAATATCGCCTTTCATAGACTGGAAAGTAAAAGCTGGATGCAAGCATTTGAAAGAAGATGTTACCGATGGCTTATTTTTTGCAAGAACTGTCTGGTTAAAAGTGTTAGTTGTAGTGGAGCCCATATCAATGTTATTGCTTCCAACATTTGAGCTTTGATAAGGATGATCACCACAAGAATGAGATTGGAGATGATATACTGATCCTTTTATGGTAGCATCCCCAGGAGCCTGATTTGTATTCAAAGTCGAATTGTACCTGCAATCATAATATATAATAAATGCAGACTACTCATGAGTTGGGAAGCAGAATCAAATTATTTTGGATTTTCAAACTGTTTACTAATTTAAAATTGGTTCTTCATGCTTGTCCAGTACCTTGAAAATGCTGATGAGTCTGACCGCCTTAAAACATTGCGGTCTTCGGGAAATGTTGTTCCAACATCCTCAACCCCTCTCCGTCTTTTTAGGCTGAGCTCAAGTGTCAGTGCATCTTTATCATCACAGATGGCTTTATTCTTGACATCCGGGATCTTGTGTTGTTTGTTTGAAGCCTCAAATTTCATGCTGTCATTTAGATGATCAGTGCCTTTGGCGGTAATACCTGTGAGATTTGTTACTTTACACTTCAATTTGCTGGATGGACTCCCACAGCTGAGATCTAATGGCTGTTTTTCAATTGGTTGCTCACTGAGTTCATCAGATCCTCTCTCAGTTAAATGTTTCTGTTTCATTCCTACAAATGTCAATGGTTCTTCAACTGGATATTCAAGCTGTAAGTCTAGACTTCTTGCCATGCCCATCACCTTGTCTTTTCCAGTTGCAATGTTCTCTTTCACAAGCCAAAAAAAAAAAAATCAAATATAAACTTCACAGATAGGGGGAGAAAAAGAGAAGAGGAAGAGGAAAAGGAAGTAAACTTAGAGATCTATGCAGGCAGCCACAGAAGACCTCAAAGATTCATCAAGGTTCATGCATACCAAGTTGTTCCTCCTGCTTGTAGTGCCTAGTCTTAGTTGTCAAAGGAAGATGTTTGCTTCCAGATAATTCAGCATTTGAGTGGATGACTTGTGCACAAGTGCTATCTGGACATTCAACAACATTATCGCATGGTGACAAAGGGCACGGGCTGTCAATCTCTACTGCTTGTTTTGTCCAAGAGCTCTACAAAGTCATCATCATAAATTCAGTCACATCCTCATTACTTGAAGACAGACTTGACAGACAGTATCAACTCAATACCTACAAACACACCATTTCCAGCATTTGATTGATAATCACAAATGCAGGAGCATCCCATTGAATATAACACTTCTAAGCCATAAAAACCTTAACATCACCTCTTACCAAGTTACAAATATAGTAGACTTCATTTACAGTTCATAGATAAGACTAGAGAAAATTCATGAGTAGACTGCACAGTCAGAGAAGATCAGTCATGGTACATCAACACAAAAACCATCGAAAATTAGAAATGAACTAAACAGCAATTACATAAACTTAAAACTGGAGGGCAAAACATAGGAGAATCAACAACAGAAGACCAATTGCAGTCCCGTGGAATTAATAAAAACTCTTAAGAGTTGGAAAAAGTAAAATGTCATATCAATAATTTCAAAACCACATCCATTAAATAACATCATCCCATAACTCATCTAGCTATAAATAATAAACGTGATTTTCCTGGTGAAAGTCTCAATCATACCTCGGTGCCACTGCCATTATCACTTCTGTCCCCATTCAAGCCAATGCTTCCATTATCATCCTCATCATTGCTACCAATGTTGTTGTCAGACTTATCAACACTCTTTGACTTTACAGATTTCTGAGTTTGTGTGGCACTTTCACTCCCACTACCACTAGACTGAAAGAAAAGATAACAATGATCAAGCACTGTAGAAAATGCACTTAGGTGTATCTAACTGGGGAAGGGGTTATGTTAAAGAACAGAGGATAAGCCACAATAACTGTCATGGTTAAAATGTACGTTTCCTAATCAGTGTTGATCCCTAGTGAATCATTCTTGAGATGGAAAACATTTTGCATTTGCAAAACATAAAGGAAAAAAAATGAATGAATAGAAAACGAAGGGTTTTCACTTCTAGAGGCCTCCAAGAGGGAAGAAAAATATCAAAATGTAAACGGAAGTTTGAAATCCAAGACTAGAATTCTAAAATTGAAGAACAAAGTATACTCACACTATGGCACCTTCTCCAGACATGCTGCCAAAGATTCTTCAACTCATTCTTTCTTATAGGCTTCACTAAAAAATCCACAGCACCTTTTGACAAACACTTAAGGACTAATCTCATAGAGTCATGAGATGACATCACTGCACCCATTTCACAAGAAAACAAAAGTTAAAAAGTATCTGTTCACATTATGCTCTTGTTAAAAAGGAAAATACAGCTATTTGACCAAGAGGAAAACTTACTGATCACAGGAACATTTCTTCGGGTTTTGTGGCTCATAATTTTGGATAGAAGAGCAGTGCCAGGTAAGAAAGGCATCAGTACCTCAGTTAGGACAATATCAATATGATTGTTCAAATCTTCCAGTATCTTCCAAGCTCGTAATCCATTTGCTGCTTCAATGACTAAATAAAGTAGCCCAAAAAATACATAAAATCACTAGATTAAGACATGAAAATAAGGCAACAACAAGTGATGGCATATGCAACAGTTAATGATGCTGAAACTGAGTTTTTATGGACCCAAACATTTGTTAACATAATTTGGAGAACGGATTTTAAAAACAGACATACTTGCACCCCTCACAGATGCCAACAACATTCTTGACACAAGATTGATCCAGAGATGGGATTATTAACAGTAGCACAGCTCATGACAATGGAGTCTCTGCAAGTTGACTAGCAAACATTTTCCAAAGTTTTTCTGGACTAGCAGAAAAAAGTTAATTTCTGTGCTGTTCTATAGCTATATTCACTCTTACTATTTAAAAATTACACAAGTACGAAAAGTTGATTGCATGTGATGATATCAGAAACCATTACCAGTGAGAAATTTCTGGAATCAAGAGTTTCAATAAATGAAGATCCTTATCAATCACACATAAATGTATGAAGATTAAGTGAACAAATTTATACAGATGGACAGACATGCATACAAGTATATGATTTGTATAATTCTGAACCAAAATCCTTTCCATATCTTGCAGCAGAGCATCACATCACAGAGACCAATCACTAACCCTCGTAACTGCAATTCCGAAGCAATGCAGTCACAACATGGCGAGTAGAATCATCATTTTCCACCAGTAGAACCTTGAGAGATCTCAGGTGAAGAAACTTCTCCCAACAAACCACTGCCCCTTGAGACCGCTGTTGCTGAGATATTTGCACTGGAACTGGGGCCTGAAGACCCCTGCCATGCACCTCACTCACATTTTCAGTGACGCCATTTCCTTTCAAACCATCTACTTCTAATAAATTTTGCTCGCTCATAACTACATCTTTAGCTGCCTTGCTGCCATCCTGCACTCCATGATCCAAGTTCCTCAATTCCTTGTCCTCACTGCCATCAACTTTCATCTAGACACTCTGTATGTCAGATCTAGAAAAACTACACATACTCTAAAACAAACAACCAGGAGGTGCTCTTCTTTCCAGATAACCAAACCTCAGAAGATGCAGAGAGTTCAACCTGATATACAATCATGAATTACAGCCATGCAAAATTTGACAAAACTATCTTTAAGTAACCTACAATAACAGAGTACCCTACCAAAATATTATCCTTAATTACCCACAAAGGGTCAAGTCTTATTCAAATTATAAACGGTAAAACTAATTCACACAAAAACTTCCTTGAAGGGAACTAACAAAGCCATCAAAACCCTAATCTCAACTAAAGCAGTTAATCCACACAGTCTCCTGCAATACTGGTATACATACAGACTAAAATAACTAATGGCCACAGCAATCGCAAATCAGAACTACGAAACAACAAAAAGATCACCTCACTAGAGAATCGATTACGTATAGATCGATTTCAACGCAGATTTTAAGAAAAAATCCACAAAAGAAACATAATAATTGAAATAATTTGATCCAACAGACATTAAATTGAACATAATCACCTCTTCTTCCTCTAAAGCTTGGTAATCCACCATTATGGAGCTCGATTCAGCAAGAACTTCAACATCTGCCAACCAAGTTCAGAGAACGAGCTTGAATCAAGAATTAAAAGTTAAAATTTAAGGAGTTGACAATTATTTTTTTGACTTAGTGTCGCGGTAAAAAAGAAATGAAGCCTGTTGACTGGGGTAAGAAATAGACAGAAGATAAGAAAGTACTGTCACCGAAGTTTCTGATCATGGAAGAGAGAGAGAGAGAGGGAGAGATAATGGATAAGAAGTCTGCTAGATAAGAAGTCTGCGTTTGCTGACGTGGACGAAATGGAGGAGTCGAATGTTCCAGAAGATGCCACGTAGGAACTGATATTTACACGTTGGTCTTTGAGCTGGACAGAATCAAAAGCCATGAGTTGAGGCTGTACGTAGCGAATCTCTCAAGATCTTGTTAGATCATCCTCCTGGACACGTGTCCACCTAAAGGGTGGGAGGTCTTCGGTTCCCTGCACGGACGTCAATTGACCGTGCCAAATTCAAGTTATTGTTTGGTACGGTTAATGGCGGCAATTGACGCCGTTAAATCTTGTTCCTTGGCGACATTCGAGCGACCAAATGGTCAGTCGCGAGGTTTCCGAGGTTGTCGTGATTAGGTTGATATCAGAAAATATCTAATGCCATCTCCAACCAAAACTCCAAAATATCAAATATGATGTTTTGATACTATAAATTTACTATAAAAAAGATACCAAATTTTTACATTAAATGAAACATTAAATGGTAACACACCAATTCATTACACCAAAATTGTAAAAAGACAACTTTATTTATTTATTTTTTAATATATTCCTTTCATGTTATTTTTATAAATTGATTTATTTACATAATTTTATTAAGTAATTGAATTTAAAATATATATTACTTTATACAAAATATATTATTATAAAGATCTCATTGAGACATTTAAAACGAAACTAATATTGAATATAATATAAATTTATTTTAATATTTATTTATAAGTGTTATAAATTTATTAATAAAATATGTTAAGAATAAAAAAAATTTGTGTATGTTATGTTTAATCAGTTTATATTTGTGTGTGTTACTAATTTGTTGTTACAATAATATTAAATATATTTTGTAAATAATATTAATTTAATATAAAATATATATTAATTAATTAATAATAATGATTTTATTTTCATTTTTAATAAATAAATAATAAATAAAATTTATTGTATAAATATAAATTAATTTAGTTAATAACTAAATTATTGTGGTATATTCTTTGAAAAAATTTTGATGTAAAAAATTTAGTGTAAAAATTTGGTGTAAAATGGTTGGAATAACACTAAATTTGATGTAAAAAAATTATTAGAATATTTCATTTTACACCAAATTTAGTGTAAAAATTTGGTGTAATGATTGGAGATGGCCTTAATAAACACACTGTCTAACAGTATGATACGTTCGGCTTCTGACAGCCTACTACTAATTGTCGTATTTTACATCGTTGGATTTCACAAGAAAAAAGAGAATTTCGAATAGTAGAAAGTAAAGCTGCTAATACTGTATCAAATTTAGTATTAAATTGAGTTCTGATGTAATATTGTGTCGGTATCGATCAATATTGAATACTATTTTAGGTATTTTTTAAATTATGAAATAATTTTTGAATTTTTTTAAAATATGCAAAATAGTTCATTAGTATATTGTACTATATACTTTATAAGTTTACATCAACCATGTCTCCAGAAATTATAATAAAAAATCATAATCACAATTAATATGAAATAACAATAATTTTTAAATATTTCACATACAAATAATAACCACAATTAATATGAAAAAAGAAAATCATCATCATACAAATATAAAATTAAGAATAATACAAAGAATTTAAAATATTACTATAATATAATTTCATCATTTTAATAAATAATAATTACATCAAAATATCCAATAAAAAAAACAATAAATATCATTAACTCTTAAACTTTTACAATTTACAACAAGAGTTTGTGATGAGTAAACAATAAAGTACAAGTTAAATATGAAATAAAAACATTTACAATTATATTACATATATAGAATTTAACATAAACATCAAATATAAGTACAATTAAAAGAAGAGAATAAATAAAAACCTGGAATGAAATTTAATCGTC
>JAOQMP010000004.1:34224897-34239009 GCA_027563575.1 Erythroxylum pedicellare | reverse complement strand
TCTTATATGAATAATTGATAAAATTGCTAAGATCACTTGTAAATTCAGTTCTTCTAAAAAAAGGTAATTCAATCCAACGGTCTTAATACAAACCTTGTAATTTTATAGATAAGATCACTTAAATCATAATTGATCTTTTATTAAATATCATCCATTGAAGTTGAAAGGTTTTTCTCTCAATGAAAACAAAGAAAAATTAAAGGTTATTCTATTCGTCCAAAAAAGAAAAAAATCCCATTCAATCTTTCATCCTGCAGTCACTTCTCAACCTCTCATCTCTCAAACTGTAACACTCACCATCTATTTTTCCTCCTCAAACATAAAAGATCAAATCATGATCTTGATTCTTGAAGAGAACAGGTAATTATTTTTTTATTTCTATTTTTACATGTAAAACCTTTTCTTTTCAATATCCCAAATTGTTCTTTTCTATTGTTCATGAAATCTACAACTACAAAAGCTTTATTTTTTTATTTTTTTAATCAGATGTCAACCTTCATGGACTGAACTAGAAATGCCACACCATTGACTCACGGAACTAATGGAGATACTTCTCACTTCTCAGAGCGTTGGTGATGTTGACATGGCTTTTATAACAACTTCTGGTAATCCCCAAACACCTGATTCTAATGCATCAAATCTCCTTAAGCCTCTTACCACCTCTTCAAACAAGAAACGATCTTGGGTTTGGGAATACTATGCCAAGTCAGGTGAAGCTAACTAGGGGTGTTTATGGTAGGATAACCTGACCCATTCATAAATAACCTAAACTTGAATCTGAATATCAGGTTCTACAATTTCATAAACTTGAACCTGAACCTAAAGAACCTATAAGATTGGTTAACCTATTTTCAAGTTTAGTTCTCAAGGTTACCAGATCCTATTCATATCAATATATATGACAAAAAATTATAAAAATAATTGGTGAAAACAAAAACAAATTATTCACAAAAGTATGCATATAAAATCCATCAAAGGTTAATCCAATATGTTAAACCTAAGAAAAGTAAAAATAAGCCAAACAATGTCTTGTAAAAGATCCATACTAGAAAAAAAAAAGAGATAAATTATTAAACAAATATTCTTCGAATAGGAGGCTAGGATGATCCACTGTTATACATGAAGCCACATTTATAGAAAATAAAGAATAAAAAGAGTTAAACTCGTTATTTATTTTTAATTGAAAAAATAATTTTTTATTTATTTGTATATTAAAACAAGGTAAAGTAAATTAGATTACTTGATTCAATTTGCTCAAGTTCTTTAAGTCTCTCTTTCATGTAAAGAAGAGCTTGTGATTTTCTTAACCAATCTTATCCGCAAACAAGAGCCTCCACCATCTTTAGAGTAAGAGAGCTATGAAATGAATCAAGCACTCGAGCTCCTGTACAAAAAGTCGACTCAGAGGCAACAGCAGATACAAGCATAGCTAAAACATCTGGAGCCATTGAAGCAAGCACTGGATACTTAGCAGAATTTAGTTTCCACCAAGTCAAGACATTGAAAGTCTTATCTTTGGGTTCGTAATCTTCAGCTAAATAATTATCTAGCTCACTTTTGGTTTCCCCACTTGCTTGACTAGCCTCCTGCTCATCAAAAATATTATCCGAAAATGCTGCAACATTCTTGACGTTATCAACTTCCATATCACTTGAAGCTTGAGATTGGACACTTGATTGTGAAACAGGAAAAGGCATGGAGGATCGGTAGAAATCAAACTTCAAATCTAAAGTGATTTTTACTTTCTCACACAACTGCTCATATTTGACATCATCATATGCTTTACCAATCACAAAGTTCACATTCTTCAATTTGCAGCATGAATCAAGAACGGCAGCAATAAACAACATGCAGTTGATATTAACATCTCCCCAATACTTATCATGATTCTTCTTCATTCTCATAGCCATGTTTCTTGCACTAAAATCACCAAGTCCACGTCTCTTTGAAATAACCATCCCAATGTCAAAATTTTCTTTCATGTACTCATTAGTAGTTATATAATGAGAGCCAGACAATTTTAAAGTAGCATCATAAAAGATAGAAAGAAAAGGTAGCAAGTTACGTGCATACTCCCAATCACTTTCACTAGGAACACCTTTATTGTTTTTATTCTCACCTCTGCTATTCTTCTTTTCAGAAAGGTCTTCAACATGCTTAGAATCTTGACTCTCTAATAAATCAAATGCTTTCTGAAATTTCAAACCTGACCCAAACATTAAATAAGTAGAATTCCATCTTGTTTCAACATCTAGACAAATAATACTCCTGTTGTCTATTTTCTCTTTTTCTATACAAGACTTGAACTTTGTCATTCTAACAGGAGAAAACCGAACATATTTCACTGCATTGCAAATCCTAATGATTGAATTACCCAATTCTGACAGCCCCTCTTTCACAATTAAACCTAAGATGTGTGCAACGCATCTCATTTATATGAACTCACCTTTCAATACACCACCCTTCCAACTATTAATTCTTTTTCTCAAGTATTGAATAGCTACATCATTTGAACTTGCATTATCCACCGTTATAGTGAATACTTTTTCAATGTCCCAACTAACCAAACAAGTCTCAACAGCCTTACCAATTGTATCACCTGAATGACCAGAAATTGGGCAAAAGTTTATAATTCTTTTGAATAATTTCCAATCATCATCAATAAAATCTGTCGTGAGACACATATAACTGAGATTTTGACATGATGTCCAAGTGTCTATAGTAAGACAAACCCTGGAAGGCATTTTCTTAAAAAAGTCCATCTTCTTTCTCTCTTCTAAGTAAAGTGCATAACAATCTCTATTCACTGTAGTACGAGAAGGAACTTTAAATTTTTGTTGGATATGTGCACAAAAATCACAAAACCCCTCTTGCTCTACATGACGAAAAGGTAACTCATCAATAATAATCATTCTAATAAGTGACTTCCTACATCTTTCTTGATCAAACATCCATGTTATCATTCTACGTGATGTGCCATCTTCATCTTCACCTTTCTCTACTATTGCTTCTTCTATAGTTTTTTGTCCACTTTTAGGTTCCTTGTGCTTGTTATATGGATACTTAACACATCTATTCAAGTGATTGATCAGGCTGGTAGTACCATTATTCTTTTTACAAGCAATAGATTTCTTACAATATTGACATACACCAACCCTATTGTTAGCTTCACCTGACTTGATATAGTGTTCCCAAACCCAAGATCGTTTCTTGTTTGAAGAGGTGGTAGGAGGCTTAGGAAGATTTGATACATTAGAATAGGTGTTTGAGGATTACCAGAAGTTGTTATAGAATTCATGTCAACACCACCAATGCTCTGATAAGTGAGAAGTATCTCTATTAGTTCCGTTCCGTGAGTCAATGATGGTGCATTGCTAGTGCAATCTATAGAGGTTGACATCTGATCAAAAAAAAAAAAATTAAAGCTTTTGTAGTTGTAAATTTCATGAATAATAAAAAAGAATAGTTTGGGATATTAAAAAGAAAAGGTTCTACAAAGTATAAACCTTTTTAATCAAAAACTAAAGTAAGTTTGCTTTAGATTGAAGTTTTACACAAATTTTAAAAAAATTTTAGTGATTGACCCTTTTATTCTATTACTTTCTAATATCGTTTAAAACTTCGTATATACTTAGATAACCAATTAGGTGATAAAGATTTACAACGTAAGTAGTCTTATGTCTCATAACATACAAAGCTTGCAAGAAATAGCAATGATCACAAAGTTTGTAAGAAATAACAATGATCACATGGTATCAACCAAACAATCAACTTTTTTGTTGTTAGACAACGAAATTCAAACTATCGTAAAGACAAAAGCCAGGTTTCTTTCTTTATAACGCCAGACTCAGTGCACTAACTCAAACTATCAACCAAACAATCATCTTTTTCGTTGCAAGCTATATCATTTGTAAGCCAAAGTCATACTATCGTATCTATCAGGTTTCTTTCTTTGTAAAGCCAGGCTTAGTGCACTAACGTCTCACAAATTCTACCACTTTGAAAGCGAAAAGAAAAATTAAAAAGACTTCTACCTTGCATAACGTCTCACAACTTGAAGGTGAAAAGACATCTAAATATATTATATATGCATAGAGCAATGGACGTGTCTAGACTCTACTCTGCAATCTGCATAACGTCTCATGGTCTCAGTTCATTACGTGTCGTCAATTGCTATGGTTACGTCTCAGTTCATTATGGTTTTGTTTCTTATGTACAAAGCTACGGTAATACTAATACATCCTCAAAGTCTAACATCTCATGATATTTCCACTTACCCTTAACAGTGATCACCTGAAAGAGAGTCGCAGAACCACGGCTGATGACTGTATCGTATGAACTATGAGATATCATAACTTTGGACGGCGATGTGCAGAGCTCAGGGCTTCTAAAAGGTTCATTTATGGTAGGGAAAAAACCTTTCCTTTGTTTTCATGGAGGGAAACCCTTTCAACTTCAATAGCTAATAATTTGATAAAAGATTAATTGTGTCTATAAATATTGGATATCATGCTATAAAAAAATTAGGTGTGAACTTCAGTTAAAACTTAACACATCTAAATGAAAATACTTCTTAGCTTATGATGTGATAGTAAAATTATAAGCAATATGAAAAGATTTTTATTTATTTTATGTATATACATAATAGATTTAAAGACACAACTCAATTTATTTATTTTTTAAAATAAAATTTCAATTAAAATGTTAATAATAAAGTATTTATGTAAATTATATCTAAATATATTATAGGTTTTTTGGGTGTTTCAGGTTCAGGTTCAAACTTAAACCTATAAAAGAGGTTCGGTTCGGTTAACCTGCTATAGGTTCGTTTAACCTAGAACCGCAAGTTAGAAACCTGAACCTGAACTATAAACCTGATATTTTAGGTTTGGTTCGAACCAAACTTGAACTCAAGTTCGGGTAACCTTATTTATAGGTTCGGTTCATGCGGTTCAGGTTAGGTTCACAGGTTAGCAGGTTTTCTTGAACATCCATACTAAGAATGGCTTCCCATTAATTAATAACAATTTGCAATTAAACAAGATCCTTAATTTGTGCTCGACGAGAATTGGGCTTAACATGACAATAATTGGACAATCTGCCAGTTGGAGGATACAAGACAAATGACAGTTTAACACGTGTAACTCATGCCTACCACAAAATAAAAGCAACGGTCATAGCTGACTTAGTTTGGACTATCTGAGTAAAGATGAATATTCTGAAAACTAATTAACATTAGCTTACTCTAATTCTATTCAAATTAATTGAAATTTGCAAATTACTTAAACCAAAACATGCATCACGCTTTAATGTTTTAGTTAAACTCAAATAATAATTATTTGTGAAAAAAATTAAGTTATGAGGCTTGTTTGGTTAACATCGGATCAATCATTTTTTGACTGATTAATTATATTTGACCGTTTGATAGGTCAGAACACTAATGAAGTTGTTTCGTAATTGGATAATTAATTAGCTAATCAATTGAAAATGAAAAAGCTGCTATACACAGCTTTTTGTTCTACCAACCAAAATTGATGAAAATACAATTGTGCCCTTTTTGCTAATACTTCGTTAAAGGATAATGGGTGAGTTTTGTCAGCGTAATTTAATGACTGTTGTACGTATGTAGGAGCCCATTGCCCCATAAAAACCGTAAGGCTGAATACTTGCATAAATCATCAACCAAACCCATGTTACTTGCATAAGTCTTAATGATTCTCCTATCTTTCTAACTATGGTTACTTTATATCCCTTTTCCCTACCAGTCCATGCTGCCCAATTTTTTTGATGAACTCGAATCTTTTATGCGAGTGAAAAATATTAGTTTTTTTAAAATACAATCAAACAATCATAGGTTGTGTTCATAATTCCTAACAAATATTCTAAGTATAATTTTTCAGTCATAGGTTAGGAATAGAATGTTGACTTTAAACTAAGATGAAAATAGAAAAAGCAATGTTAGAAGATTACTCATAATGAAATAAGATGTTTTTAATTAATGTCTCATAAGTCATTCTACACATAAACAACTAATACTAATCATCTAATTTTACCAAATATCTTTAACAAACAACTGATGTTATCAGCTAATCAAATCATTTGATATATCCCCTATCAGCTAATCGTTGATAGAATAAGCTAATAGCTAATGCAATTCATTGATTGTCAAACAAGACTTATATTTAAAAAGATGACATATTTCTACTTAAATTTTATTGAAAATCCAATCTAGTAAAATTAATGTAAATTATTTCTAATTACTTAAACTTAAATAATTTAAGCACATAAGTGAAAAGTAAGAAGAGCTAGAAATGATATGTGCAAGAATCTCAACAAATATTATTTCTAATAAGAGTGCTTGTGTGGAGTGGACTGACTCTTAACAACAGTTATAATTTCAAAAACAAAATTTGCCTACTTTATATTTATAATATCCTAAAATTATTAAAAAAGTTAAAATTACAAAACATAAAAATAGGAATAACAAAAACTGACAATATGGATGTAACCACAACTAATAAATTTGCAATATGGAATGACATAAACTAAAATTATGGATGCAATCTCAAGTAACAAAATCCTACTCTCAAGGTTATTAAGCATTTGCATGTTTTCTCCTTAAATAAGTCAATAAAGGTGGTGTTGTATCATCATTCTCCCATGGGAAATGCATTTTGTCCTTAAGTTGAAAATCTAGAAACTAACCTTTGAGTAGTAATTCTGCTAACTTGCTTCTTCTAAACGACGATCATGTCATTAAACTAAGAGCTTAAGAATATATTTTCCTCCTTCTTTGACCTATCAATGAGATAAGACTTTAGAAAGTGACCAAGTGAGCTCTCATATGAATTAATGGGTAAATATGGTGGGACATAGGAGGTTTATGCAATCCATAAGCAAGTTGTAATAAAGAAACATAGAAAATAGGGTGGATTTGGGTAGATTTAGGTAATTCCAATTCATTTACAATAGGTCCCACTTGTTTGATAATTTTGTAAAGCCTAAATAATTGAGGAGATAACTTTTGATACCTCGACTTGGTATAGGAATGTTGGTGGTATGGTTACAGCCTTAAGAAGACCAAATCACCTCATTAAAGTGTAGCTCATGCCTTTTAGAATCAGTTTAATCTTTCATTCAAGGTCATGCCCTAAGTAAATACTCTTTTAAAAATTTCAACATCTCATAACTTCATATAAGAGGCTCTTCAAGTTTAATAATGTGAGTCTCACCATAAACATATGGAAAGATGGTTAGAGGCTCTCGTTTGTAGACCACTTAAAAAGAGAGGTATTAGTAAAGGTGTGAAAATAGGTATTGGATGAATATTTAACACAATGAAGATACTTGTGCCACAAACGTGGTTACTCACTTTTAAAGAATTTTAGATAAGTTTCTAGGCATTTATTAACAACCTTCATTTAGATGTTGGTTTGTAAGTGGTAGGCGGTGCTCATGGTAAGACGTGTTTGGACAAGCTTGAAAAGTTCCTACTAAAAGGAGCTGACAAAGAAGATATCTCTATTTGAAACAATTGATTTTGGTATGCTATCTAGGAATACAATCTCCATGCAAAAAATAAAGGCAATACTTTATGCAAGATATATATGAGCTAAAAGGATGAAATGAGAGTATTTAGTGAGACGATCCACCACCATTAGCTGTGTCATAACCACCAAATTTAGGATGTCCAATAATGAAATCAATAGAAATTTCCTCCCACATTTGGTTCGGTATATGAATAGGTTGGAGTAGTCTTACCGGTGCTACGACTTAGTATTTGGACTGTTAACAAATTATGCAATTATAGACCCATGTCTTGACCTTTTGTTTCATTTTAGATGTTATTGTTAAATGCTTCGGTGTCTTCAAATGGCCTCCATGTCCTATTGTGAGAGTGTTATAGGATTTAGCCAATAATTTTTCCATAAGAGAGCGAAGATTAGGAATCACCAAGCAGTCTTTATAATAAACCTTCAATATGCTATATGGGAATTTGGATGGGTGGATGGGTCTTTGGATAAATCAACCACGATGTCCCTTGTATATAGGTCCCACTGCAATGCATCTTGCGGATTAAAAAAAACCCATTAAAAATGGATAACCAATGATAATAATTTAGCTTACTAAAGACGTTTAGGAAGAGCATTTGTGCCTTTATTTTCAACACCTTTCTCATATACAATTGAAAAATGAAATGGAAGTAATTTGATGAGAAGGCACTACTATTCACTAGTAATGAGGCATTGATCTAACAAGAATTTGAGGCTAAATTGGTCAGTTTTCACAAAAAATGGTTTCCTAATAATTAATATCTCCATTTTTGTAAAGCTAATACTGACATAAGCAATTCTTTATCATGAGTCGATATTAAATGATTATAGAATGAAAATCCTAACTGAATATGCAATTAGGTGACCTTCTTATAGAAGAATGAAACCTATCTTACTAGAGAAATCATTTCATTTCACTACAAATGGTTGGTTGATATTTGGCATTGCAAAATTAGAGTAGTGGTAAATGCTCTTTTAAAATTTTGGAAGGTCTCTTTTATTGTTTAGGACCCAACGAAATCCATTCCTGTTAGTGAGTTCAATCAATAGTTTAGCTGTGACCCTATGATTTTTAACAAAGTGGTGATAATAGTCTGTAAGTCCTAAAAACCCACATAATTATTCGACATTAAATGTGGTAGGCCAAGTTATAACATATTGGATCTTCTCTAGCTCCTTCCCTACACCTTCAACGTTTACAATATGTCCGAAGAAGGAAATTTGTGACTATTCAAAAAGGCATTTAGAGACCTTTGTATAGAATTGATGGTCATATAGGAGCTACAACACTGTTTATAAATGCCTCTAATGTTGTTAGATATCTTTGCTAAATGATAAAATATCATCAAAGAAAACTAGGATGAACTTACACAAATGAGGACTGAAGAGGTCATTCAAAGTTAATTGAAAAGTGGACGATGCATTACTAAGGCCAAATGGAATTACAATGAATTCATAGTGTATGGAGTGTGATCAAAATGTTATTTTTTGGATATCCACAGGATTAACGCATATTTAAAGCTATCCAAATTGCAAATTAATTTTGAGAAGACATGCGCTCCATATAATTCATCAAGAAGTTCATAAACATTTGGAATTGAGTATTTTTCAGGAATTATGATTTGATTCAACCTTCGATAGTCTACACATATATATGATGAATTGTCTTTCTTTTTAACCAAGAGTTTAGGGCTTGTAAATGGACTATGACTGTGACATGTAACTATTGTACAAAGTATTTCTTACACTTATTTTTCAATCTTAAGCTTTTGTAAGTGTGGGTAACTATAAGGTCTAATGTTTAGGAATAAAAGTTTGTTAGTAATGGTATTGAGTGAAAGTGATTGTAGAAGGGTGGCCATATAGTAGGTTTTTGAAACATTGAAGCAAATTTGTGAAGAAGTTCTTACAGGGCTAGATGGTGAAGTTTTTCTATATCTTTGGGTTTGGTTTCTTTGGCTATGTATTACAAGGAACCTTCAGCTAATGGTTTATGAGGCATTCTATGGAGATTGTATTTTTTTCCAATCAGTGTAAAAATTTAAAACATCTCGTTCCAATTGGCGAGAAACATGTTAAGAGAAGCTAACAACTTGATACTTAATATCAAAAATTAACATCTCCAATTAGAAATAGGTAGTAATCTTGTGTGATCTGCAACCCTGTTAACTTAGCCATTATATGAAGACATATCTGGTCACACCAAATGACATCTTCATTCCTAATTTGCACACCAAAAGAAAGGATGGTTTGAGTTGAGAGATTGAGTTCCTTTACAACTTGCTCAGACACAAAATTATAGGTAGAACTACTATCAATCATAATCAATGTCTTTCGACCTATGAGGGTGCCTTGTAATTTCATGATGGTGCCTGTTGTTTTCCCTAAGATAGTGTGGAAAGAGATTTCTGCAAAATCCTTAATGGGTGTTTTAGGTATAGGTTCCTCGGCTTCCTCTACTCCCTTCATCCGCCATGAGCTCCATTATTACAAGAGCTGGGTATTTGTAGCGATGCCCATGGGTGGCACCTATAGCATAGCTCCTTGTCTCTTTGATTTAACCTCTCTAGATCCCATATTTAGCCATTTGCAGGAATAATAGATGGGTTCAAAAATTACAAGCATTAGCCTAAACTTTTAATTTTGTAGTACTTAACCTCTTAGGGATTTAGCCTAAGTTTTTTCCTACTTAACCCGATGATGATGATCATAATAATAATAATAATAATAATTAATTTTGTTTATTTTATTTATTGTATTATTTAGTTTATTACTTATTATATATTTTATTTATTTTGATTTATTTATTTATTATTTTTCTTCTTTTTTCATGTGGTCATTTGGAAACAACTTTTTTACTAGTTAGGGATAAGGTTGCAAATTATTGGATCTCCTTAGACTCCACATTTTAGCGACATTTTTACTGGTTTTGTTGTTGTTGATGAAGTTTACATGTGCATAAGGCACGGATGCATTCTGTGGTGCAGAAGAAATTCACGAATTAGAAGAATTTGGGGTAAGTTGGATATGGTTCTCCATGCTAGAGGGTGATTGGGTCCACCAACTTGAGCCCAATTTGTTTTCTTAGACCCATGAGTTAATTAGGCCTTAGTTTCATACTCCAAAGCTAGACTACAAGCCTTATATACATTACGGGCTTATGGATCCTAACATCATATTTTAATTCTCCCCTCAACCTACTAATAAAAACACCCAATAAATAGTGTTATGACCAATTTTTTACTCATACCTCCCTCTTTGCAAACTCTTGCCTATCCTCCTATACGCGACCCACCTATTTAATGTTCTAAAGGTGTTCATCAGGATTCTAAAATTATGTAAGACCACAGTTTTCTTGCAATGACTTCACCAATTTCTCCCAATACAAATGAGTGCGTTCACTCTTAATTAAAGCAAATAAATCTAATGCGTCCCCTTCCAAATACATTGCTGTAACATTAACCTTCAAATCATCAGGTGTTTGATAATAACAAAAATATTTTCCCGCCTTAAGAATCTAGCCTAGGGGTATCTGCCTTTAAATTTTGGGAACTCCATTTTGGTATGTGATTTACATGCAAGATTTTTAAGCCACCAAGGATTGTCCGCATCATCTTCCTCACACGGAGTCTTGCCTCATCCTGGATCTTTTTGACTGGTACTATCATATGGAAGATTACGAGATTGAACCTTGGGTGTTGCTACTTCTGTCGCCAAAATATCAATCGAGTGTAATTTAAACGTAATAGTAGATAATAAGTTAAAATAACATAACACAAAAATAGTGATAACAAATCCTAAAAACATAGCTAACACATTTCTATTATGAAATAATAGAACCTAAAAATATGGATGTAATCACAACTAACAATTCCTATTCTGAAGGTTATTAAGCATTGACATGTCTTCCCCTTGAATAAGTCAGCCAAAGTGACATTGTATCAACATCTTGCCATAATACTTTAATTAAACTTAAATTATTATTGTTTGATGTTATAATTATGGATATATAACAAATTAAGAGTTTGATACATTTTATTATTTATTTTTGTATATTTTAAAATATGAACAAAAGTTCATAAAATTAAAAATAAAAGAAAAAATTGTTTAGCTTAATTGTGTTCTAGTTTATTATTTCTAAAATTAAAAAACCATAAATATGATATTTTCCTTATAGGTTTTTAAAACCAGATTCCAAAATTAGAAAACCTTTAATCTTTTATTTCTATTCCCTTATAGACTCAAGCATTATTTTCAACTCTTAACTTTGCTATCAATATTGTTTATTTTTCATATTGGTACATCTTCTCTCCCTAATTTTCATATATGTATACATTATTAGGTTATTGTTGTTTCCCCTTTGCTTTGTTCAGTGGTGTAAATGGGTATGTTTATACTATTGCTTATGTACTCTTTTCAGATTGCCCCTTTTGTTGTTGGCATAAGCGGGTTATTTGTGGTATTGTTTTTGTCTTTTTTCTGGATTATCACTCACTAACTTGCTTTTTTTGTTTAGGGCCTCTTTCTTTTCTGTCTGCTTATTACTTGCTCTTTCAATTACTTTCTTTTTCTCTTTTTGATTGTTTCTTCATTTTGTCTTTGTTTCCCTTACTACTGTTTTTTTTAAATTTCTTTTAATGTTATGGGCTTCCTTTTTATGGTAATTTCTTTTTTTTTCTTCTTACAAAACGACTCTCTATCTCTCACATTTTTCTTTTAAGTTGTTTTGTGCTCTACCTCTTTGTTTGTTCTCCTATTTCGTCATCATTTTCTTTGATTAATTAAACTAAATTTTCAAGCACCTATTTATGATTAATGAAACTTAAACTATCAGCCACATATAGTGAAGATATTCTTTTTATCAATTCTTAACTAGTATCATTTTTTTTCAATCTTTTGTTAACTTTCTTCTTAAAAAGGATGAAATCAAATGAACGAGATCCTTATACTAGACTCCTGACATTAAGGAAAGATAATATGCAGGACCTATTGACAATTCAAAAAAATAATACAAATTTAGATAGTTCATAGGAATTCATTACGAGTAAAGAAATACAACTTGTAATATCTCTAAACACAAGTTATATTTACATTATATTGTTGTTCAACATCTAAATTTGAATAGGAGAAGATGCTTCATTCAAATGGAGAAATGGATGTGATATCTTTATTTTATCATTTTTTTCATACCAATAATTTGTCATTAAAATAAATATCCTAAACTCCTCACTTATCATCATCTAAAAATCCAAGAGGCCACACATTCTCATTCAACTTATTTAATTCCAAGCTTCCAAATTTCTTCATCTGATCTTTTAGTAAAATATACAATTTCACCAAAACTTCATATGTATCTGCAATTCCAATTATGCCAAATTAGCTTATTTTCTTCTTTTTGATAATCTAACAAACTCTCATTTTAAAACCATCCTAAAAGGGAGAATGCCACTTTCATAAGCATTTATCTATCTATTATGTCTTTGTTTCAATCCATAGGCATCACTCATACCTTTTGGTGCATTTTAGATCAACAAATTTGTGTTTTGTTCACATGGATCGTGTTCCTTCCCACATTTGATCATTTTCACTCAATTTAAGTTTGGATACAAGTTTGTGATTTAAACACAACTAACGATACTTCGCAATGATATGAGAGGCATCCTCCTCAAAGAATTCAAAAAGCTAAGCCATTAGTTATGATGCTCTAATATAATTTTCACAATTCATTGTAGTAGTTACACTTCTCAATTTTTATGTATATCTAGTAATCTTACGTGATTTATTGGTGTATGATTTTCAGTACTAACAATTAAACAATTTTCATTCACATTAATTATAGATATAAACAAACATATGTAATCCATTCCTACCTTAACAAGACTAGTCTACGTCTACCCCAACAAGACTAACTTAACAATATCCAATCTTATCCAAATTAACACCAATCTTAAATATTTAGTTTCTTTGTTAACTATCACACTTCAATTGGATAAAAGAATTGGCCTAATAGATAGAAATTGCATATAGGAAATCCAACTTTCTTTTCTTTTGTTAAGATGCTATGTATAGTTAATATATTTTAAGAGTTTGGATGGTATAAATTACAAGTTAAGACAATTCTAAACTTTCCTTTACTTGTACATTATGTTTATGAGATTATAGAAAATTTAAAAGCGAGATGAAATTGCTAGACAAATATGGAATGATTATATTAATGAAAGTTTTTACCGATATATATATTTTAAAAGTGACACTACTATTATTGTGAAGCCACAACATATACCCTAGAAGTAATATAATATGTCTAAGGTATATTAAGAAGTGAATGAATTGAGTGCATCTAAATACAGTAAAAGACATAATGATACTTATTGTAAAAGGCATAGGTAAATGAGTAATTTGTTCATTTCGGCATAGACATACGTACTTAGATATCAAATACGTATGGGAATTTTTGATATGTTTGCTTAGATTTATAAGCATGATGGGGGGGGGGGGGGGGGATTGATAAAAGAAGTATTCCATAAGCAAATGTGACGTTTGTGGTTAAATTAGATGT
>JAOQMP010000004.1:34187788-34199240 GCA_027563575.1 Erythroxylum pedicellare | reverse complement strand
ACTCCTCAGTCAAATAAAAGACCTCTGTGTACTTTCTGTGGTTATAAGGGACACACAGAAGACAAATGCTACAGAAAACATGGGTTTCCACCCAATTTTTCATCAGGCAATGGAAAACAGACTCACTATCAGTCAAGAGACAACTTTAAACCTAAAACTAAATCTGTCAACAATGCAGAAACTCACCTTGAATATTCAAAGCCCCCAGTAGTGCTACTTCAGATGCACATAGAGAAGCATCTTCATCCCATTTCAACCTAACACCAGAAGAATATTGTCAGTTGAAGGATTTACTGAGCAAAGATAAGGGTGCCTCACACAATTCAGTCAATGTATCTCAAGTCCACACACTTACCAGAAATCACAAAGGTATATCTTTATCTGCTGAATCTCCCTTATGCACCTTAACTTGGATTTTGGATTCTGGGGCCACAGACCACATTATTTGCAGCTTGCATTTCTTCACTGAATATACCGCAGCCCAAAATCTCACAGTAAAACTCCTCAATGGTCAACATGTATCTATCACACACATAGGCTCAGTTCATATCTCTTCTCTTATTCTAACCAATGTTCTCTATGTTCCTTTCTTTTCTTTCAACCTCATTTCTATTAGTCAACTTACTTCTTCTTCACACTGCCAACTGACTTTTACCCAACATTCATGTGTTATTCAGGAACTCAGCAATTTGAAGATGATTGGTTTCGCTAAGCACTCTAATGGCCTCTATTATCTTACACCTATGCCAGAAATATGTTCAATTACACAACATTCACACAATCTTTGGCACAAACGCCTAGGACATCCTTCAAATGCAAGACTCAAATTTTTATCTAGCATAGACAATTCTGTTATGTTTCAGCATGTTACTGAATGTCAAACTTGTCATTTTTCAAAGCAAAAAAGGTTACCTTTTACTTTAAGCTCTTCTGTTGCTTCTTCTTGCTTTGATATTATCCATGTTGACATATGGGGACCTTACCATACACCTTCCATTCATGGCCATCGATTTTTTCTCACCATTATTGATGATCACAGCCGCATGACCTGGATATATTTAATGAAACATAAGTCAGAAACTAGAGAATTAATTAAGCATTTCTTTGCTTATGTGGAGAGACAATTCACAACACAAATCAAATGTATAAGAAGTGACCAAGGAATTGAATTTGCAATGACTGAATTTTTTGCTAAGAATGGTGCTTTGCATGAAACCACATTCATTGAGACACCTTAACAGAATGGAAGGGTTGAATGAAAGCACCAACACATCCTCAGTGTGCCCTGTAGTTTCAGGCCAAACTTCCAACCAAGTTCTGGTCCGAATGTGTTGTACATGCAGTCTTTCTCATTAATCGGATTCCTACCCCTCTTCTATCTAACAAATCTCCCTATTCCATTCTATTTGGTAGCAATCCTAACCTCACACATCTAAAAGTATTCGGCTATCTCTGCTTTGCTTCCACTAAGGAAGCCAACAGAGGGAAGTTAGATACCAGGGCAAGAAAGGGTGCTTTTCTGAGATTTTCTCCAGGGACAAAAGGCTACAAAATTTTTGATCTAGACACCGAACAATTCTTCTTGTCTAGGGATGTCATCTTCTATGAACATTCTTTCCCCTTTCAAGAACTTCCCAATTCTGCCTGACCAAGCCCAATTCTATCCTCCACTGAAAACTTCCCACTTTATGACGACCCACTAGCCCTATCTGCTTCTGACCCATCTCCTTCATCTGAACCTACTCCTCATCTTCGACATTCCACCAGAAAAACTCAAACACCATCCTATTTAAATGACTATATCTGCCCCACATTGTCTCACACTTCTCCTCACTCAATTTCCTCAGTCCTTTCCTATAACAACTCTCCTCACGCATAGACATTTTTTCCTATCTCTTATAGCCCTGAAAGAACCCACAAACTATAATGAAGCTATGCAGTCCACTGAATGGCAAGAAGCAATGCAAACAGAACTCATAGCCTTAACTCAAAACAATAATTGGGAACTCACCCACTTATCTCCTGGAAAATTAGCAGTTGACTGTAAATGGGTCCATCGGTATAAGTTCAATCAGGATGGATTAGTTCACTGATGTAAAAGCAGACTTGTGGCAAAAGGCTTCACTTAGCAGGCTGGTGTTGACTATACCGAGACTTTCTCTCCTGTGGTCAAACATACCACCATTCGTCTCCTCTTGGCCCTCACTGCTTCTCAAGACTGGCACCTTCACCAACTTCACATTAACAATGCCTTCCTTCATGGTGATCTGCACGAAGAGGTCTACATGAAGCCTCCCCCAGGACTATCTCTACCTGATTCCACAATGGTTTGTAAGTTAAAAAAAAGTATCTATGGTCTTAAACAAGCAAGTAGACAGTGGCATGAAAAACTCACCTCTGCTTTGCTTTCCCATGGCTTCCAGCAGTTAGCCTCAGATTGCTCCATGTTGACAAAAATAGAAAATCATATCTTAATCATACTCTTGGTTTATATTGATGATGTTTTATTAGCTTGTAAAGACTTGACTCTTATCCAAAATACCAAACATTTTTTAACTATTACCTTTCAGATCAAAGACCCGGCGTTGCCAAGTACTTCCTCGGCTTGGAGCTGTCCAGATCCTCTCTTGGCATCAATCTCTCCCAACGGAAGTACACATTGGACTTATTGGCTAAAGCTGGCTTCTTGGACTGTAAGCCCCTTTCTACTACGATGGTTCCCCACACTAGATTGACGACCGATGGAGAACCCTACACCGATGTCTCTAGCTATCGTCGGCTCATCGGCAAGCTTTTGTACCTGACCGGACATTAGCTTCGCCGTTCAACAACTCTCATAGTTTCTCAACAAACCCACACAAATCCATATGCAAGTAGCTCAGAGGGTTTTATGTTACCTTAAAACAGCTCCAGCTCAAGGTTTCCTCTTTCATCGTGCTTCCACCTTGTAGGTGCGGGCGTTTTTTAATTCAGACTGGGCCACTTGTCCCGACACTCAGAAATCAGTCACTGACTTTTGCATCTTTCTGGGATCCTCTCTCATCTCCTGGAAATCCAAGAAGCAGGCCATCGTCTCCCGTAGTTCCTCTGAAGCTGAGTATCGAGCCCTTGCCACAACATCGTGTGAGATTCAATGGCTTTTTTACTTGTTGCAAAATCTTGGCTTTCCTCCTCAATCCCCCGCTTACCTCTACTGTGACAATCAATCGGCCCTCCATCTTGCGAAAAACCCCGTTTTTCATGAACGGACGAAGCACATCGAGATCGACTGCCACTTCGTCCGAGAAAAACTCAGATCTGGACTCCTTCATCTTCTACCTGTTGCCTCTCACTCTCAACTTGCTGACATCTTTACTAAAGCTTTACCTAAATCTCAGTTTGACTCACTTCTCGCTAAGCTTGGAATCCATAATATCTTCCAGCTTACCGGGGGGGTAATAGATGAAAGAAGAAAATAAAGCCAACAAAGCATCAACGCATAAAAGAGGAAAGGAGATAGAAGCATAAGAAGCCTCCAGAAGCAATGAAACATCTAGAACATGGGCCTAATGGGTTAATTCAATAATACCCAAGCCCATGTCCAAAAACACAATTAGTTACAACATGTTTTTACAACCCTCTCCAGACTCTTCTATTGTATGCCTATATATACAGAAGCAATCATCAATAAATGCTACCGAAAAGGGAATGTTTGTTTTGCTATTACAATATAGTTTTATCAATTGGCGACCCTGAAGACACAATGCTGCAAGTTAATAATAAATGAAGAAACATGTATAGCTAAATGTCATATTTTTCTATCA
Source organism: Erythroxylum pedicellare (assembly GCA_027563575.1). Taxonomy (NCBI): domain Eukaryota; kingdom Viridiplantae; phylum Streptophyta; class Magnoliopsida; order Malpighiales; family Erythroxylaceae; genus Erythroxylum; species Erythroxylum pedicellare. The sequence continues at coordinate 34,195,437 of JAOQMP010000004.1, read as the reverse complement.
AATGAAGAAAAGGAAAAGGAATGAAATGACTATCAAAAGACTTAAGGATCATCAAAAAAATTTCAATATCGATTGGCATGCTTGTGATAGCTTTCCTTGAAGAGGAACCCAAACATCAGCTAGATCTGATAAATTAGATTTTAGGAAATTAATTTCGGCATGCCTTAGAGATGTAGCTTCACTAAAAGGCCCATCAAAGCCATAAACTTCTACATCTAACATTGAAGGAGGCTCATCCATGGCATCAAATTCAAATATTTATGCAAATGCCAACATGTCCTATTGAAATTACTTATCACGATAGTTTCCAAAACACTTACTTTAAAAGCATTTGATAATGTTTGTGTGATCACCAAAGCTTCAAGATACATGATAAGTTTCTAGTTATAAATTAAAATAGTTTATAGGAAAAATACTTCACCGTTCCACATTGGGTCAAATTGTTGGAACTTAATGGAGCTTGTTCTAGTTTTCCCATTACAAGTGAAGGCCATATATGGATCACATAAGCCACTAGAATCAACAGTAGCCAAATTGCTCCCCTCAATCAAGGCAGCAGTAAGCAACCACCCATCTCCTTATGCTTTGATTCCATGATCACTGCCTAAATATAAGAAACATGGAAATAGATACCAAATTTAAGAACCATTATATTTCTCAAGTCATATAATAAGTACCAAAGCATAAAACAATCATTGACAATAATTTGTATACAGCATTCAACAAGACTCTTTTGCGTGAAAGACTTCTCTTCTTTAGCCGAAAGAGTTTCGTCTACCTTTGGTGGAGAGGAAGACCTAGATATTCTGGATGGAGAGGATGACCTTGATAATTTAGATGGGGAAAATGGCATGGATAAGTTGATCATGCCATTAAATGACTGCCTAGGAGATTCTGTAATTTTCTCTGCATTCTTCCCCATTTATGATGCATTATCACCATTAGGAATGAAATCGATAAAATTCTTTGGGGACAAACATACACCTAAAAGAATTTCACCTATTGGGTATAAAGAGCATAATATGAGAAAAAATTTAGTATATAAATTATTAAAAAAAACTCCACTGCTTAATGAGACTGAGTTTTCAACTCCATAAACATAAGCAGAAACTGAAGGAGAAGAACAAAAGGAATTGACAACTATAACAAGACATCAAAGTAGACTACAACCCACAGTAAAGAATTACAAATCCTTGAACAGACAACCATGATGTTCTTAAACAACGCCATTGTAGAAAGCAACAAGATCATATAAACCATAATCAAATTCTTCAAAACAGAACAGGGAAAAATCAAACGCGCCACAATCCTTGTTCTTTGATTTCTTGCTTATGGGTTGGGGGGAGTACCAAGAGGTGCCAAGAAACTGAGACTGGCATTTTAATCAGCCCAAGAAAGTCATCATTGAAGCATTTATCTTCATCCAACACAGATATTACAAGTTCCTCATGTACATAATCCACCTTGAAACTAAATTCCTCTCCCTAAGTGGGATTCAAGCATTTCTTTACTACTTTAGTCTTGAATTTCTGCCTTCCCAGCCGCAATTTTACGTAGGGATCACTTAATCCATTACTTTCCATTGGCGGCAAGTTCCTTACCTCTACGACTCGAACAACAAGCTTTATCTTCGCAAAAATCAAGAGAACCAGGGGAGGCGCGGTGGAGAAGGAGAGCAGCAGGTGGGGGAGGCGTGGTGGAGAGAGGGAGAACAACAAGCAAAGGGGAGGTGGAGAGGAGATCAGCAGGTGGGGGAGGCGCGGTGGAGAGGAGATCAATAGGCGTGAGAAGACGACAATAAGTGGAGAATCAAGGAAGGATTTGGCAAAAATCGTTAGAAAATTTTTTGAAAGTGAGAGAGGTCTGCGGTGGGCAAATTTGGCATATATGTTTGAGGTAATCAGCTGATTACCTCAAACGCTACTTAGTAGCAGCTTCTTCATATTTAGCGGTTCATCTTCAATTAACTGAAGAAAAAGCTCTTATCCAAACATCTTTATCAGCTGTTTGAAGAGTCAACCAGCTAAAAATAACCAATCAGTTAAAAAAATAGCTGATTGGAGTGTAAACGAGGCCTTTATGTCTTTTGACTATTGTCAGCTCGAATCTTGATTTTGTAGACCCATTTATAGCCAATAATGGACTTGTCTAGAGGTAAGTCAACTAAGTCTCAAGTATTGGTGTTAGAGAGAGCAAGTAGTTCTTTCTCCATTGTTTGTTACCATAAAGAGTCAAAGTTAGCCTAACAATAGGTGCAAGGTTCATATAGAAAAATAATAGTGGAATAAGCTTAGAAGTCTTCAAGATGAATAGATGACTAACTTACTCAAGATGATCGATAAGGAAGTTGTTGAGACTAGGTAGATTATGATGAATGAATAGATGGGGCAGAGTTATTTAGTGAAAGTGGAGGATCTGCAGCGTGGGAAGATATAATGGAACCAAACGCTAGTGATGTTGAACTATTATAGCTATAAGAAGGACTTGTATAAGAAATAACAGGAAACAAAGATATGGTAGGATTTTTAAAAAATGTTGTTAGGGTTTGTTGACTTATAATTTTAATAGTACGGAAAACATTTTATGTTTCTAAAAGTTGAGATGTCGAGAGATTTGAACTCTTTAAGATAGGGGATCCCAACATCTAATCCTTTGTGCTTTATGTCATATCACAGAAAATAGTATAAATGTGCTCTTAATTCTAGATTGGTGTGCTTAAGAATAAAGCACGCACATACGAAAACTTTAAAAGACTGATAGTTAAGAGCACGATTGAATAAGTACTCATAGGGATAGATACTACCTATGATAAGAGAAGGGATGTGATTGATATTACATACAACAGTAAAGGTTGCTTCACCCCAAAGGGTTTAGGACAAGAAAAGAATATAAGCATGGATAGAATAGTATTAAGAATATGTCTATGTTTGCTTTAGATTCGATCATTTTGTTGAAATATATTTGAGCAGGATCTCTAAATGATGATCCCTTATTGAGCAAGGAAATTGGTTAAGTTTGTATCTTTATATTCCATGGCATTATCAGTGCAAAATATTTTAATCTTACAAGAAAATTGAATTTGAATCATATTAGCAAAACGAGAGTAAATGGAGAATAGTTTAGATCTATATCGCATTAGATAAATATATATATAACAAGAAAAATCATCGGAAAATATCGCATAATATTTTATGTCACTCATAGTTTCATGAGGTGCAAGACCCTAAATATTAGATTGAATTAGATCAAAAGGTGATAAAGAAATAAAAATCATTAAAAGAAAAAGTTAAGGTATAACTTTTAGATAGTTAACAAGAGACACAATCAAAATGATCAATCTTAATATAAGATAGTGTACCATTAAAGATTAAAGATCCTAATATAGAAGTAGAAAGATGACTTAAGCGACATTGCCATATATGAGAACTGACAACACCAATAATAAACTTTAAGGGAAGATTCAAGGAAGTAGGCTTAAATAATCGTATAACCTTACCCTCTCCTAAGGATCGTGCCTGCCTATAAATCATGCACAATTTAACCACAACTCGAAAAGGATAAGTTAACATCAAGGGGTTAATAGAAATAAGATTCAATGAGAGTTTGAGTCTAAAAAAGGTTTCATATAAAAGTAATTTGGATGTGTGAATGTATGAATAATGTATGAAACAGATGGTGTTGTTAAAGATTCAAGAATGGAACAACAAGAGAATCAAGACACTAGTAGGTTGTGGTACCTAATATGATAGATATGGCAGAAGAGGATATAATAACAATCTGGTTAGAGCTAATGAAAAAAGGGATGAAGATCCTTTAAAGAGAATTTAAAAGAGTTGCTCTCTGTTGGGCCCTCAGTGGCAATAACAGTATTGGGAGTAGGTTGAAGAGGCTTAAAGGAATTACCTTCTGTAGAGTTCTATTTGAGTTTTTTCCTACATTCAAAGATGTGATGTCCAGGCCTTTTACAATAACTGCAACATCCTTTATAGAACTTCTTACTCGAGTTATGAGAAGTTTTAGAAGAGGTATGAGTTGCAAGAACAACATCATTAGATGGGATAGATTTTTTCTATGCGAAGTGTATTAAGGCAATTTTCTTTTTAGAAGAGCTCTTTCGAGATTGGGTAGAGTCCCACAATGAAGAAGAGAGATTTAAATGAGTTCAAATTCATCCTTGAAAGTCATTAAAAGTTCCATATATGTTGACCATCACAAAGTTTGCTAAATTGCAACAATATTATAACTAGGACAGGAAAGATTGCCAAGTACTAGTTAATCCCAACGTTCTTGCAATTTGGAGTCATAATTATGTATTGTCCGTCCATGTTATTTTGCATACAATGGAGTCTTTTATACAATTGAAATCAATGGACATCATTAGATATAAAGTAAAGATTTTCCAAAAAATTCCATACTTTATAGATTGTGACAAAATGTTGAAAGTCAAGTTTAATGGCTTTATCACATATATTCTGAAACTATGTTAAGATTTGATGATTAATTCTATCCTAGGCTACCAATCATTTTGTGAATACATAAATATCTTTGTCTTTCTTTTAGGTAGGTTTGGGTATTTCTTTAATAACAATATGCTAGAGTAGCCTTCCCTTAAGAAAACTACACACTTCCTTAGCCCAAATGTCATAATTGGAACCACCAAAAATGATAGGGTTGAGAATGTATGGGGGAAGTTTAAGGCATCCATAGTAAAGGAAGATAATAAAAGAGAAGAAACATGCTTATGGAGATGGAATTTGATAATTTTGACCATAAAATTGAATTCAAAATGTTGAAAAAACTTTGGAACCAGTTTGGTTTGTAGAGAAACTGAAACAAAATTGGATAAAATGGGCAATCAAAGTGTTGGTGAACTTATTTTTTATCAAACTAAACTGGTGAGTCTGAACTGAACTAAGAGAGAGTTGATGCTAACATATGGACAAAGTAGATAGTGACATGTGGACAAATAAGACTATGACACATCAAGACAATAATGTGTCACTTGTGTGCTGGTGTGCCACTAACTAAGATGCTCGGTGATGTGGTAAATGACTAGTAACATGATGACATCGCAATTGAATTGTGTTGACATGGCTACACAGTGTGTTGTGCCTTTAGGACTAAACAGTGTCGTTTTGCTTGAAAGCTAAACAACGTTGTTTACATCATCTTCTTCGTCTAAGTAGCTACAACTAGGGTTTTTTGAGCACAATGATTTCTACCGATGCGTAAGGGCATGTGCGGCAGCATATGATGACATTCTTTATACTGTTGCAATCTACTTGAATAAAGGAACAATTTGGTACATGACAAAATATTTTTGGAGCATATTAAGAACCCAAAATGCACAAACAAAAGGCCCCTAAATTTTTGACTCCATTTTATATAGTAGGCTTTAATACTATTTAGAAATAAGGAGCAAAGAAAGAATGATAAAAGACTTTGTATATTTCTGTGTGTATATACTGATATATACATCCATGTATTTATACACATCAGGCGACTCCAACTAAAGAAACAAAATCAAGGAAATAATTACATAGGATTAATACATATGATTATAAGAGAAAACTAAGGCTAAATGTATATTGATGTTTGACTTCTAGGATTATGTTAATTCTTCTTAAAATGATATTGTTGTATAATGAAAGTTAAACTGACTTAAACCTTACTTATTGACCTCAAACCAATTCAAACTTTAAAGCTTCTGTCAACTTAATTTTAGACAAAACCTTAGCCTCACTTCTATCTTCAAACAAGTTAGCTTCTATCTAAGGTCACCTTAGGTTACTGTTACTCAGCATTTCACATCAAATTTCGTGGCTAACATTTCTTTCTTGTCATTAAGAATATGACATATAAATTCCAGAAGGTATACTTCATAAATCTAATGAATCCAAACGAGACTTAAGGATGCAAATAATAATTTGGGTTAGTTGCAGAAAAAAACTAACTTTATTCAATTTTGTAATATTAGCTGGAATTTTAAAAAGTTATAATAAAATACTTGAAATTTATTTTTTTACAAAAATAACTCAATGTTAGTTAACATTGATGATGTGTTTTACTATGTTAAATTTTAATTTTTGACACATGCCTGCCATGTATAATATTTATTATTTAATGAAAATATGTTGAATTATTTAAAATTTAATTAACCCTAAAGAGCCTAATCACAAATTGGCTCTTTATTTTCATGAGCAAGTAAACAACTAGTTATCATCTTAGTTCTATGATTACCAAAATATCTTGTCATTAAACCCATAAAGCAATAGTCAATATTTGGAGTTTTATCTCTTTTATCTCTAAAAACTTCCCAATCACAAATTGACCTTTTATTTTCATATACAAGTAAGCCCAAAAATCAGTTAGTAGCTTAGATCGATAATTGCCAAAATGTATTATCACCAAACCCTTGAAACAATGGTCTAGATTCGTACCAAAATTCAAGCTTATACCTTATCCCTAAGTGGCAAAACCTATGAAAATCTTCCGAGTTCATGGGCTTGACTGATTCCGAATGAGAAATGTAACATATGGCTTCTTTGAACACAAGCTCAAATGAGAAATGTAACATATGGCTTCTTTGAACACAAGCTCTTCATACTATACCTGTTTGCTTGTATTGCAAAATTATCATTAGGATGCCAAATTTTGTAATTGGAAAGTTTCCAAAGAGAAAAGAATAAAGCTTACCTCTCTCAAAGCTCTTTAGGTTAATTAATTTTTCAATAGTTTAATATTTTTTGTTCAATAACAAATATCATACTTGACATCAGTATTTCACATTACAATCCTATAACAAATATTAAAATTTGACATATCATATCACATCAACAACACTACAAAAAATTTAACAACAAATTATTTTTGTAAAAAAATTAAAATTTGAGTCTTTTAGTGTTACTTTTAAAATTTTGGGTGAATATTATAATTTTGAGTAAAATTGAACTTTTTGTACACTTAACCCTAATTATTTTTTGCAAGTATTGATTAAAGTTAAAAAGTGGCCATTGTTCTAGAAAATGACATATGTTATCTTATGGTGGACCCACCTCACTAGTTTACCTAACATGAGCAACAAACATTAGCATCTAATATTTGTTCGACAGGTTGACCTATAATCATTGTAACGAATTTTGGACCTTATCAATCGAGATCGGGCGGTATGTACTTTACTGGTCAAAAAATAGTACAAAATAAGATATTTCAGTATTGGTTTTAAAAATTGGACTGTTTCGTTGGTACTGTCGGCATTTACAATACCGACCATATATCGGTCACTACCGAAAATTTTAAAAAATCAAGGACATTTCGACAAACCCTCCCCGACCCTGCTACCTTCTTCTTCCTTTCTTTATTTTTTCTCTCACACTCTCACTCTCTCTTTTCTTCTTCACGATCTCTTTTTATTATTAATAATATAATATTTTAATTCGTATAGTGAATAATAGTTATATTTTTTACAAAGAATAATTAAAAATATGTTAAAATGAAAATTTAGAGACCTCAAGTTTTGTATTTCTTTTTTAAATTGTTAATATAAACGTAAAAATATTTTATTATTAATAAAAATTACATATTAACATAAAAATATATATTTTTTATTATTGAAAATTAGATATCAAGATAGAAATTATATTTTACAA
>JAOQMP010000004.1:34160106-34174710 GCA_027563575.1 Erythroxylum pedicellare | reverse complement strand
TTGGTTGGTTCCTCGTCACAAACTCTTATTGTAAATTGTAATAGTTTGAGAGTTAAGTATATTTATTGTTCTTTTTATTGGATGTTTTGATTTAATTATTATTTATTATTGTAATATTTTAAATACTTTGTATTGTTCTTAATTTTATATTTGTATGATGATAATTATCTTTTTTCATATTAATTGTGGTTATTATTTAAATGTGAAATCTCTAAAAAATATTGTTATTTCATATTAATTGTTATTATTATTTATTATTATGATTTTTAGAAACAAGGTTAATGTAAAATTATAAAGTATACAGGACAATATGACAATGAATTATTTTGTAATTTCTAAAAAATTCAGAGACTATTTTATAAATTTAAAAATTTATCTAAAATGATACCCAATATTAACGAGTATTGGTACAGTACCATATCAAAACTCAATCTGACACCAGGTCTGGTATGGTATTCGAAACTTTGGTTAAGATAGATTCATATAAAATGTAAGATAACGATAGCACAAAATATAAATAAATATTTATAAATAAAAATATAAAAATATTTAATGCAACACATAATCAATAACATATAGAACATGGTAACGATTAAGAATAAAGTATACAATAAGTAAATAGATACACCAATAAGAGAAAAAACAAGTATAAAAATAAATTAAATTAGTCATTACAAGAAAGCAATTAGACTAAGTAAGAAAATATTTAAACTAAAAAAACTAACTATAAAACGAAAGACTCAAAGGAAAATGTTTAAAAGACTTAAAGAATGAGAAAGATCTCTCTTAGTGAGATCGTTTGTCCATATTCAGTTACACCAAAATTTTCTATTACGAGTCACATTCTTGATAAGTTTTTAACCAACTATATTATCATTGATTACTTCCTCCTAGATCTATTTAAGCCTTTTTTTTCCTTTTATAATCTCTAAGCACTATTTTCCTACATCTTCTCATTTGGAGTGTCAGACTGTCTCTTTTTAATATATATGAACCACCTAAATTTTGTTTCTCTTAATTTATCATTAATACTGGTCACCTTTAATATGTCTCTTACCAAATATATTCTTAACTTTATCTCTTATAAGAAGGTTATACATCCAACAGATCATCTTCAATTATGTCCTCTTAGCTTATGGTTATGTGCTTGTTTGATGGGTCAACATTCTGTCCTATGAAACATGGTCGACTTAATCACTAAACAATAAAATTTACCTTTGAGCTTGAATGATATCTTTTTATCAAAAATGGGTAAATTTAAAATATTAATTTTAAGGGTAAATTTATATCTTTTGTTACAATTAGAAAACCTATTTGAAGTTTTTTTTCCAAATATTATTAATAGTAAAAAGGTAACTCTCTTATTTAAATTAATATATACTCACCAAATCATCTAAATTTAAAGTTGGAGTGTATGAATTGAAAAACAAATTAGAGTAACTTGATAAAAGTTTTAATTCAAAGAACTTAAATACACTTAAAATAAAATTTTAAGGTTTAAAATGAACTTTATTCTGATTAACGAACAAGCAATTACAAACTCAAAATGAAAATTAGCAACTGCACATTTAACGGTGATAACCGAAAGCACACGTCGTTAGATTTGTTTGTGCATTTTTTCTTTTTATTGATTACCACCGACATGTCGGTCTTTAACTGAAATATAATCGTCATGAGCTTTTCCTCTCACTTATGTCGGTTCTTGGTCCTTTTTATTCTGCCACTAATTTGCAAATTAAAATTGTAAATGAACAATATTTTTTTAATGAGCTTCGAGGCCACTTCTTGTTGCAATATTGCCAAAATATATGCTTTTATCTTTTTTAGAAAAAAGTATATATTATTTTTAAAATTTAAATAATATATTTATTATTGGCCAATTTATTATATTTCTTGCAAGTAAACTTAGGTAATGTTTAGTATTCTTTTGTATTTACAATGATTTAGAAAGTTATATCTTACTTTTTTTTAAAAGATTTTGTCTATTATGATCTTCTATAATTATATGAGAAAGGCATAAAATAGGAATTGTTTCTTCATTTTTTTTTAAATTTTAAATTAGTTATCATTATTTATAGGATTATATTATACCATAACACTTTTAAAATGGGAAGGGTTAATTACTAAAAAAAACTCAAATTTTTGTCAAAATTTCAATTATAGCCCGAACTTTACTAAGTAGTAATAAAATACTCAAACTTTCAATTTTTTCAATTATAGCCGATGTTAGTCTCACAGTTATCCTTGCTGACGTCACACTATCACGTGTCAAGAGACCTTAATTAATCAGACACGTCGACGTAATTAGCATAAATCAATCTAATTATTAAAACAATGTCATTTTATTATAAAACTAAAATGACACCGTTTCAACAATTGAACAACACACTCTATTGTTCTCAATCTTTAACCTAAATTTCTAAGTTTTCTTTCACTCATGCACGAAATCACTCTCACCCATCATTCTCAATCTGTGAAGCCCACTTTGGCTTGCCTCTAGGCACATCAGCCAAGTACAACATATTAATCCCCACTTCAAAAATCAAAGCAGGTTCTAATGATAAAGCCAAGAACGGTGCTAGATCCGTGACAATATCTGAAACGCCTATAAATCTCTTTCCATTTGAATCCACTATACTGTCATTGGCCCCTCTATCTTTAGAGAGCTTCTTGATCACCTCTATCTTCCTAGAAGCCACTACCTTATCTACATATACGATCGAAAATACTGTTGCCCGGAAGCTTTCCACCGGTAAAATCAATGATCTTGACATCAAAGCCTTTCTTTTATCCCACACAAAATCCACCATTTAAAAACCCAATTGTACCTAATGGCTAAAGAATTCTCACTATCAACCAACTTATCCCCAGCTATCCTAGTCATCCTTTTTGAATCAAACTCCTGAAGCAATCTTCCAACTAACTCCAACGCCACCTTTGAAACAACATAAAACTTGTCCAACATGTTTTGTCCGATCCGAGTCCCCGAATTTGAGACCTTGTCCAACAAATTAACGTTGTTCTCACAAAGAGCAACAAAATCATCTCGCACCAAAATGCATCCCAATGTTTAAGTAATAGAAAACAACAATTTTTTTCTTAGAGAATCGAAACAGGCGAAGATTTCAGCATTGGAATCGATGATCAACTTAGAAAGAGCATAGTATGGCATGGTTGCAAGAATAGAAATGGCCACGATGATAACACGGGAGTTTGAGGAAGTGGAGATCGGATCGATCGTCGATGCAAACAATGTCCCAGAGATTGGTAGTGAGACGAGTTGATTGAATTACATCAAAAGCAAGCTTTTTGCATACAATAGAGGTCAGTTGGGAAACGATTTCTTCGACGACTGTCTTGGCAATGACAAACTTTGAGATTTAGGTTAAAGATTGAAAACGACGGGATGTGTTGTTCATTTATTGAAACGACATTGTCTTAGTTTTATAATGAAATGATGTCGTTTCAATAATCAGTTGTCTTAGTTTTATAATGAAATGATGTCATTTCAATAATTAGATTGACTTATATTAATTACACTAATGTGTCTGATTAATAAGGATCCATTGATAAGTGACAGTGTCACGTTAACAAAGATAACAATGAGATTAATGTCGAATTAAAATTGAAAAAAATTGAAAGTTAATATATTTTATTGCTACTTTTAAACTCGAACTATAATTGAAAATTTGAAGAAAGTTTAAGCTTTTTTTTAGTAGTTAACCCAAATGGGAATAATAACATCTTAAATCATAATCGAGTAAAGTTCTTCATAATTTTTAGTATACAAAAATAACAATATTTAATATAAATCCCACTATCACCTAAAATTTAGAGAGATCTAATAGTACATAGCCTTACTCTTAACTAATTGAGAGTTTATTTCCAAAATTTGTTTGAATATATGAGTTCTAAATTTTGTTTATATCATATCACAACTATGCAATTTTTACTTAATATAATGTAAAACATGATTTTTTAAATATGTAATTTTCATTTTAATGTTTCACGAAAGATTTAAATAAACTCGTACTATTCTATTTATTGCTATTTTGAAGACTCCGTGAGTAGTTAAGTATTATTTTAATATCATCATGATGTAAATAGTATTATTGTAGTAAAGTTATAGTGTGAAACACTAAAGTAGTCATGTAAGAAGATGAGAAGATTTAGTCTTGGAATCTTTGAAGGTGTGCCGGTTAAAAGATGCCAAACGATTAGACGGCTAAATTGGTGGGATCGAAATCCTTAAAATGGTATGATTGTATAGAGTCGTGAAATGAATCCTTAAACTGCAACGAGTACGAGAGGGTCGACCCATGACAAAAAGAACATAAGACTTAGGACAAACAAATAAGTACGAAGATCAATGGTTTTAGAAACTTAGGCCAATCAGGTTCACACGCGCGGCCAAATTTAGGTTCCCCCAACAACTCAATTCTAGTTGGTGCGGTCTAGTCACAATCCCTTAACATCTACTCTTTCTGGTTCAGTTTACCCTTTTCATCAACAAAATTATAGCTATGAAAGCCATAGAGTCCTAATCTCATTTTATTCTATATAAGTAAATTTAAAAAGGTTTAGAGAATAAAATTTTAACTACAAAAATACTAAAGAGTGTTAAAATAATATTTAAATTAAAGAGATTATCTGATATAAGAAAAAATAAAACACCGAGATAAGAGAACTTGAAATAATAATAAAGTTTGTATTTTTTAACGATTAAAAAATTCAACCTGTTTTGTCGGTTCAATATTAAAAACATTGAACTTTTCGAATTTTCAATTCGATTTGTCAATTTTTGTAAATTAGTAAATTTTTTTAAACAAAAATGATCAATTAATTTTTATTTATTAATTTTTTAAATTAAATTTTATATTATTCGATCAATAAGAACGATCACTTTCAATCATATTTTTAATTCTACAATTTTAATCAATCTTTAACTGATTTTATAACGGTTTAATACCGATTGAATATTTTAAATTTTAAATGTATATAAATTATAATAATTATGAATTTATCAGCATAAAAAGATAAATAAAAGAATGAAATAATTATATATAATTTATTATTGTTATTATTGTTATTAAGTTTTTTCCAATTAATTTTAAACATTTTTAAAATTAAATAAGATTATACGTACATCAAAAGGTAAAAAGCATCGAAAGTTGAAATATCACAGGCTAAATTGACAGATGAACGGAAAAAACAAAAAGTACACTTAGAAGTTAACAGTATTGAGAGAACAAAGAAGGAATGTCTTGAGTAGCGACACATGAAACTTGTGATTAACAGAGAAGGAACTGGTCTAATCTTAAGTTTACCTTTAATTAATCACTAATCACAATTAGTACATATTTAGCCGGCTCACGCTAGATTCCCTGTTCGGCTAGACTAATTCCCAGTGCTTAGTACTATAATTAACGGTAATCCTCTCACTAATTCCATTGCGATTTATTTATATCGCAGACACTCTCATGTCTCAACTCACTCTTTATGATCTCGTCTTCGTGGTATTTTAGGCGCTAAGACTTAAACGGCGTCGTAATGCTGGATCTTAACTTGAGCATGCTTTCCGGTGAGTCCACCACGGGCGGGAAGAGAAAGATAAAGAGGAAGCTTCTCGAGCTTTTAAGCTACCAAATGGAGAGTTCCGGAAGCCTCAATTCCTCCTCCGTAGTCAATGCTGCTACTGCCGGCGACGAGCACTCCTGCTCTAACACCGACGCTTTCAGCTACAGCTGTAGTATCTTGAGCAAGGAGGTCGGAGGAAGTGTTGTCGATGATCAGACTATCGAACTTTTTCCAGTGGAAGTGGAGCGCTGTCGGCGTTTGGATCTTGAGTGCAAGGAGGTTGAGTACGATGGCGGTGCGGAGCAGAGGATTGTGGGTCATAGGCCTCAGGTTAAGAAGAGTCGGCGTGGACCAAGGTCTAAGAGCTCACAGTATCGTGGCGTTACGTTTTATCGGCGAACTGGTCGCTGGGAATCGCATATATGGTTAGTTGATCATTAGTTCTTGAAATTTCTTTCTTCTTAACTTTTTTTGTAGAGTAATTTGAATTTCATCAATGAAGGTTGTTTTTTGGGGTTAAGTTTGAACGTGTATCGTTTTTTGTGCAGGGACTGTGGGAAGCAGGTGTACTTGGGTAAGCATAGAAGAGTAAATGTTTAAGTTTCTAGCTATCTTTTCACTGATTGGAGATCAACGTTAAATCTTTGTATCTGATTGCTAGTTTTTTGTTTTACGGTTCTTTTGTGATTCCAGGAGGGTTTGACACAGCTCTTGCTGCTGCTAGGTAATCATGAGAGGACATCAGATTATAATCTGTTGTTTAGTTCATGAGGTGACTTGATGGTTTCATGGGTTTTGGGTTTCAGGGCATATGATCGAGCAGCGATAAAGTTTCGTGGGGTTGATGCAGATATCAACTTTGATGCGAGATATTACGAGGATGATATTAAGCAGGTGAGTTTTTGATTCATGTTTTACTTTTTTGTTGTTTTCGTAGATGCTATGGTAAGAATCCTTGTCTGTTTGATTTTGTTATCAATGGATGTTGGGTCTGATTGGATTCAGATGAGTAATTTTACCAAGGAAGAATTTGTGCATATTCTTCGGCGGCAGAGCACGGGGTTTTCGAGGGGAAGCTCGAAATATAGAGGAGTGACGCTGCATAAATGTGGCAGATGGGAGGCTCGTATGGGGCAGTTTCTTGGCAAGAAGTGAGATTTTTCTTCTCTATGTGTATGGCTTGATCATTTGTCTCTTTTCAATTTCTGAACATTTAGTTTTGTCCTCATTGAGATTGGCATCTACAATGCTGTCCCTAAGATTGTGTTTCACTCCTAAGCTGTACGCTGTTTTGTCCCTGATATTGTGTTTCACTCCCAATATATGCCATTTTGTCATGAAGTAGGAAAATGAACTAAAAACATGAGAGTTGAATACATGTTCTAATGATTTTTATTGGTGTCATTCATTTGTTTCCTGCAGGTATATCTATCTTGGGCTATTTGATACTGAGATAGAGGCTGCAAGGTCCTACCGATCCTGAATTGGATCTTTTTATTAATAAAGTCTTCATTTTTCTTAATCAGCTTCTCAATTTCAATTGGGCTTTGGTTTTCGTTTATTAGCAGGGCATATGACAAAGCTGCCATCAGATGCAATGGAAGCGAAGCAGTGACCAACTTTAAGCCAAGCTCTTATGAGGAGGAGATTCTATCCGAGGCCAATAGTAGAGGTTTAATATTAGTCTCTTTGTCAGGAATTCTTAAGTAATCAACTGGATTTAGATTACACCAATAACTTAATATTGATGCAGATGGCACCCAAAATCTCAATCTGAACTTGGGGATTGCACCACCTGATATATATCCTGGTGCAAAGATGAACAACAACCCAGAGACGTTTCCGCTTGAAAGTGGCTGGGTTGACGTTTCTGGGAGGGCACCAACGGTAATAATGAAATCAAATTACGATATTTAGCTAAGTTCCTAGGCGATCCACCTTGATATTTTGAGCGAGCTTCCTTGATATTTCAATTTTAGCTCAGCTAAGGATACTGACCATGGTCTTAGGTTGGTTCACTTTATTGTGCCTTTTCAGATTCTGAGCTTTGCACCAACAATTAATAATCAGTTACTGCATAGCCCTTCAATCGCATCAGATCATCCCCGTGCATGGACTGGTAAAAATTCCAGTATCTTTCCCATCTATAATAAGGTAATGCCCTCTTGTACTACTTTTCACCCCCGAATCTACTTGTCTTTTTATTTAATCTTGAAAAGGAAATGATCATTCTATTTGATTAAGTTTTCCAAAGCTCTGTATTGAACACGAATATAGCACAGATTTGGATTTTTATGTTGAGAACTAAAATTCCACCAACTATTCTTTTGCACAGGAAAGAGCAATAGAGAAGAGTGTAGAAGTAGATTTGTTGACAAAATGGGCATGGCAAAGCCAAGGGTTCTCGAGTCAACCGCCTCTCTTCTCTCCTGCAGCATCATCGGGATTCGCTTCTTCAACAATTACAGCACCTTCAGCTGCAGCTTGTCAACTTCATCTCCCTAAGTCTACATGACATCTTTTTGGCTTCAACAACCAATCACTAACCCCATTTCCCTTTTCTTCTTGAAGCTTAAAGGTCTTAAATACGTAATTTAAGGTATAGTAGCCAGAACTCAAGAATCAAGACACCTATGGGTTAGGCAACTAGGCATACACAGAAAGAGTCATTGACTTCTAATCACAATCACACGTACAACTCCACTTCTCTCCAAGTATTGTTATTTGCAGCTTTCATGCTAAAGCGTATAGCTCGGAGAACTTGGACCCAGATGGCATGAGAATCACGGAGAACTAATGGTCATCTCCATTAATCGCAAGTCATTTCCTGTCATGGGACCCCTCTTTTTCCTCGGCTTTATGCAAATTCCGCATTCCTCGGCTTTGCATTGGGACAGTACACTCTGCAAAAGATTGAAAAGAGGGAGTCCTAACCCTATCTCCTCTGTATCAGCAACCCTGAACAGCCTGTTGAACCTTTTTCTACAGTAACAGTAGCAGCATCCTGTTACTACTTGTGACCTTCGTAAGGTCACGGGGGGCCTCTGTCCACGTTGGGTTTTGGACCATGCCTTATTATGGGTCACTTCAATGCTCATCTTGGACATCGATCTACCTCCCTTTTGTCTGGTTTTCTAAGGGTTTCTTCTGTTTCAGTCTCAGGTTGGCCCCAGTGCCCACTTTTTACTGCTTTCCCTACAAAAGGGGAAAGCATAGGCACGAGTTTGCCGGGAATGGCTTCTTTGGAATCTAATTTAATCCTAAAACTCTAAATTCATCCATTTTTTACAATCCATTTATTTCATTTTTTTTGTATTTGCAATGCACAACCTCTTAATAAAAAAGAAAGTGTAAGAAGTTTAGCACATCGCGTAAATATGTGAATAAAATTTAATAGAATATAATAAGAGTATCATAATTAAAATTTGTCCTTTTATAATTATAATATTTATCACATTTTTATGTTCATTTTAGAGGATGTTTCTAATTAATAAAGATATATTTATAATTTAAGGTATATATAGAAAGCAAAAATGATATGAATGTCGTTATTGCTTGCATTCTATCAAATGAGTTTTTAAATACAAAGGAATTAATAATTGATTTATATGAGTAATAGTAAGTTGTTACTGATTAACAATAAGTTGTTACAGGTAAAAAGGACATAGTTAGTGATTATCCCTTAATAGTATAAATCTTAAACATAATGAGGGCTTTATTCTTTGTTCTTTGTTGAACTTCATATTTATCAAATAATTAGTTTTTTAATATTTTAAAATACTTTAAGAATGAACCTAATTCTTTATTATTCTCAATCAATTAATTATTTTTATCCTATTTATTTATTTATTTTGTAAATTTTCTATCTTTTCCATATAGGAATTTTTCTTAATTGGGTTCACATCATTCCTTGTGTATAACTTCCCATATCCATATCTGAATATGTAAATGCTTAATTGATTGTAAACATTGAAGCTAGAAAATGGAAAGCTACATCAATGGACCACAATATCATTTGAGAGCTAAGAACTCAACAGAACATGTGCCTTAGCCTTTATATCGGACCAAACTGGTTACTGCTTGGCCCAGCCAATGTGCATGCGGAACTATTCTCAGCGGTTTAATAGTCAAACGTATACTTTATAAAAGTCATCTGGATGGGTTGATAAGAGATTCTTTTAATTTAAGTGAGGTCGTGAGTTCAAACTGTTTTTATGTATATAATAATTTAAAATTTAGAGTCAGGTTTTGTTTTCTGTAAAAAATTTCTCCTAAAAATTAATTTAAGCGTAAATAATTTAAAAGTATAATTTTATAATTAAAAATTTCCTAAGTAAAAAAAGAAAAGAAAAGTATAGTCTATAACTGCAACCTACCATATTGACCAGATTGACTTGTTTTGTTCTCTGAAAAAGCTGCCTACAAATAAACAATGCCTGCAATTACACTATTTTCTTCATTGTGGCCCTGCCTCCCATTATTTGCAAATCATAGATAAGTAAAAAAACTTTAAGACCCAATTAAATATTCATTTTGGAACCAAGCGAACGACGACGTACAAGTGAATCCACAACAAACGTGTTATTAATATAAAAAGGGAGAAAATAACCAACGGTGTTGATAAACCTCATTGTCTCATCTTGGTCGTCTCCTATCTCCTCTCTTCTCCAGCGTCCGATTCCTTCTCCAAGGCTTCTGATTCTCTCGCGCGCTTTGTTTTGTTTTCTTTAACAAACTCTCCACTCAGGTAACGTACACTGATTCACACACGCGCGAGTCCTTCACTCTCCTCTCTCTCCCCCTCTCTCTCTATCCCCCCTCCCATGTTTCATGGCGTTGACCCGTGGTTATTGGTCTGACCTAGGGTTTACGTGGCGGCGATGGCGACGGAGGCACCGGCCAGCCCCGAGAGCGGCGACCACAGTCCCCGCTCGAATTCCAACGTTCGGGAACAGGATAGGTATTTACCGATCGCTAATATTAGTCGGATCATGAAGAAAGGTCTTCCTGCCAATGGTAAGATCGCTAAGGACGCGAAAGAGACCGTTCAAGAGTGTGTTTCTGAGTTCATTAGCTTCATCACCAGCGAGTATGATTTCTGTGATTTTTTTTTCCTAAGTTCTGTATCGTTTGTTAGATTAGGGATTTTAGCAAAATTGTTTTGCTCCTTTTTTAATGGTTAATTATCGTTTTAGAGCAAGCGACAAGTGCCAGAGAGAGAAGAGGAAGACGATTAATGGTGATGATTTACTGTGGGCCATGGCTACGTTAGGGTTTGAGGATTACATCGATCCACTTAAGGTTTACCTCGGTCGTTATAGAGAGGTAACTTCTTTTGGTTACATGTTTCTGTCGTTCTACTCTTTTTAAAACGTGCAAAATTGCTGAAGAGACGTTGCTTTCTGCAACGTAAAAGTTGGACATTTAAATTTCCTGATGCAAGATTGTCTTTTTATATCCTTCTGTCTAATTTTTTATCTCCATGAGATCCATGTAACCGATTTGGTGCTTTTGTTTTGTTGGTCTTGTGGATCGATGGATGATGTAGATGGAGGTATGCAGATTCTTTCTTCAGCATGCATGCCAGTGACTCTAGTTTTGTTATTTTTTCGTGAACTTTTAAGAATTGGGATGTGATGCTGATAGGGTGATGCTAAGGGATCAGCTAAGAACGGAGATCCGTCAAACAAAAGGGATGCTATGCCGAGTTCAAATGTTCAGGTCAATTGGATTTTTTATCCCATTTCACCGTTATGATTAATTTTTCACCATTATTTGAGTTGCCAATATGGTAGATTCATAATTATCAATCTTAGCAAATGGAATTATGCGGCTAACATGTGGCAATTATACATTGCAGATTTCTCACCAAGGCTCGTTCTGTTGATTATACAACTTCTCATCAAGTATTTCTGAGACATTTTTCTATGCAAATTCATAATATTCTAATCTGTGTCTCTTGTATCTAATCCTAACTATATGGATTTTTTTTTCAGTTTAAGGGGAAAACATTAATATGTAGGATTACATGAGTTATCTTGCAACAAAGATTTGACATATTTGTAATATGGTCAAGAAAATGCAATAAAATAAAGATTTTGCTAATTGAATCTTCTTACCACCTGTTATGTGAAGTTCCAAATGGATAATTAGAGGCTGTCGCGGGAATTATCATGGGAAATGTGCAATAAGTTGGGTGCACTACCTTCTACATTACCATTCAGTTGCTTAACAGACTATCATAATTTGTAGTTATTGCAATGAATTTAGGCTGTCATAGACAACTTGCACAGCGCCCTGCTTTGTACTTTCTGTATCAGCTCATACTTTCTGGCATAGATGCATGTTTGAATGAAACTTACTACAGCATATGAATAAATATATTGGATTCATTTAGTTCCTGCACTGTAACTGAGATAGGGGCTTCAACACACATTTACTGTTTCTGTGCAAGATTTAAAACTTAGACGACAATCAGTAAAAGTTTAGTTCATATTATGGTAGTTATTCATATAGCCATGGGGCAATGTGTTTCTCTTATTACTCTTTCTAAGATAAAGCACACGTCGATATTATTACAAATTTACCGAACAACATTTCAGCACTCAGCTACAGCCTTCTTCATCATCGTTCATTGCCATCCTTGCTATCGCTGCTAACACCATCCTTTACAGTTCTCGTACACCTATGCTATTATACCCATGTCATCATCTTCCTTCCCTGCTCATATCATGTGGTTATTGCTACCACCGTACAATTTATACCACTTGCTCTTTCTAGCTTGGAGTGAATCTTGGCAAATAATCAAGTGAAACTGCTTTGAAGCAAATAAAACTTGACATGACTAGGATGCATGGATTTGAAATTCTATTGGACTTTGTTTCGTACATGTTGGCTCTCATGGAGTATATTTGCAATTTAAATCTTGTTACTAGCATGCATTGATGTATATGCAAACACTTGTGTGTTCATTCTGTTTGTTAATGAACAATTTGGTCATGTATTTTTTTTTTAATACATAAATTGTTGTGCTCTTACTGGATACTTGCCTAAAGGAGGAAGTAGGTTTCTTCCCGGATGATTAATTCCATTTTGTTCTCTGCCTTATTGATCTGCTTGCAGAACTAAAAGTATGGGTAGCCTCAGGCCCAGCATTTGATGGTTCCCATGAGGGACAGAGTAGACCACTGCTTTTCTACCAATTCCATTATTTGGTATTTATTCAATATTCAGTGGGTACAGCAATTAATGTATTATAAGTATTTATCTACTGCAGAAGCTGACATCTTGGTGCCTATGGTTCTCATGCGTCTAAAGTTATTTACTGAAGGTCTGTATAATTAGGTTGTCATTTGTGGTAGAAGAGTCTGTGATGAATCAACCAGGAAACTTAATATCTGATTATTTGCACAATTTTTCTTCATATTTTGTCGGATAATGAAGGATGAGTAGACCATAGAAAATTTGTTTGCCATCTATATATTGCATAGTTTCAATCGCTTCATAAATTTAAACTGGTGGTATTAATATTCGGATTGGTTGATTGTACCTATTTACCGCCTTCCAAGTAGAACGACTTTGATTGGTAGATTGCAATATCTCACCAGCTTCCAATTAGTGAGTGATCGCTTACAGCCAGATTATTAGTAGTTCAATAAGGCCATGTCAGGTTTTATCATGATGTTTGGAGATATTATCTTTTCTGCTTTCATAATTTTGAAGACTTTTGGCTCATCCTCAAAATTTCCTCTCCCCATATATTTGAATACCCTGTGCATAATGGATTTGCGTCAGAGAACAAATGGACAATTCGATATGAAACAGGGGCCTGATTGTTAGTTACAACAAAACAATCTGCTATCAATGTTGCATCAGAGAACAAATGGACAATTCGATATGAAACAGGGGCCTAATTGTTAGTTACAACTAAACAATCTGCTATCAATGTGACCAACGATTTCTGCAACTTCGACTCTACTTCACGTTACTAGTTAATCACGGGGACCGTGTGCTTGCTTACAGGCATTAGTTCTCTGCCAGAAAAAGCTCCTTTGGCGTGATCTCTTTCTTTCTGTCGAGGGAGGGTGATGCTATCTAAATTTCAAGGCAGAAGCTAAATTTTCTAAGCTGAAGCAGGATTTCACATCTCTTGATACAAAGCTTGGACTTGATTGTTTGGTGGGCCCAATTCTATAGTAATGCCTTGCTTTTTATTTATGCTGCCCTTCTTTTGTGGTAAAGTTTATAGACTTTGTTTGATCAGGCAAGCAAGTCTTCGGTTTATAGACTTTGTTTGATCAGGCTAGCAAGTCTTCGGAGTCTAAGATCCAAGTCTCGGCATTTGCAATTACCTCAACAGTAATATTCTGCCTAGACAATTATGTGAAAAGATATATGCACAGCCCATGTGTCACAATTTTGAAGTTTGTCCTTGGTAGGTTTTTGTTTTATCATCTTTCTAGGTTTTTGAAATCTCGTATACTATTTTTAATAAATATTAATAAAATTTACCATAGAAATGCTAAATTAGTATATACTTAAATAAATATATTTAAATTAAGTTAATATATATTTAAACATAAATTATAAAAATAAAAAGAATCCAAAAATAGGAAATCAGCAAAACAGAAACTCTCTCAAAATTAAAAATAAAAAGCCAAATCCAACGTACAGAGTCCGGAGCATTGATTGGATTGAAGAAAATTTTGACGGTATCTTCCACGATGGAGTGAAAGAAAATGTGAAAGCAGTTCCCATCGTACGAGAACTTGGACGTTAAGTTTTGTGTTTTGCTTGTCATTGTCAATGTAAAAGTTGGCAATTATTATTGAACGCACCATTTAATATTATAAATAAGCCCTCTTTCTTTGAAACCTGATGGCAAGCAAGCAACCCTGTTCCCATACTTAATCTGGATTAAGTCTGCTAATGAAATATCAAACTTATATACACTGAATTTAGTGTTTGTTTGGATGAGTCATTGAAAAATTAGTAAGTATTTTTTTACCACAAAATTATTTTAAAGAA
>JAOQMP010000004.1:34146397-34160006 GCA_027563575.1 Erythroxylum pedicellare | reverse complement strand
AGAAAAGTTAGTGTTTTGTTTGGAAATAAAAAATATTTTAATAAATATAATTTTTTAACAGTTAAAATATAACTTTTTAAGCAATTTAAATTTAAAATTTTTCAAAAAAATACCTTTTATATAAATTTTTTAAATTAATTAATGAACTTATTTTTTAATCTATTTTGTTTTTTTATGTTTTACACGTAATTCTTAAAAAATTTGTAAACTCATCTTTACGTTTATTTTGAAAATTATATACTATTCTTTAATTTTTTTATATTTTAATATTTATTTTTACCATCAAACCCATGTTCTAAGTTTCAAAAACCTCTAATGTTAAAATTAGTTAAAATTAAATAAATTTAAAAATTGAAAAAGATAATTTTTAATTTAAATTTTAATTAAAAATAAAAGTTGTTATCAACAATATAAACTATTAAAACAAATAAAATTAAAAATTGATCTGCAAAGACGGCCAATTCATAATTATAATGATAGCCCTTCTTACCACCAAGTCAAATAAAGGATTGACCTTTACGAAAGAGTCTAAACACTCAAATCAACAATTAATATGCCTTAATTATATCAAGATTTAAGTTTTGTTGGGTAAGTCTTTACCCACCAGATTGTTATTTATATGAAATTTAAGTATCAAAACCAAATTCTCCTGTTTTATATGGTTCCATATATAATTATAATTACAAAAGATCTGACCCCATATTATTATACTATTTTTTTTCTCGTGACAATTAATTTAAGTCTGAAATTAAGTTAATTATTTTTTACTCAACTAAAAAATACATCATGTTTGTAAATAATTGAATACAAATTTTGTGTCTATAATACAAAATTATACATATACTCAAATCATTTAAAAAATATAAAAAATTATATCGAAATTATAACTTTAGTTTATAAAATAACAATACATTTGTAAGGATTTAGTGATAATTTAAAGTTAATATGAAGAAATAAAAAGAATAAAGGAGTTATACAAATCTTAGATTTTTTATTATACTTCAAAATAATTATTTTAAAATTAGATAATATTATATTAGATTGAGGTGTGAGGTTATATTTAGTTAAGAATTTATTAATGGAATAAAATGTAATGTAATATTATTATATTATTTAAAAGGAGAGTTTATGATTAAATGAAATGAGACGAGAGTTTCATATTACATTTCATTCTATCGTAGTAAAAATAAAAACTGTTTTAAAAAAAAAATATAAAATAATAAACAATTTTAAAAATAAAATATTAAATTAAACTAACAATTTATTATAATTATTAATTTAAATTAAGTTTGATCAAACCCTTAAAATACATTCATGCAGAGAAACGTAGATGTGTACACAAGACTCTATAGCCCCTAATATGATTATCATTGTGATCTCACCTCTTGTTTGATTTAACCTCTATTGCTGTGTCCCGCATCGCCGTAAAGAGTAAGCCGAAGATAGAAAGAGAGAAAGAGGGGGAAAAAAATCCCTAAAACCAGAAAAAGAAGAATAGAAAAGATTTAATCACAAGAATTTAAGTATTTAAGGTCTTCGATTGTGTTTCGAAGGCCGATTAAGCTTCAAGTAATCTACAATTGTTAGGTACTTCTTTTTGTGTATGGTTTAGTTATTCAGAGTTCTGTCAACTGATCATCGTTGTTTTCCTTATTTTTTTCTCTTGATTTTCTTTTCTTGTTTGAAATGTTTGGGAAGATGATTTGTGTTGTGTTTGGTTTGGGCAAGTTGTTGTTTTTGAATTCTGTTGGCCTTTTTCTGGTCGGCTTTGTGTTTGATTGTTGACATAGCGTGGTTTCTAGAGATTTCTTTTGTTTTTGAGACGGACTCACGCTCGTAGACGTCAAAATCGTTGTAAAGATTGGATATCTGTGGTTCTTATGATTTTTTTGAGTAAAGAGCGCCGACAATGCTTACTTTGTTTTTGATGCAAAAGCTTTTTCAGGTTTCAATAGTGAATTCTGACTTAAACCTATTTTGAAGTGTTGTGAACTGTATCTTTTTGTTGTGTTTGCTTTGTCTGATTTAATCTCTTGGGGCTGGTGTTAGTGAATATAAGATAATGTCATTTGGTGTACCTGATTGAGAGTTTTAAATTTGTAGGGTTTTCTGGTTTAAGTGCGTTTGGAAGGAAGACTTGATTAAATATCCAAGATAAGTGAAGGGAAATCAATGGAAAATCGTGGCCATAAACGGCCTGAAATGGTAGATGAATTGCCTGCTGATAAGAGGGCCTGTAATTCGTTGGAGTTTCGACCAAGTTCTTCAAACTCATCCGTTCAAACCCACATAGATTCCAATGCTGATGTCCATGACACAGAAACTCATAATACAGAGATGGACACCTCGTCCTCTGATTCTGCTTCCAGCCACTCAGAGGAGGAAGAACCTGAGAGAGAATCAGCTTATGAATCATGTGATTCAGAGGAAGCAGACCGGAGACGGAGATACTTGGAGAATTTTCATAGGCATAAATCCAGTGAACATGGCAGATTGATGAGAGCTTTATCTGATTTAAGTGAAGCGAGTGAGCCTTCTGAGCAGTTAGCTGCACTCACAGAGTTGTGTGAAGTTCTGGCTTTTTGTTCAGAAGACTCCTTGTCCAATGTGATGGCTGACTCTTTATCCCCAGTTCTTGTTAGGCTTGCAAGGCATGAAAACAACCCAGATATAATGCTTCTTGCTATAAGGGCTTTAACTTATCTTTGTGATGTTTTTCCTCGAGCATCTGCTTTTCTTGTTCGACATGATGCAATTCCTGCCCTTTGCGAAAGATTAATGGCCATTGAGTATTTGGATGTAGCTGAACAGGTAGAGTTTGAAATGCATTCAGCAGTTGCTTAATGAACAAAATTTAATCGATCTCTTAACACAGAGGAGAGCTCATTTATGGTACTTATTGAGGCTTGCTCTTTGATCTTCATCTAGTGTTTTCAAGCACTGGAGAAAATATCTCGCGACCAGCCACTACCATGTTTGCAGGCAGGAGCAATTATGGCTGTTCTACAATTTATAGACTTTTTCTCGACCAGTGTACAAGTAAGTTAATTTGCAGCTAATCACAAATATCCATTCTTTCCATTTATTTATTGAATTTAGTTTATTATATCATTCTTGTGGGTGGAACAAAAACAATCTTAGATTTACCCCTTGTCTCCTTCAGAGGGTTGCTCTTCAGATTGTGGTTAATATGTGCAAGAAACTACCAACTGAATGCTCTTCACATTTCATGGAAGCTGTTCCAATATTATGCAATCTGCTTCAGTACGAGGATAGACAGGTATCAATTGTTTAGTGTGTCTTTTATATGACTATTTTCAAGAAACTATAATTGCAAACCTTTCTTTTTGTTGACCTCATGATATATTATGTGAATTTCTCAGCTTGTTGAAAATGTAGCTACATGCTTCATCAAAGTAGCAGAACGAGTCAATCACTCTTCTGACATGTTGGATGAGCTCTGTAAACATGGATTGATAAATCAAGCTACGCATCTGTTACACTTGAATAGCCGTACCACTCTCTCACAGCCAATTTACAATGTATGGTTATTGAGCTTACTGACATTTTCAAGATCAATAAACATATTTGCTTCTAACAAATTATATTATCTTTGACAGGGTTTGATTGGGTTACTTGCCAAACTTGCTTCTGGCTCAACTGTTGCTTTTAGAACTCTATATGAGCTCAATATTA
Organism: Erythroxylum pedicellare; assembly: GCA_027563575.1. Taxonomy (NCBI): domain Eukaryota; kingdom Viridiplantae; phylum Streptophyta; class Magnoliopsida; order Malpighiales; family Erythroxylaceae; genus Erythroxylum; species Erythroxylum pedicellare. The sequence goes on along the minus strand of JAOQMP010000004.1, from coordinate 34,156,310 downwards.
GCAGCATTTTGAAGGACATTTTAGCTGCTCATGACCTTTCACACGGAGTGTCATCTCCAATTGCACTTGATGGACAGGGAAATCAGGTTAGTATCTGTAACTTTTATATAACTTTAAGCAGAGAGGAGTTAAAAATTGAAGAATTTACTATTATGTGTTTTGATGGTGTCTAAGGGTTGATGGTGAGGAATGTTGGTGGGCAAGATAATGATGTAGTTCCATTTGCATTTTTTTGTCGGATGGCTTATTCTTTTCTGTTGTTTATTTCCAGGTTAAGGAGATCATTCTCTTTGTTATTCAGCTATTTATTCTTGCTATTTTTGCTTTGACTTCCCGTTTGAACAATATCCAAATTCTTATATTTCTAGATAATTGAAATGGGTTGTCACTGCATCTCTTTCTATTCTCTTAGGTACTTGAAGTCTTGAAGTTTCTAAATGAGCTTCTCCCTGCAGTTGCAAAAGATCAAGAAGTTCATGAAGTTTCGGATAGAGAGTCATTTTTAGTAAATCACTCTGATATTTTGCGTAACTTTGGATTGAATGTTCTACCCATGTTGATCCAGGTTTTGCTATCTGAACATATCATTGCATTGGCTCATTTGAATTCTTTCCCATTCCTCAGTAAATTTTCCTTTACATTCACACAGGTTGTTAATTCTGGTGCAAATTTATATGTTTGCTATGGGTGCCTCTCGGTTATATACAAGTTAGTTTATTTCAGCAAATCTGACATGCTCGTTGAATTGCTTAAGAGTGCAAACATTCCAAGGTGAATTGGGCATTCTTTTCTTTTAAAAGCTTTTAATTTTAAATGCCTTCATCTGTAGTTTATCATTCTTCATGGATATGACGCAGTTTCTTGGCTGGGGTCTTCACTCGAAAGGATCACCATGTGCTAATGTTAGCCCTGCAAATTGCTGAAGTAATTCTTCAAAAGCTTTCAGATGTTTTCTTGAACTCTTTCATCAAGGAAGGTGTTTTTTTTGCCATAGATTCCCTGCTGACACCAGAAAAATCTTCACATCTGATGTTCCCAGTTCTCAATGAAATACAGTTTCCATTTCACTCTAGTCAAAAGTCTGTATCAAAGGTTGCTTTGAGATGCTTATGCTATGCTTTTGACAGCTATCAGTCTCCTCCAGCGTCAGAAGTGGGAATGTGCAAGCTTGAAAAGGATAGTGTTCAAAATCTTGCAAAGCATATAAGAAGCAGTCACTTTACTCCTGTATTATGCAACTCTGACAAAGGATTCACCGATATCCTTCAAAAGCTCAGATCTCTTTCTACAGAATTGAGTGATTTGATGAATTCATCTTTACAAACTGGTGCTTCCAACGGTAATGAAGAAAAGTTCCACTGTTTATTACTTCAGATTATGTCAAAGCTTAATGGTGCAGAGCCTGTTTCCACGTTTGAATTTATTGAGAGTGGAATAGTGAAATCATTGGTAAAATATATTTCAAATGGGCAGTATATGAAGGAAAATGTGGATGTTAATGGGGTATTGGATCATCGCCTTGTTGTACAGAGAAGATTTGAGGTGTTTGCAAGGCTTTTTATGTCTTCTTCTGACATGACCGAAGAGTTGGCTATATCTGTTTTAATACGGAAACTACAAAGTGCACTATCTTCTTTGGAAAATTTCCCCGTCATTTTGAGTCATGGATACAAGCAAAAGAACTCATTTGCTGCTGTTCCTTATGGTCGTTCTGTATCTCATCCATGCGTAAGAGTTCGGTTTCTGAGGGAAGAAGGAGAGTCTTCCCTTGCTGACTATTCTGAAAATGCTTTGACTGTTGACCCCTTATCCTCTTTGGAGGCTATCGGGGGGTTTTTACTGCCTAAAGTTCTAGTGAAGAAAGACAAACATATATTATGTGCTGCTAAATTCATACAACCAAGGGAAGGTGTGCGGTTAGAATTGCCTGCAGATGCAATCCACACACAGGGAGAAAATTCAGATCTTGTGGGCTCTGACAGAATGTCCATTGATTTGCCTGAGGTGCAGGTTGTTCCTATGCTTCAATCTTTGTAATCTGGTTTTTCTTTTATGCTTCTTTATTCAGTTCTTTTTTGTTGCACATTTGTTCTGTAGAATCTGCTCTGACTTGTTGCATTCTTTTGCAGGAAACTGTGGCTGACTTATCACAATCTTCACCTGAACAAGCTGCAAATTCAGGACAGGGAAATCCTGGCGAAACATTATTTTCAAATCCTACTATAGATGCTATAGATACCGTAAGTACATATTACCTTCATTAATGCATTTTCCTGGGAATGTGTGAAATTGGTCCTCTGATGCAGGACAACATGGGAAGGGGAATAGAGTGAGAAGATGAGAAGAAAGGAAAAGAAGGGAGAAGAATGAAAGATATAGGCACAAGTGGCTCCAGATGACCCTATTTGTAATAAGAGTTATGGCCTAAGATGCTAGAAACAAGAAAGTTAAAAAAATAGTCTTATAAATATAAATTAAATGCAATCATTTATCCTCCATCTTTAACAAGTTTTGTACTTTGTGTAGTTTAAAGGTGGTAAATGTGTTTCTCAATTTTGATTGTTTTTCTTAATTCATATTTTTATCTAAAATTCATGTTTTATGTTGTTTTCCTGTCTAACAAAGGTACTTAGTGAAGTCTTAGGTTCTTGACTAGATAATCCATGGTATATGTACGTCTTCTCCTTAGGTTCTGCTTATTGGTTTGAGTGAAAATTTCCTGAATTTGACACTAGTAGTGCGTTCCTGCGCTCCAGGCTGATAGAGAGCATGTAATACAATTTCCATCTGGAGCAAACAATGGTGTAGCAACTGAGGTTTCTGCCTCATGCATCAATGAAGAATCTTCCCCAAAACTATTGTTTTACCTAGAAGGACAACAGTTGAAGCAGACTTCGACACTATATCAAGGAATTCTCCAGCACAAAGTCAAGCTGGAACATGAACTTGATGCTGGGGCAAAATTGTGGAGTCAAGTTTACACACTCACCTATAAAACGTATATGGAACCTAAAGTTGATGAAAGCCCAGGATGCCTTGGTGTGGCTCAAAGTTCCTCATTGTCAGAAAAAACTGGGGCTTACATTTTATACTCATCTTTCCTTTCCAGCCTATTTGATTGTGAAGTAGCTTCTGGCTTGGACGAATCCAGTCCTACCTATGACATATTGTTTCTACTGAAAAGTTTAGAAGGTTTGAATAAGTTCAATTTTCAACTGATGTCCCATGAGAGAGTACATGCATTTGCAGAAGGTCTAGTTGATAACTTGGATAATTTGAGAGTACTAGTTCGTTCTGTATCACAGAATGAATTTGTTAGCAGCAAATTGACTGAAAAGCTGGAGCAGCAGATGCGAGATTCTTTGGCTGTATCTACTGGGGGTTTACCTCTCTGGTGCAACCAGCTTATGGCTTCATGCCCTTTTCTATTTGGCTTTGAGGCTAGGTGTAAATACTACCGGTTATCAGCATTTGGTCCTCAACAAATATCAACACAGGCACCTCCTCATGATTATCCAGGTATCTTAAGAGATAGGCGACCGAATTCTGGCAGTGCATCCCGTAAGAAGTTCTTAGTTCACCGTGACAGAATTCTAGAGTCTGCAGCCCAGATGATGGACCTTCATGCTCGTGTTAAAGTACCAGTTGAAGTAATGTATGAGGAAGAAGTTGGTACTGGTCTTGGTCCAACGTTGGAATTTTATACCCTGGTTAGCCATGAGTTTCAGAAATTTGGCTTGGGTATGTGGAGAGAGGACAATTTTTCAATTTCAACCCAGAAAAGCTTGCAGGATGAGGATTCTGGAATCATGATATCTGCTTTTGGACTTTTTCCTCGCCCCTGGCCATCTACATCAGATGCACCTGAAGATGCACAATTTTCTGAAGTTATAAAAAAGTTTGTCCTTTTGGGCCAGCTCGTGGCAAAGGCTCTTCAAGATGGAAGGGTCTTGGATCTGCCGTTTTCCAAAGCCTTCTATAGACTAATTCTTGAGCAGGTAGTCCTTGAACAATGAACTGGAGAACATAAGTAAAATTTTTATCAACCACTGATTAGGCATGCTCTGAATGTCCCTCTCATTTTTCTTTGTACAGGAACTTAATTTGTATGACATTCAGTCATTTGATCCTGAGCTTGGTAGGACATTGACAGAATTTCAGGCTCTTGTGAAGAGGAGAAAGATTCTGGGATCTTCCTGTGGAGAAAATTCATATTCTATCCCTGATGCATGCTTTAGGAATACTAGAATTGAGGATCTCACTCTCGACTTTACTCTTCCTGGATATCCTGATTTTATCCTTTCTCGTGATCAAGATCAAGATATTGTAAGTGATCTCTCAATTCCTTTTTAACATGATAATCCTGAACTCCATTAACTGATTTATTTGCTTTTACTTAGGTGACTATGGATAACTTGGAAGAGTACCTTAGCCGTGTTGTGGATGCTACCATACATACTGGAATTTCCAGACAAGTTGAAGCGTTCAAGTCTGGATTTAACCAGGTCTGACATGCATACTTTTAGTTGTTGGATGATATGATCAGTTCCCTGTGGCCTGACTTCTTTTTCTCTTATCAAGTTGGCCAATAGTTAACAGGTTTTCTTAGAATAAAGAGAGTGAGAGACATAAAAACTTCGCCGATGATATATTTCCTAGTCTAGTGGTTTTTTGGTTTTTCTTTATCCAGTCTAGCATAAGGCTAGAATTGTTTGATTCTCCCCACAGCATTATAGAACTGGAGATTAATAGGATTATCTCATGATATAGAGACTTAATCAGACTTTCCTATGTATCTAATAATTGTACTCAATTTGTCAGTCTTGTTAATTTTTTTTGTTCGACAAGATCTTACTTTGTGTCATTATTTCAGGTTTTCCCAATTAAACATCTTCAGATTTTCACAGAGGAGGAAGTAGAGCATTTGCTTTGTGGACAACGTGATCTTTGGGCTGTAAGCATACCTGCAATTTGATTGATCAATCTTCGTTTTAGGAAATTAATTGTAGTCATTAACTGACATTGTGAACTTTATGTCTGAGTAGTTTGATGAGCTGCTGGATCATATCAAGTTTGACCATGGATACACTGCTAGCAGTCTGCCAATCAGCAATGTCTGTGTGCTCTCTGATCGAAATTAGTCACAGCTTTCATTTTGTTGGTCTTTGTGGGCACTAACTTTGTATTGAAATGCAGTTATTGGAAATTATTCAAGAGTTTAACAATAATGAACGACGGGCATTTCTACAATTTGTGACTGGGGCACCTCGACTTCCTCCTGGAGGGTTAGCATCTCTGAATCCGAAATTGACAATTGTCAGGAAGGTTTGTGAGATTGGCACATCTTTGCCCTCCTCTACCCCTGCCTCATTTATTTAAAGCAACCTCAATCATCTTATGTTCGTTGTTCTTTTCAGCATTTCAGCAACTCTGATGATGCGGACTTACCAAGTGTGATGACTTGTGCTAATTATCTAAAGTTGCCACCTTACTCTTCGAAAGTACCAATCTTGTTTTTGTAGCTTCGGTTTGTATCTTTCTATGGTATAATACATTTGTAGATTTCTCACGGACATCCTTTTGCAGGAGAAGATGAAAGAGAAACTTCTGTATGCTATAACAGAAGGACAAGGCTCATTTCACCTCTCATAGTTTCACCGAACATAAATTGTGAATTTGTAATTAGTAGAGCAGGTGTACAGGTAGATTTAGCTTCCTGGTTAGTGGTGGTATATGTGGGAATATTCAGATACCAACGGAGGAGCTGATTGTGAAGGAACAATAGGAAGCTCCAATCTTCACTTTACGACTTCTGGTGTACATAACTGGAAATACAGATAGCTGATTGACTGAAGTTGGTAACTTCTGCACTGGAAAAAAAGAGGAGGGGATTACAGTTGGAGGGGCTTGGCTTTCTAACATGTCATGTACAGAGTATTGTATACACATCTTTTCTAATAGAAATGACCGACTCCTTTGAAGAATGGTCTTAATATTAACAGTAGTTAATTAGAAAAACTTCACCTGTTTAGTTTGCTTACAGAACCAATTGATTGGTGTGTTCTGGTCTTACATTGCTGTTCTGTTTTACGTAGGATTGGCAATGGGCACGGGCTGGGGCTTAGTCGGGTTAATAGTTATATTAAAATGATGTCGTTTTAGTTCGAAAATGAGTATTTTGGGTTGGCAGGGTTAAGCCGAGCATTCCCAGCCTGAGGCTTGGCCAAACTTTGGTCATCCCGAGTTTGATCGGGCTAGGTTAGGCTACTCCCAGCAACCCTAGTTTTACTTGTGAATGTGAAATTTTCCAACGTCGGAATGATAGTTTAGATAAACATCTGCTTCTAAACGGATTAAAGAAAAGAAGCTTAAATATGCACGTGAATTGATTCAACGTGCAAGTGTACCAACTCATTGAAAGCGATGATTGCAAACAAAGAATCCATTGGTGACATACTACAAGATTTCTGATAGTTAAAAACTAGTACTTACAATGAAGCTCGAACAAGTGAACTATGGATGCGAAATTTCTTGAGTGAACCAATTGGTTCTGAAATACTTTTTGTCATTATGTTAGGGTTAGAAGTTTGATTGAAAAAAGAGATTATTAAATAAAGTTTAATTAATTTATAAGAATTTATTAATTTATAAAAATTAATCGATTAATTAATAAATAATTTTTTAAATAATAATTATTAAAATAATTAAATCAAAAAGTTAAAAATTGAACAAGAAAATTAAGATTTTTACAGTTGAATCAACTGAATTAGTTAAATTTTTCAATTATTAGTTAATAGGATCACTTAATTTTAATTATTATGTATAATTCATTTAGCATACATACTAATTAATAAGTTCACATTCAAAGAAATATATGTATATAGATTACATAATCTAGTTCTCATTGAATATGTGGAATAATGCAATTGAGAGGGGCTTGTTACAACTAAATGTGACACCGACTAAACAAGAGGATAGAATATACTCCACGTAGTACACCCCTTGTCCACCCCGACCTGAGCTTCTCCTGAAAGTGATTCCAGTTTGCCCCTCCACACAATTATCCGATTGATCTTCTTCTTCTTCTTCTTCTTCTTCTGTCTTAAGTTAATTCTTGTCCTGTTTCTTTATCTTGTTACTGCTCAATCTCAGATGGAAAAGAGTTTGTATCACAATCTCCAAGCATGAACCTTCCATTACCCACTTCATCTTCATCGTCTGCTTCTTCCACTTCTCTCTCTAACGCGCTTCCCTTTACTCATTTCTCTTTGCCATGCCCGCAACCATCCTCTGTTTGTTCCAAATTCTCAAACTCATCTCGGGTTAATTCTGTCTCCAACCAAAACACCATTACCACCGTTGTTACTACCACCACAAATATCACTGACGATCAGACCCTTTTGTGGCTTCTGCGGCAACGGAAAACTGAAGAAGCATGGACCCTTTACACTCAATGCAATCACCTCCCAAACCCCACTTGCCTGAGTCGCTTAGTTTCTCAGCTCTCCTATCAAAAATCCAATCTTGGCGTCACACGCGCTCAGTCCATTCTCACGCGCCTCCGCCATGAGCGTCAACTTCACCGCCTTGACGCCAACTCTCTAGGTCTTCTGGCCGTCGCTGCCACCAAATCCGGCCAGCTGCTCTACGCTGTCTCCCTCATCAAGTCCATGCTCCGGTCCGGATATCTCCCGCATGTGAAGGCGTGGTCTGCCGTCGTCAGCGGCCTCGCCTCCTGCGGCGACGATGGTCCAACGCAAGCTATCAAGCTCTTCAAGTCTATAACTCGACGTGTACGGCGATTCTCCGATGAGGATATGGTGTCTGACACGAAACCTGATACAGGTGCCTTCAACAATGTTCTTAATGCTTGTGCTAATCTTGGAGATGCCAAAACATTCTTAGCCCTGTTCGAGGAAATGTCTGCGTTTGGACTTAAACCTGATATTTTGACTTATAATGTGATGATTAAGTTGTGTGCCAGGTGTGAAAGGAAAGATCTGCTTGTTTTTGTAGTCGAGAGGGTCATTGAAAAGGGTATTCCTTTGTGTATCACTACTTTGCATTCTCTTGTTGCAGCTTATGTGGGGTTTGGTGATTTGGAAACTGCAGAGACAGTGGTTCAAGCAATGAGGGAAAGAAGGAGAGATATGTGTAAGATACTTAGGGAGGCCAATTTCGAGGTTTTGAGCGATGATGAGGATGATGAGATTGAGAATTCGAGTCCCAAAGGGGGGGAGGTGTTTGAGAAGTTGCTACCGAATTCTATAGGGGATGGTGGTGGTGAGCCACCATTATTGCCAAAGGCATTTGAACCTAACTCTAGAATCTACACGACATTGATGAAGGGTTATATGAAGCAACGTCGTGTCAGTGATACTCTGAGAACGCTGGAGGCTATGAGGCATCAGGAGGATAAAGCTAGTCATCCAGATCATGTCACATATACAACTGTTGTTTCAGCTTTCGTCAAGGCAGGTTTGATGGAACATGCTCGACAAGTGCTGGCCGAGATGACAAGAATTGGTGTGCCTGCTAATAGGATTACTTATAACATTCTGCTCAAAGGTTATTGCCAGCACCTGGAGATAGACATGGCTAAGGAGTTGTTGAAAGAGATGACTGATGGTGCTAAAATTGAGCCTGATGTTGTCTCTTATAACACCTTGATTGATGGGTGCATAAAGGTTGATGATAGTCAAGGGGCCCTTGCCTTCTTCAATGAGATGCGAACTAAGGGAATTCTGCCAACCAAAGTCAGTTACACGACCTTGATGAAGGCTTTTGCACTTTTGGGTCAACCAAAGTTGGCTAACAAGATTTTCGACGAGATGATCAAAGATCCACGGGTGAAAGTTGATATGATTGCTTGGAATATGTTGGTTGAAGGGTATTGCAGAATGGGGTTGGTCGAGGAAGCAAAGAAAGTAATCCAGAAAATGAAGGAGAATGGCTTTTACCCAAATGTAGCTACTTATGGAAGTCTTGCAAATGGTATAAGCCTGGCTAGGAAACCAGGAGAGGCACTCTTGCTTTGGAAAGAAGTGCAGGAAAGATGTGGAGCGAAGGAAAGAGAGGATTATGATCCGAATTTGCCCTCTCCCCCACCATTGAAGCCCGACAAAGGGCTGTTAGATACTCTGGCTGATATTTGTGTAAGAGCTGCATTTTTCAAGAAGGCTTTAGAGATTGTTGCTTGCATGGAAGACAATGGAATACCACCAAATAAGACCAAGTACAAGAAAATATACGTAGAGATGCATTCCAGGATGTTTACCAGTAAGCATGCCTCTCAGGCAAGACAGGACAGGAGGAGAGAAAGGAAGAGGGCAGCTGAGGCTTTCAAGTTTTGGTTGGGTTTGCCCAATTCATATTACAGTAGTGAGTGGCAATTAGACCCATTTGATGCAGATAACAATGGCAGATATTCACTATAACTTGATTCTTACCTGTAATGTAATATAATATACTGTCTCTCAAATTATCCTAAATTCTTGGAGATTGTATATCATCATGATATAGTCCGTATCAAGATTATACAATGTAGTGAACCGATACTGCCTATTTGGCCATTGTTTGATCTTACTTGGAAAAGTTGAGAGCGCGTTCCGAGTGTCTTGGAGCTCTGAGTACTTCAGAAAGCTACCACCTGGTGGTCGGTTGTGTATCTTTCATGATGAGAAAAGTCACAACTTGCCTATGACTCTTAGGTTATATTTGGTTGGGAATTTTATAATAAAATAAAATAGAAAGTAACATTATTTAACCGATTAAGAGGAAGTTTTATAATAGAATGAAATAAAATTGGATGGAAGAGGAGAGTTTTATATTACATCTCATTCTATCCTAAACATTAAAAATAAAAAACTTCTGTTTTGGAGGGTTTATGATGGAATGTAAAATAATAAATAAT
>JAOQMP010000004.1:34129012-34145631 GCA_027563575.1 Erythroxylum pedicellare | reverse complement strand
TAATTAGAATATAATAAAGATATATATAAACTAAAATGGATAAGATATAAAAAAGATAAATTAAATAAACTACAGCTATACAATATGATAATGAACTATTTTGTAATTTTTAAAAATTTAGGGATTATTTTATAAATTTAAAAAATTACCTAAAACGGTACCCGGTATTAATCAGTATCGATACAGTGCTGTATCAGAATCTAATCCAATACTAAACCCGCTACGATATTCGTAACATTGGATGAGAATACGGTGTTTGACTTGAAACCGGATAGGTGCCTTCAACAATGTTCTTATGTTTGTGTTAATCTTGGAGACGCCGAACATTCTTATCCATGTTTGAGGAAATGTCTGAGTTTGGACTTAAGCCTGAGATTTTGAATGATTAAGTAATGTGAAAGTTGTGAAAGGAAAGATTTGCTTGTGTTTGCACTGGACAGTGTAATTGAAAAGATAACTTACACTGTTCAACTTATCCACAATCTAACAGAATTGTTTCAGTTCAATTTGGAATTGGAAACATAAATTTGATTGTCTGAAATTTTTGTAGAGTCCTTTTAGAACTGTCCTTTTTATTCTCTCTTATAAATACTTTTTTAAGCGATTAACAAGAGAACCTCTCCTCTATTTGTACATCCCGCCAAAATTCACCCATAGAATCAAACCGACGCTCGTCTCTTTCTCGATTTTTAACTTGAAGTTATATATCCCGCAACAATGGCGAACAACAACCAGCAACCCGATAACGTGAACAACAATAACCCTTGCAGTAACCCCGTTGATGAGTACTTCAGAACGCTACCACCTGGTATTCGTTTGCGTATCTTTGATGATGAGTTGGTTGACGTGTACCTGTTCAGAAAAGTCCACAACTTGCCCATGATTCTCAACAGGATTCATGAAGTTGATCTCTACAACTTCCACCCTCAAGAACTAACAGGTTTGTACTCATCCATTGCTGCTTCATCTTCCATGCCTACTTTATTTATTAGGATTTTCTTTTAGTTAGTTCTAAATTTTGTTCCTTCAAGTTGTTAATGTTCATGATTTAGAAATCGATTTTAGCTTTTTCTAAAGATCAAAATCAATCCAAGCTTGACTTGATAGAAGATTGTTGAAAACAATTGAAAACATATATTACGTTTTATACACATCAATATTTAAGGCTTAATGAATACAAAAATTTTCTTTTAAATGTGAACAAAAGTTGCAACTGAATAAAAGAATGCAATGAAAAGAAGAAAGAACAAGAGATATTGAGTTGTGTATGCTTTTTTGTATTTGATTTGTGTTATTGGGGTAAATGAGCAGATACCTATCGAAGGATAAGATCATCGGAGTGGTACTTTTTCACACATAGATATCGAAAGTACCCAAATGGCAGACGACCAAGACGAGCTGCTGCTGCTGGATTCTGGAAACCTACTGGTACTGATAAGCCTATTCCTCAAGATAATCCCAGAGGTTACAGGAAATGCCTTGATTATTACGAAGGAAAGCACCCTCAGGGCTTCAAAACTGTTTGGAAAATGCATGAGTATACTTTGATTTCTCAACCCAATGACCCTTCCTCTTGTTCTGCATCTCCAGGAGACAAGACGAAGGTATGTATCTATGCATATATATTGTATGACATAGCTCTGTAATACTAAGAATTAATGTTTACTAAGAATTAACGTTTCTATCTTGTGTGTTAAAGTTGGCTGATTGGGTACTGTGTAAAATATACAAAAAGAGGATCAAACAAAAAGGAGATGAAGAGACTGTTTCAGATGAAGAAACTGAGCCTCTTTTAGAGGATTTGCCAGAATTTGCACAAAACAGTGCTCAGGTTGTGGAAGAACCATGTCCAAGTCCAGGAGCAGGGGCTAGGAATGGTCACGAGACCATAGATGATCAACAAGTAACCAAGTTTGCCTCAGAAGCTGGAAACTCAGAAGCTGGAAGCAATCTCCAACACTCGAATGAAACATGTCAACTTAAATCATCATTGGTTGATCATAGTGATTTGACCATGGAAGATTGCCTATACCCAGACTTCAATCAAGAAGCGTTGAGTGCCATATTAGCTGATTTGTCACCACCACATGAAGACAATAATAATCTAGTCAGCTGCGGATCAACCCCTCAACCTTCAGCCGATTCAAACAAGGATTTGAATTCATTCTTAAACCGGACAGGTAAAATCGTGTTGTTTGTTTCTCTCCTCTTACACTTGCACGAAACTCAGCTTCTCCTATCGTAGTCGCCATGCAATTATTTAACTTGATATTTGATTGCCAACGGACAGACGGACACTTCCCCAATCAAGCTTCAATCCGTAACACTATCTATTCTTAATCCATGAACGTGAATGTGGCACCTCCGCAGTTAAACCGCAACTTTGAGGACGAACGTCGGAGATATGATGAACCAGAGGCCTTTGGACGCTCCAACCAAGGTTATATGTTGCCGACAGCAGGCTATGGTACAATGACAGACGACAATGTAATACCAACAAATTGTGAATTTTAAATATAATTATTGACAATATAGGTAAAATTATGGATAATTTAGACCTAATTGTATACAATACGTAATTGCAATTTAAGATTCTGTTTATTTTTATTTCAGTTTTTTGTTTAAATTAGAATCTAACTTTTTTTAATTTGAAAATTAAGTTACTTTAATTTAGTTCTTACGTAATTTTTAAAGTGCATTTTCACCTTTAAATTTACAGCCATTTAGTGCATTTTCTCTTTTTTTTTTCTCTTTTTTGATTATATTATTTTCTTGTTATTATTAAACTTTTTTTAAAATCAAGAAAAAAAATAAAGATGACTTCATCGTTGAATCAAAATTTGATGAGTTCGGTTTGCTTTAGATCCTAACAACAAAATTAATGCCCTAATTTAGATTTAAATTTACATCTTGAATTCGAGTCTCGTTAGATTTGAATGGTTTAAAATTCGATCATTCCCGATTCAACCTAATTTTTTAATTTAATATTTTCAAAAAGATATTTTTTTAAATGATACAAATTATTATGTGTTATTTTATATAATAAGGTTGAAATAAATTTGATTAAGCTTGAAAATTAAGTTGAGACTCCACTTTGTCTTAAGTCAACAAGTCTGGCAAAACCGGACCAAAAATTAATTCAAAATTTAAAATTTTTTAAAAACATTTGGGCTGAATTAGAAATTTAATCAAATTAAATTGAAACCACATGGGGGCTTAATTGTCAAGACCTAAACTAGATTTCTGTCAACAATAGTACGTTGTAACCAATGGCTTATTACCAGTGATGCCTTTTGAAATGGTGCCCAGTGTGGGCGTAGACACACATGATCTCCTCCCAAATTTTCATTTCTATATTTTGAACCGCCACCTCTCTAAATTCAAAAACCAAAATATTACGCGAAATAAATAAAAATCAAAACCAAAAAGACCTTGCGCTTTCCGTTTCACTCTCTCTCGATATTATTGTGCTTAGTTCGCTTGCGATTGTAACGCTCTGTTTGGCTCCGACAATTTTCCGGAGAAATGAACGAATCGGCGGAGCATTTAGGTTTTGAAAGTAGAAGGCTGAGTCTCATCGATGTCTCCTTCGAGGACGATTGCCTTCTCAACACTTGTCCTTCTTCCGACCATCAAGTTTCAGGTCCTCTTTTGATTTCTTTGTTGGTCTAACTAAAATTTATCTGGGTTATGCGATTGTTTTTCATGGGCTAGATAATCTGTTTCTTACATTTAGCTGATCGTTGTTGGCGATTAGTGTGAAGTTCATGCCTCAGAATCTGCTATGCTCAAGATTTAGCTTTTTAGTCGAAGGAATGAGGTGCAGACTAGGGCATAAGATTGGAAACACTTCATTTTTGGATACATCTCATAGAAAAATTGATTGCTGGTGAATTGAGTTAGATGTTATCATAAACCAAAAATTTTCATGTCTAGTTCCATTTACTTAGTATCATGTCATTGTTATGGTCAGATAACTCCACTGGAGCTGGTGAAGAAGTGTACCAACCGATTATGTCATCGGAACCAGAAGGAACAAGAAAAAGTGGAAGGTATAATTTGAGGAAAAGTCTGGCTTGGGACAGTGCATTTTTCACTAGTGCAGGTATGCTTCTGTGTATGCCCGAAAACAGCAGCGGCAGTGCTATGTCATCTTTTAGTTAGAGATTCATTTTGGGTGTAACCAGGTGTTCTAGAACCAGAGGAGTTGTCTAGCATGATTGAGGGGGATGAGAAGGGCAGAATGCATATGCTGCCTGGAATCGAAGAGGATGTACAGAAATCTACCGAGTCGATATCTACATTTGCGAGTGAAAGTTTGACAGTTGAAAATCCTGACGGTGATTTGTTTGGAGATATTAGAGCTTCTATCTGGAAGTCTAGTCAAGCACTGAATCTGGTGAATTCAAGCAATGAAGTGCAATCTAAAATAAAAGAAAGCCAAACTGCACCACGTAAGTTGCCTAAGTAGACATGACATAAAAGTTCAGTGTTTACTTCTGCATCTATCTCATCACCCGCCATCGACTCCTCCAGTACCATTTAGTATAAATCCAACATGTGCAACCATTATTAACTTTGTCAGCATTCTGTTTAATGCACCTTGTTCCTAGTCATTACTTTCTATTGTTCCATCACTCTGACCAAATACTTCTACTTCAGTTTCCTCTCCTACCACCTTGCTGGTGGCTTTTGGCACTACCATCAGATCAAAGTTAAAAACAACTCTGTTCAACATAATAAAACTTGAATTCTTAAGTAAGATTTATTCCAATTGTGGTTGGATCTTGCAAATTACCTCATATTCCTTGAGAGTTTACAGTTAGACTAGTTGTGTCTCATCTACTTGTTTTATTTATGGAGGAGATAATGTGGTAGAACATTGCACTTTTGTACTCTTTTTCTTTCCACGTTTAAAGAAATTATAAATTGTTATTAGTTCTTATTTACCTACATTCTAAGCCTAGATTCTTTTCATCTCAAAATCTGATTTATTGTGCCACACCATTCGTTAACCACTTGGTTGGGGACCTAACTTAATTTATGAAGTGCTTATACACCAAATGAGCTATTTTTTGAACTAAGAATAAATTCTTTTTTAGATACAGAAAAAGTGGACACTGCTTCTGAAAGCAAGGTAAGTTCAATAGTTGGTATCTGCCAGTCATTATTACTTAATTAGTTTGTATATGCCTAAAGACTGTGATTGTCAATCTCAGCTAAAGACAAAAGCTGCTCCCAAGAAGGCAAATAAAGCAATGAAACAGGTCTGCTTCTGTCCCAAGCTTATTATATTCCAGAATTTTAATATGCTGCTTCTGAACATGAAAAAGTTAACAGTAGTCAGTTTAGTTGAAAACACACTAGTGTATTTTCGGAAGTCATAGACTCAATGAAAGGTCAAATTAATTATACGTGTCGTATGATTCAGACAAATTTAGCAAGTGACATGCTGTTAAATTAATGTTCTTCAATAATGGACAGCCTATGTCACTTACAAATAAACCACCCAAGGTAGTGGACAGAGTCGGTCCCATCACGACATCAGTGACCAAAAGAGTTTCGCTGGGTGGAAATCGTTTAAAACTGGAGAAGGCCATTGGAAATATTTCACCTGGAATTGCAGACAATGAGAAAAGAGCAACTAGCAATTCAGATCATGTGAAAAATCCTAGTGGTAAAAGAACCATTTTATCTTCAGGTCACACCTCTGCATCCAATGAAAATGCTTAATATTCCTCTTCCTAATTTTGCAGGTAGATATGTTAAAATTCCTATTTCAGGCAGTTCAAAAAACAGTGCACCCAGGTCCATGTTACCAAAGAAACCTTTAAATTCTTCAGGGGTAACAAAAACACAGATAGTAACTCCTGCATCCTCTGTGGATAGCTCTGGAAGTCTGTCATCTGCTACTAATAGTAATTTGTCCTTGAATTCTATGGCAAGAAAAGTCAATCCCAGAACTGCAAAGGATCACGCTTTGTCTGGTCCAACAATTAGAAAACCGGTGAGAGTCTTATCGGGAAATGGCCATCAGCCAACAAGATCAAATCTGTCACCTCGTGTGAAATCTATAAAGAAGCTCCCTTCTAGCATATCGCCTGCTAGCTCTGTCAGCGAATGGTCTACAGAGTCACACTCACCCACCTCTACTCTAAACAAAAGGTCCAACAGAACAAGGCCTAGCTTTGACACTAGATCTGACAATGATACTTCAGAAGATGGTGATGCAACCCTAGTTCTGGATTCTCAAAACCATTCTCATGACAAATGGGCAACTGGGCCTGGTACTCGGAGTACTGAATTCAGTGGTGAAGCTGTAAAGAGAGTTTCAATAGGGAAAAGTGGGACAAGTGCACTTCTTGGTCCAGCATCTGTTAAGCCTTCAGGGCTGCGGAAGCCATCACCAAAAATTGGTTTCTTTGATGGGGTAAGTTTTAATTTCCCCTTAATTAACTAGTCTGCACTAGTTAGTAGGTGATCTGAAGGAAGTTTAAATACCATGAAGGTACTGGTTGTCATTTTGGAATGTGCAAGTAAATTAAGGTGTTTTTGAGTAATCAAAATCACCTCCCTCTCACATCACTAAATATTGGTTTTCGTGGAAAATTATTCCCTAACTTGATTTTGATGACGTACAGGTGAGGACACTAGGACGCACTCCTAATGGAAGCACACAATCTCATCCAGCTATATCCAATACCTTAACTAGAGTTAGAGCTGGAGTGGGAAATGGTAGCCTGATGGGAGAGTCACAGGTGTCAAAGAATCATAATTCTCAACCTGCTGGAACTGTAACGGTTGTTCAGAGCTGCAAAATTGGTACTCATCAGCCTGCCTCGGGTATCAAACCTAAATCTCCAATACCATCCCAGGAATCTTGCAGTGTGATACATAAAGTCAGTGCTTTAAGAAATGCAAAACGTTGTTCTGGCGTACCCCTCGAAGTTCGGAGTAGGTCTCCAGGAAACAACAGGGAAAATCATTTAATTGATGAGCAAGCAAGATCCACAGATTGTAGCGTGACTACAGGTCATCCAAATTCTAACGTCGAAAGAAAAATGAACTTGTCTGTATTGAAGAATAAAATAAGCGAGGATCTTGCTCCTGTTAAAGATAAGGAGATTGCTTCCTCCAACACACCTGAAAGTTCTCTTAGCTTAAGTTCCAATTCCATGTTTGAAAAATCAAATTTGTTAGAGAAAGTGGAGGATGTTGCAAAGTGTGGCCAAGATCATTTTGAGAACAGTTTGCACTCTCTTAGTTTCCATGAAAAGGAAAGGAGTGCTTCGGAAGAGCAAGTTGTCGGTATGAGGAAACAATTCGAGTTTCTGGACATCCACGGGGAGGTAGAAACCACAAATATTGGTTAGTCTCTTCCTCTTCACCCCGTTAACGTCAGCACGAGATTGCATTTTAGTATGTGAAGCTTTAAAAATCTAGTCTTTGACTATAGGATCAACAATATTGGAAGTAGATTAGAAGGTCCACTTGTATTCAGAAAATCACATAGCGTGACGTTAAGAGCTGAAGCTGTAATATTACTGCATCAACTTTCTGGAAGCTAATAAGCTGGGAAAGGTAGACCATCTTATAATTTTGGCACGACAAATTAGTTTATCTTCGATTATATTATATCTAGAGCACTGTCTGTCCTTAACCTTTCTAGAGTTATGCGGTTATGAGACCCACTTGGCTCTTGTATTCCTGATCACCACTTAAAGCTTCTGGCGGGAGACAAAATGTTAGAGAGGCTGTTTTCGTGGAGACCATGTATAGATGCTTTCCAACAGCATATACATAAGGTATCCGAGAAGTTCTGCATGTGTAAATGTGATCGAGATGCAAAAAGTCTTGTTTATTTAAGAAAAATGTTCACTTTGTCCCGAAATGCATTTTATGAGATAGATTTTTCCTTCAATTTTAACAATTCGCATCCACTTTTTAATGAGATTATTTGGACTTTTTTGAAATAAGGAGCCCTTTATTGGAGTTGTATGTATGTAACCTTCGAGTTATAGAAGTAAAAAGATATAAAAAGAATGCAATCATATTCATACGGATTATGGTACATGCAGTTTAATGTAGAATATGGAGTAAGATTCTCATTAACCTCGACATTATATAAATAGAATTTATATATTTTACAATTATATTGTATCATTATATAAGAAATAAGTTTTAAAAATAAAATAAAATATTAAAATAGTAATATTTTGTTAATATATAATAATTACTAATAATAATTTAATCTAAAATTGAATAATAATTCTTGTATTTAAAATTTGCTTAAAGAAAAAGATTGTCAAATAAAAATCAAATAATTCATTTTAAGTTTATAAAAGTCGATTAATTTATAAAAATTAACTAAATTTTAATAATAAAAATTATTAAAAAATAATCCAAAGTTTAAAATTTTTATAATTAAATTGATTAAACTAAAATCAAAATTTTAATCATTTATCATAATTATACTTTTCACTTAAATACAAATTCATGAGATCCTCTATGAAGTGTTCAATTGTTTTGCAGAGGATTATGCGCTTAATGTTATGTACTAGATAATAACGGGGAAGTTTCAATTTTTATTTTTGGTTTTCATATTTAATTTTATAATTTTCAATTACACACAAATTTTAGAAGTTAAATAATATAATAAAAAATTAGTACAAAATTTTTGAAAATAAAAGAATTGAGAACTTTATGCTAAATAAAAACAATATTTAGCACATTTAATACTTTAAAATTAAATAATAATTTAATAACAGAAACAAATTTATTACGACTACAAATTACTCATTCAGTGAAATACAAAAACTTCCTAAGTCTTAAAGCTTTAGAGACATTCTTCGACAGGATGTAGCATGGCAGAAATTTTCATATTGTTATCTGCATATAGAAGTTGAAATCCAGCCAGAATCAAGAAGCTGAAGTCACCTGTAACAAAGCTTCTGGTCTAATAATGTCTATAGGTGCATACAGTCACAACTAAAACATGGAACTGAGAATTTGAAACCCGAAATTCAATGCAATAACCAGTAAGACAAAGAAAGATTTGTTCCGATAGATCCACTCAACAAAAAGCAGTAACCATTCCAAAGTCTTTAGGAAGACTAACAAATAAGACTATAAAAGATTAGCTACTTAAGATCTTGGCTTTTCCTTTTTCTCCTTGAAAAGTGCCAAGAGGGAGACACCAGAAACCTTCACAACCTTGAATCTAACACCAGGAATATCACCCACGGCATGCCCCTTTCGTCCAAATCCAGCAATCAACACTTCATCCTGTAACCACCATTCAATTATCAGTCCAAGGCAATGCATCAAAACACTATGAATTCCCAAAACCAATCATTATTTTATTGACACACTCAACACTTACATTCTCTTCGATATAGTTCAAGCAACCATCATTAGGAACAAAGGCAGCAATCTTCTTGCCATTCTTGATAAGTTGAACTCTGGCACATTTACGAATGGCAGAGTTTGGCTGTTTGGCCTCAATACCACTGCATCAAAAAGGTATCCATTAAATCTATATGCTTAATTCTCCAAGTATGAAATAACAATCAAGGTTCACTTTCTTACATCTTCTCAAGAACAATTCCTTTAGCATGAGAAGACCCTTGAAAGGGTTTCTTCCATTCATTCCCAAGATGAGATTTCTTGTATGACTTGTCAGCCCACCTTTGCCTTCTTCGGTGCGACTTCAGCTTCCGACCTGATCCCATACCACGTGTCTTCCTGCAAGATCATATTCATTAAACACAGGCAAACTGACATCGTTATGACAAGATCTGACTCAACCCCATATGATTCAGAAAACTATCAACCATAAGTTCGCAAATAGGAAAATTTCTCATGAATGACATAACCATCAATCAAACATGTGACGAGAAAAATGAACCAAAGAGTGAAATAAAAGATACAATACCCCATGGTTGCAGAGGTAAAACGCTCCGACGGCTACTAGAAGTTGGAGAGCCCTGCGGCAGAGATTGAAGCAAAACCCTAGACTGCTTTTTCATCCTGTGATTGCTCATTTATATAGGACTTATAAGATAAGTCGGCCCAACAAAATGCTCTCCTGATATTTCCATTGGGTCGGACCGGGTCGGTTTGAATCCAAATTTACCAATACTATTCAGCCACCCGATGGACCCACTTTATTACATTTACCCCTGATCTCAGCTAATAATTACACGTTATGTTATAAGTTTAAAAAGTTCAACTATTAAAAATCAAACTAGTTAGATCGTGTAATTATAAAAAAATTTGAATCAATCAAATTTTAGATTTTATTTATTTTAATAATTTTTATTATTAAAAATAAGTTAATTTATTAATTAATTGATCAATTTTTATAAATTAATTAATTTTTATAAATTAAAATTAAAAATGATAATGAGTCAGGCCTAACGTGACCCTGTTACTAGAACTCGAGCTAAGCCCGAGACCTGAAGAAGTGAGCTTGAGTCCATTTCAACCTAACCTAAACTATTTTTTCTAATTAAAAATGTAAAAACAACATCATTTTCTACAAAGCGTCGTTTTCTGCAATACAATGTGGTTCTGCTTATTTTTGTCAAGTCTCAGGTCAAGCGGGACTTAAGTAAGGTACGACGTGATTTTGCTTATTTGTGTCAAGTCTCAAGTCAAGCTGGACTTGAACAGACCGAATCCGAGCCTGACACAAGACCTAGTCAAATCAAATATAGTCTATTGACCTCAAGCTGAAAATCTTCTAACCCCTTTCATTGGGTGATCAAAATTCAACTAATATATAGTTCGCAGCACTTTGGATTTAGATATTTTTTTAATCTTGTTAAAAGTTTAAGCTTTCCATTAAAAATTGAACGATGAAGTAGTTATTGGAGAATTGGTATAATGTTAGCTTGGAAGCAAAGTTAGGCGTGGTTGCTAAGCTTAAGCGAAGAGTAATTAAGATTGGACACTTGATAGGACAATACACAACTGTTCTACCTCACAGGCTTCCAAATTATAGTAATTGCAGTGAACGATCCACATGAACATGAAGGGCAAGAAGATACATTATCCTGTAAAGGGTATCAGACAATACTTGACAATGTCTTGTCTCAGTAACACTCCATCTATGGAAATAGAAAGTCCTTGGTAGAATGTGGCCAGTAGTGCTTCCATCCCACATACCAATACGTTAGTTTTCGTCTTCAAAACTAAATTCATCCATTACATTGCTTCTTTACGAGTTGCCAGCCACCAAAACCTGCAAATTGTTAAGAACAGGATGATTGAAAACTGCCAACCATAATCAAACATGCTTAAATGGTGATAAGTGAAAGGCAAAACCTGTCAGATGGTTTTTCTACTTCTGACCCTTCTTCCACAAGACTCCAATCTTCTTCAACATGTTTACATTTTTCTTCTTTGGCGAGTCATCATCCATTTCTTCCGAGTAAGGTGAACCCATAGTCCCGGCAATAGTATTGTAGTTGTTATCAAGAGAAACTGCTCTGTCGACCAACTTCCCGGTGTTTCCTGTAGAAAGCATAGAAGCAGCTGCCTCGGCCGCCTTCCTCCACTGGTCTGCCTGTACCTTTAACTTCCTCAACTCAGCCTCCAATTCTGTATTAGTAGCTTGGGCTGCATCTAGCTGTTCTGCTACTCGTTCTGCTCTTCTGCTATTTTTATCTGCTTCCTCGGTCAGATAACCGAGTTTCATCAAGGCCTCTCGCTCTGCAGCTCTTGCTGTTTCTGCTAATCCAATCGCCTCATCGTTAACTTTGCTCCTCTCGGTTACTTGCTTTTGGATTTCCGTCTTGAGAATTTCATTTTGCTGTGTCACATTCTGTAACTCTGAGTCCTTGTCCAACAGACCCGACTTCAACTCTTCCAATTCATGCTCCAACTTCTTCATTTCAGTTGCAAGTCCATCTTTTACTTCACCTGGATGATTCTTCTCGATCTTCAAATTCAGGCCTTTGTTCTCCTCTGAAACACTTTGCAATTCCTTTTCTTTATCCCGAAGTTCAACCCTCAACTCTTCAATGCTATCTTTGGCTTTCTTTAGTTCTGCCTGCAACTCTGATTCTCTTTGGCCCGATTCAAATTTTGTCCGTTCAATTTGTTCATAGGCACTTCGTATCTGCAACGTACTTTGAATATATTCTTGCTGATACCTGGTCTCTGACATTTCTAGAGCAGATTTGAACTGCCCCATTTCAAATTTCAAAATTTTAAGCTCTTCCTTAAGCTGCTTGGCTTCCTCATTCCCTCCATTTTCACGCACATTTTCCATGTTTTGTGTAGTATTAACCGATGTTTTGCTTCCATGAGCTTCATCTGATTGAAGCTTTTTCACAACTTCCTCCAAAGATTTTATCTGAGCTTTTGATTGCTCCAATTCCAATGACAGTGAGTTATATGCCTCAACAGCATTTATGTGATCTGACCTCAGCATTTCCGCAGCTGTGTTTGCTTCTTCCAATTGATTTTGAGTTTTGCTAACTATTTCTTGGGCTTCAGCCTCAGCTTCCCTCCAATGATTGAGCTCATTTTTCAGCTTTTCGACAAGGTTGAGAGTTTCAGTAAGTTCAAATCTCAAACTTTGTAACTCAGCATGTGCTGATTCTGCATGTTTTGATTGGGAGGCTTCTGATTCTGTCACAATTTCCAACTGATTCTTGAGCTTTTGGATTTCATTCATGGCAGATGCTAAGGCTGCCGAATCCATGGATTGCTGCTTCTGGACAGCTTCTAATTCAGACTCCCAAGCTTTATCCCGATCATGGGAAATTTTGCGGAGCTCCTGAAGTCGAGCATCCTCTGAAGCAGTAAGCTCCAGCAGTTGCTGTTGGGACTCCTCAAACTGTGATGACATAGCTAAGACCTGCTTCTTTGAATCCTCAGCCTCTTGTTGAGCCCGCCTCTTCCATAACTCAGATGTGTTTAGTTGATCTTTTGCCTTTTTCAGATCATCCTGGAGTTGTGCAAGCTGTGATTCCAATTCAGATACTCTGCTCGGACGTTTCTTCTACAGTTCAAAAGATGGTAGAGAGAATAGTAAATGACTAAAATAAAAGTGATAATTCATGTAGGAAACAAGTTTAAAAAGAAGCAGAAACTCCTCACTTTGCTAAAGCACTATCAGTGCAGCCATTTATAATTTGAGATTAATATAATATGCATCTAAAGCTTTAGGGGATATTAACAACTGCACCACTTTCCTCGATAAGATCCTCCTAACATAGCAATTGCTTTGGTTATAAGTACCTCGGTTACTGGACTTCGATGTGATTTGCGTTCAGTAACAATAGGACTTCTGTCTTTTGGTGTTCTGCTTGCAGGGTTTGGAGAGGGGATCGAGTCAGATTCTGGTCCTGGTGTCTTAAGTTTGCGTGCAGTTCGTGGAGTTGCAGGAGATTTCCTTTGAGTCACTTCTAAAGAGCTAATTCTGTTCTCAAAAGTCAATGACATGATGACCCCATCATTAGAAATGCATAACAATACTACCTAATTGCAACAACAAAAAAACAGAAACACAAGAATCAAGGAATGAACAGAACAAACTACAGTTTCTTGTTAAGACATTTTATCCAAAGAATGTTGAAATAAGCATCAATCAAGGTGTAGAAGGTTACCAATAGCTCGTTTGGTGATAAAATTCCAAAACCTGCCACCTCTGGAATGCATTAACCATGCTAAAGTCCAACCATTAACTACCACATAGATAATGCATGACCCAGACTTTCAAAGCACATGACATTGCTTGAGAAAAATTAGTCTTTCGTCAACTTTTCTCATACTGACCAATAAAGTTTGCCACAAAATGTCCAATAGAATCTATGTGAGAAAGAAGATTGAACCAAATTGAACACCAGCTGTGATCCATGTTACTGTTAAGAGAACTTATCAGCCAGGTGATCACACTGAAACCCCATTGCTTTACCGAATATTCAAGTAGTTAAGTACTTCCGTACAAAGAATACCACAAATGTTATAGAATGCTATAATTGTATCTACAATCAACACAGCTTAATAAGTCCTAATGAAATGTACAAGTACTAGAGAGCCAGTGTAAATGGATTCTTTTTGAAGTCTTACAACAGATGAGAAAGGTAAGTAAACTATGAAATGAAAACACTCCCCAGAAGCAAAAGCTATCTGGATTGAATTGTGTGCAGTATGGAAAAACGAATTACCCAATGGGCTCACCTGCTTACCATTAAACAGAGAACAGGATATGTGTAAAGATTCGGTGCAGAAAAAAGCACAAGAAGTAATTCCAATAATAAGAAACAAAAGAAAACAATGCAGCAATCATGAATAAGAAGCTGAATATATATAACTAGCTCACTTTGCTTTTGGTGTCTGCATTGTTTCTTCACGCTTCTTCACCAAGTGGTAGAATGGCACTTAGATGTCTTCTTCAGCCCCTACCTGTCCCACACCTCCTGCAATCGTTCAGAGACACTTTTTCCTTAGAATGAACTTCCAAAGATAAACCTATTATACATGTATTTACGAAGACCAATAGTGAGTGAGCTCCTCATAAAATAAAGCCCGTCTGATTGCTATGTACAACGACTAACAAACAAACAAGCAAGCAAACAAACAATGCAATCCCTTCAAAGGAACTCCTCGGAAACTACCTGCACTACCAACAACCAGTACCCCAAGACAAAATTTGAATAGAAAGGAAATGTTTAAAACTAAGCGTCTCACTGTATATTAAGACACAATCAAACTTTGCAACTTTCTTTCTTTTTTTCCTTCCCTTTTACTCCAATACTTGTATTGCACTCAACACTCAACAGGCAAATGGACCAACAATGGGCCAGCGAATAGCTAAATGACCATTGTAACCTATAGTTGATGGCTATATCTCATTTCCAAAACGTAAAGTTTCTTTCTTTAAGCTCTATCCTTTGATGCCTAGCTTACTGTTTGTTAAATGATTATTTCCAATATCTGCAAAAAGGAGCAAACCATCTTTTTCATCATCAAAATTATTCAGACAAATCAAATCTTCCAACTCTCATCTGTAGCAACTAACATCAAAAGAGGGTAAGGAAGGAACTAAATTATTAAAATGTATAGATTGTAGAGATTTTTCACAGTTCTTCAAAAGCGAAGGTGACAGAAAATGAAAAGGGAAACTAAACAAAGGGTGAACTAATCAACTCTTTCCAACTATCGTAGAGTATTTTACAGAAAAGCCTCCATTGAACAGTATAGCATCATTTTCAACCATCTCCAGAACCTCAGAATCTTTGAAGAAATCTCAACTTTGAGAAGATTATAAGCTGCTGGTATTAGAAATAAGGGGCAATACGAGAAGAAATGGAAGAGAAAGCTGAAAAAGATAATCAAACACATGTTTACTAGCTTACAACAAAATGTAGAACAACAATGACAACAAATGTATAGCATTCATTTGTAAAGTTCCAAACTTGGAAAACTTATATCTGCCAAAAGCTCAGATCTACAAGAAACTTATCAAAATCTACCTGCACCCAACCAAGCTAAAACAAAGATAGCAGCAAACAGATGCCCGGTTTAACCGATGAGTAGGTTTCCGTAAAAGCAACTTTAAGCTCCTCAAGAGCAACCAGAAACCAGCATTTTCGAAACAAAAGGACTTAACGAGTGAGATGCATGCCAAAGAAACCAAAAAGCAAGCTTTACTACAACTGAACAAATATATGCAACCAACAGGTTCAAAAAATAAAGAGAAGTTTTTATGGCTTCATGAAGGGGGGGAAAAAACACAAACTCTGCTGTTAAAATCCAAACTTTAGAACTCAAAACCAACCTTAGAAACGAAAGTAACAAATGAGGACTACCCCGTTACAGAAAAACTCGAAAGGAACAAAATGTAAGACCGAAATCATTTCAGAATCACTCTTACCAGACTAAGCTCTGCACAGAGAAAGGAGGGGTTTTCTATGGCTGAACACTAAGTATCAAAAGAAGAAAAATAGTTTCAAAGCCCAATAAAAGCTTAAACAAGCGTAGACCTATGGAGCAGACAATGTCTTGTGTTGTTGCCCAACTAGAGTTAAGTAGGTAGCTGCTTTCTTTGGCTCATTAATCTCTCTCCTTTTACTGTCTCCATCTGCCAAATTTTGTCACATGTCAGTGAACAAAACAGAGCCAGCTTCATTCAGCCATTGTTTCTTCAAGTGGCAATCCGCTTTGTTTTAATCCAAAATCTTACCAAACTATATTATTTTATGTTTAATTCATTATAAAATTTAAACATCATCACCAATTATTTGTTGAAGACACGAAACATTATCTGTAACAAAATCGAACAAATGACAAAAACAATAAGAAAGTTGACTGAACAAAATGCAGGTTCCCATCTACTGGTGCTGCATTACCTTACATTACATGTGCTGTTTCTTAGTGCATTAATCGTCTTCTACGTAACCATCAGCAAGGTGTCTGGTGAGGCACCAAAACAATGATGCCAATAAGACCATTATTATAATTCTTCAGGTCTAAGCCATGTGCCACTTCATCGAGTTTGCAGTTGCAGGACTTACCTGATATCTCAACTTTTGACTGCTTTAGCACTGTTACCTGACCCGTTGTGGGCGGTATGGACATTAGAATGGTAAAATTGCTTTACATGG
>JAOQMP010000004.1:34064081-34078374 GCA_027563575.1 Erythroxylum pedicellare | reverse complement strand
TAGGAGAGAGAGCCGGAGAGAGAGAAAGCAAGCGTGGGGGTTGTTCAAGGTAGAGCTTCCGAGCATCCTCGTGTAGTTTACTTTAATAACCTTTGTTGTCAAAAAATCGATTAGTTAATAAATTAATTAGACAAAATTTGTAAACTATTCAATTTTTAAAAATAAAAATAAAAAAATTAATTTTTATTTAATAGTCTATCTTTTCAATTAAACTTTAAACAAAAAACATTTTCCTTCAATCATATTTCAAATTCTTCAATTTCGTTTAATCTTTAACTGATTTTATAATGGTCTAATACAGGCTGAACATTTTAGACTTTACACCTCTTGTCGTATTAGTTAACTTGTAGCTTGACCTTTAAAAAATAATTTTAAACATAACTGGCCATGTTTAAATTTCAAAATACTAAATGTTAAAATGAAATCCTAGTTATATATGCTAATTTTGTCTTAAAAATGTATTCCACACATTTGGAAGATATTTAGCTTAATTAGAAGGATTCTAAAGTTTTTAAAAAATATCTAAGTAATGTTAGATTAAGCATAGATTAATCCAATGAGATTCCACTTTATCTAGATTTACCTTTGCGCACACATAAGTGTTATTTGATAAGGATGACATTTAGGCTCGAGCCCAGCCCAGCTTGCCCCAGGCCATGAGCTTATGTTTTCAAAATCGAGCCCGAACCCAATCCGAACCCAACAATTATAAAAAAAAAGATCTAGTTTATTATTTTTAATTAGAAATTTTTAAAAATAAGCTAGTAAAAGCTAGAAAGCTGGGCTGTCTAACCCATTATCATCCCTACTATTTTACAATTACATTATCACCTCATATCATATCATATCTTTTTTTCCCACTATAATTTGTTATACTCCTAAATATTGGGTCAGCCGTTTTAATCTTCTTGTTTTTTAAGATTTCCTTAATGGCTTTAACTTTGAATTTTAACAATGAGTGTTTTAAATATACATTAATTATGCTCATTATTGTTTTAATCGATATTTACTATACTAACAGCATTTACATGCATAATTTGTTAGTTATGGTTGAATTTATTTTGATTTCTTCATGTTTCACCAATCCTAACAAGCATAACAAAGGATTTATGAGAAGGCAAACTACAATGGTGACAATGAGATCCTAAGTACATGTTTAGATCAGCAAATCGTACATCAAAGTCCATTTTCACTGTCTGCAAACGTTTCAAAGAGTTTCATAATTTACACTGCAAAAGGTATGATCAAAGAGGTTAATTATCCATTCGTTACAAGTTCTCACCGCTCGCTACTCATCAATCCCATAATCTTCTCCAAAGTATTTGTCAACTAAACCGTTGGCCATATTTCTCAAATCTCCATTTTCATGAAACTGAAATCGTTCCATAGCTTCAATTCCGTCTTCTCGCTCCACGAGCTTTGCACCCTCATTATTTGGTATCCCCCTCAACACCTACATCAACATAATTCAAAATTCGAGTGCTGTAATTCTGAGACAACTGGCACTTACTTGAAAGCAAATTCTAACCAAATGAAATTCCAAGGAACACACTTGAGGAAATGATTCTTCAAACTGTTAGACAAAAATGCGACTTATGCCAAGTTTAAATCTTATTGATAAGTAGGAATGACACCTCAATAAAGCATATAACTAAAACAAACCAGAAAAAAGAGATACGAACCATCAAAATGCAGATACATATAAAGGATAGTAAACTGATTCTGCTTACCAGCTCTATGAATTGAAGCCCTAGCCTTGCAGCCTCGGTATCTGCAGACCTGACTAAGTCGATAAAACCAGGAAGGCATCCTCTACCAACTAGGGAGACCAAATGCTCAAGGATTAGGTTTGGCTTTCCACTGCCTTCGGTTGGGGCAACACAGAGGTTGCCCAGAACGTATGCTACTTCCTTTCTAATATCAAATGGTGCAGTTGAAAGGAGATGCAGCAATAATGGCACTGCCTCACTAGAATATATCATTTGCTTTTGGTCAACTGAACCAGCAGCTATATTAGATAACACCCAGGCAGCTTCCTACATCAAAGATAAGCCTCAGTTGAGAATAAAGGTTAAATTTTGAAAAAGAAGCCATAGTTACTCACCTTCTTCAGAACTCGATGCTCACACTTCAAGCATTTTGCTAGGACCTCAATAACATTATCTGAAAATCTCATGTGTTAAAATATTTTACATAAAATCTAGCAAAAGTTGGGACTCTCAAATTTTGAAAGAGAAGCATCACCAACCTGTGATTTCACGACCAGGAAGAAGCACCGCAGATATAGCATGTGAATCACCAGCTATAAGATTACCAAAACTCCTCAGCACCTAGATTAAAAATTACACGTCTAAGGCCATGCAACTATAAGTTAATGAAAAGCCATGCCCATACACGCAATTTTTTTAAAGTCCCTCTGAAATTCAAAACTGGACCCTTATTATTTTTCAAAAAACAAAAAACTGGACCCTTATTCCAAGGTCAATAAAATTTCACACATGATTAGGTTCTCAACTAGCCCAGTTTCGCTTGAACCGTGCAGCATTGGTAAAAACTTTGTTTCTCTATTACATATATTTATATGGATTAGGAACTAATTAACATGAACAAAGAGAGAATATTAAGCAGAAACTAGCCTTTCGATAAATTGTGGAACTTCATTAAATCAACAGTTCCTTTTACCCAAATGTACAAGACCAGACAAAGATATTTGAAACAGATAAATCAAAGAACAATTGGAAGAATAAACCATCAAACACTTATTACATTAAGAGCAACCTAGCATTATTTCACTAAAGCTTCGCAAACCATCTTAATGGTTGTTACCGGAATGAGCAACTGCAAGCTATTTGATGTTGCCAATCTTTGTACAAGAATCTGAAGGATATCACATTTCACCAACATTGAGGTTGCTGTGTTTGAGAGTGCTGAAAGATACACAACTACCCAGGCTACTTCAGTTGCCAATTCCTCATCCCTGAATTTGAGATGTAAATCCAAAAAAACTTACGCTTGTAGATAAGCTGACTTGTAAGTATAAGAACTTTAATGTAATAGTAGCAAATAGGTAATACTGATCTAAGCAGATAAACCCAACTTGAATGAAAATGGAGCGTTAATGTATTCTAGCATACGACAAGACTATGGTAACTTGCAACTACATGGAAAGAGGTGAAAAGTAATGTATGCAATAGAAACAAAGTAGCAACAAATTAAAAGTCAAGAGTATAGCCTACTCCATAATAATGAGATTGTGCTTACGCTTTTCTTAAGTGCCGAAGAATTGCATCCAGCACCCCATCAATTCGGATGAGTTCTGCGGCAGCTTTAGGATCTGGCCCCTACATTCAAGGACACTGGACTATGTTGTAAAGGAAATTTGAAAAGAACACACATGAAAACAATGAAGAGACATATCTATTTGCGATGAATCAAAGGATCAGATTATTCTGCTAGCAATTAAAATATAAAGCTCGGGTTTGACCATCCAAACAGATTCTTGCCTTAGGACGGGGCATGGAACTGATAAAACTAGGCCTAACTCCATATCAAAAGGCAACTTAAGGGGAAGATGTTAGGCCAAGCTTTATAAAGCTTATTAGATTCTTATTACCAGTCAATATACAAAATGAACATACTTAGCACACACCCACACTTCAGAGAATGGACATTGTCTGCATGAAATTTGTAGGACTAGACCTGCATGTAGCCAACAAGTTCAGACATCTATGGGAAGCCTATCATCAAACTAGGAATAGCTTTGATACTTTAGAAATTTTAATATGAGTAAAGTGTAGAGTATATTAGCAAGAATTGAGCTCGGGTCAACCATTGTCAAAATGACTAGAACTAGTCATTTAGATAGTTGACCCTTGTCACTTATAAATCATTTAACATTTTCATGTTTAATCAATATGGGATACTCTAACAGATACCATGATAAAACTAGGCCTAACTCCATTCTCAAAGGTATCTTAAGGGGAGGAGGATCCCCTAAGCCTTGTAAGACTTATTGGGCTCTTACTCCTACATCTACAGTCTTCAACTTAAGAGATCAAAGATCAGAAATTAGATTGACAAAGAAAGCAATATTATAGAGTAGGACCTGCAAGACTAAGATTCTACGGAAGACAAAGAAGACCAACAACAGAACAGGTAGTATAGATGCCTGGACTGGATCATGTAACCTGATTAGAGAGACATCAAAAGATGCACAACTAAAGATTAATAAGACTGCAGAATGGCTCCAATTAATCAGAAAAAAGGGAGCAATACAAGTTCGATGTGTGAGAAACAAACCTGAAGAAAGGATAGAGATGTGAGAAAATTGTTTGCTCATATACTTATATAGAGGGGTCCCAAACAAAAGGCAGAAACAATTTTGAGGCATGAAAACTAAGAATAAATCATAAACTACATATGCACCTCTCACGCACAAAGCACTGACCACCTAATCCTAGTTCAAATTTTATAAAGCACCATGATTTTAGATTCTTAGACAGTGCCCATCTTTCTAGGTTACTTGAGGTGACATGAAGAAATTCACTTTGAGTAAATCTCAAGCTTTTGACAGAACATTTAGAATCACAAGGACATGTCTTGGGAAATGAAAATAACTCTTAAGACCTCTCAAGTTTTACAC
Organism: Erythroxylum pedicellare; assembly: GCA_027563575.1. Classification (NCBI taxonomy): domain Eukaryota; kingdom Viridiplantae; phylum Streptophyta; class Magnoliopsida; order Malpighiales; family Erythroxylaceae; genus Erythroxylum; species Erythroxylum pedicellare. The sequence goes on along the minus strand of JAOQMP010000004.1, from coordinate 34,073,732 downwards.
AGTTTGGTGACCCAAAATGAGCATGTCAGGCATCTCAGAATACAGGCACAAAGTTATTCAGGAGTAAAATGCCAAAAACCTTGATGAGATTAGATAACGCCCAAGCAGCTGTCCTCACTGTTGAGCCCTTGTTTGGCAGCATCATTCTCGCCAGAGCAGGTAAGACTCCTTGGGACATTAAAATATTCCTGAACTCTTCTCCCTCGCCAGCCACATTACCCACTGCCCAAGCACACTGCTCAGCAACGGGTAAAGAGCTCTTTTCTGCAAAGCAACGCAATCATAAGCTCATCAAACAGCTGTTGTATAATTACAAGCTACAGTTACCTGATCAACAAGGATAAGATGGTCACCATAACTAAAACCAAAAATGCAACATTAAGTTTCAGAAGGTCAGAACGGTACAGTTCAAGTGCTAAATCAATATGTCATATTCCAGCTCAGAAACACGATCGCTTAGTTAGTCTTACTTTATTATCAGAATACTGGATTGCATTGCTAAAAAAAAGATACTTGCTCGTAGAAGGAGCATCACAAATAAAATAGCTTCCTGATTCTAAAATGCTATGCACTGGGAATTACCAACCTCCAAGATGGGCAATCAGCAACGGTAAAGCAGGCAATAATGCCTTTGTTTCTTCAGGTTTTCCTGCTGCAATATTTGTAAGGCACCAAGCTGCTTCAAGCAACTGCAATTGTTTATTGCAAGACGGGAAGTGTCAGACTTCAACTATAACATTCAATAATCATTTTAAACAGCTAGAGCAGCATTTTAACTTAATGCACATTGAATACAATGGAAGCGTCAGCTTGTAAGTATCAAGCATCATTAGGATAAAGTAGAATCTGAAAGAGGCAAACAGAGAATCAGAAAATTGTTTTAATATAGATATGACTGTCTATAGGACCAAGCAACCAGGTGAGAACATGGATATATACACATTGATGGTAATACAATTAATTCTTAACATCCTGATTAAATTAGTATATTAGAGATCTAATTTAAAGTAGAATTAATAATTTCGTATCTCTAGTTGAAACAGTATTAGTAGTTAGATTTTCAATTGACATGCAGAGAGAATCAAATAATTCTTTTCTTTGTGACGTTTTAAACTTCTTATAAATTTAATTTTTAATGCTTCATAATTAGCAGGTCATTTCCTAGAAAATCTTATATAACTTTCTTGGTAAGATTTCTATCTTGTCCGTGGGTATTCTAAATTTTAATCTTAGATAAGTTCACACCAGTTGGTATCAAAGGAAGGCTCTAAATCAATTATTATCCCTTTTAATTTCTTATTTTAGCTTTCAATTCCTAGTTAGTGTTTCTTCTTCTAGTTGTTGTTCTTGAACCTCTTTATTCTTTTCCCTATTCACAATTGTGTCTTTTTGTTTTTAGGGCTTCACAAGAATCGTATCCTTCATCTTCATATTTCTTTCTCTTCATTTTATGTTAGTTTGCTGAATATCAAAAAGGGGAAAAAGAAAAGATCAGGAAAGTTAAGAAAGAGTGCAAGTTAGAGTTTCATCTAGAAGCTTGTGAAAATGTCTTCCAAAGTTGGTCAACATCTAAGACAAGGAAAATACGCTCTTTCTTTGCAAGCTATGCACTAAATATTAACAAGATGTATAATGACATGAGAGATTTTCTAGAAAGACTTTTCAAATACATAATCTAATCAAATCACCAAATTGCAAACCAGAGAGCAACCTCGGGTTCTTGATGAGAGGATGCAAGCTACATGTAGCCCAATATCCCAAGAAAAAGTTGACTCCAATGATTTTGATGTTGATTATCGTGATGATGATTAAAAATTTGTAGTTAGAAGAATATTAAATGCTCAAATCAATGAGGATGAGTTAGAGCAACAAAACAAGAACATCTTTTGTAGTAGAAGTCACGTTCAAAATAAAATATTTAAGATGATTATCTGATCAAGGAAGTTATACTAATGCAACTAGCACTGTTCTTATAGAAAAGTCGAGTTAGCTTACTTTGTAGCATCCAAAGTCATAACTTGAATGGCTTAATGAAAGTGAGAAGATCATGGTGAACAAATAAGTGTTGGTTTCTTTTCCGATCAGAAGATATAAAGATAAGGTACTTGGTGATGTATTACCAATACAGGTTAGTCACATTCTATTGGGAAGGATATGACAATATGATAAGAAAGTTGCCCGTGATAGATTTAGGAATAGGTACACCTTTACCAAAGACAAAAAGTCAATTGCTCTGACATCCTTAAAAACAAGAAAGGTGTACAAAGACCAATTAAGATTGCAAAGAGAAAAGTGAGAGTCTTAAAGTTATGAAAAGAAAAAGAGTGACATCGAGAGTATTAAAGAAAAAGAGAATGAGTGATAAAAGAAAATAAAAGGTTAGGAGAAGTTTCTAAAGAAAAAGAGTTAGTATTGAAAGAAAAAAAGAACCAAGTGAACTTATACATAGAATGGAGTGATACTAGGAGTACTTGTAATACTAATGAATTTAACTCTTTTCTTTTTAAGCCGCAAATTGCCTTACTACAGGAGAATGAAAAATATGTGACCAAGAGTAACAAATGGAGGAGTTATTTGGTGTTTTGGCATGATGATTGAATTTGGATACATATGCCAAAAAGAAAAGTGTCCAATTCAAAGGAGATCCAGGTGTGTTAGAGGAAATGGTCCATTTTAAGTCATTGGAAAGATCAATAGAAATAAGCTAGACCTTATTGAAGGTTCACAGGCAAATCTTTTGGAGTAGAGAAGGAATGATGCAAGAACAACTACCATTTAGAATCCTGATTAAATTAGTATGTTATATTTCCAATTTAGAGTCGTATTACAAGTTTAGGGTTCTAGTTGAAGTAATATTATACCTACTTTCTCGATCAGTCTCAAATTACTTGATTTAACCTTTTTAGTGAGGTTTTCCTGTTCGTGGTTCTCTAAAAATTTATTTGTAAGTTCGCAACACACATATACACATGTATATATAAATCCTCAGACCTGTTCATCTGGAGAGCCAAATGAAAGGCACTGCACGAGTAAAGGAATGGTTCCAGCATTAACGGCAGCTTCAATAGGAGGGAATTCAGTCCTTGACAGCAACCGCCTCAGGTCACGAAGAGCATCAACAACTTTTTGCATCACACCTTTTCCCCTAAAGATTCAGCAGTTAAAGATAGAAGAAGCAAATTCCACTGAACACCAGATCAAGTCCATAAAACCTTGATCGGAAAGACATACCGCCCAACAAAAGTACACTTACACAGTACAACTAGCACATTAACAGGAAAAAACGCCACTATAACCATCAAGTATAGGCTACTTTCAGAATAAAATAAATAAATTCAACAACCCTTTTTAACTTCCAATTTCATGCACGAGAGTTTTACTTGTCATATGTATTAACTGTGATACTAATCATTTTTTCATGTAGCGGATAGTAACATTAACGATTGACATACTGAAAGGTAAGAGCAGACTTCAAGTTCTCTACGGCCGAGCGAGTCTGAGCTTCGAGAATCGATTGCTCTTCATCAATCATCATATCGTTTTCAATCGGAACATCGCTATCACCGGAACTAGTTCCCACTCTACAAAGCCGCTTCGCTCGAACCAACGACTCTCTCCTTTCCTTCCCCACCGCAACCGCATTTTGTCTCCTCCTATGCGCCGCAACATTCCCAACTACTCACACGCACACAATAAGCAACCAGCAAACAACAGGAGACCAAACCATATATATTTACTAAACAAAGCAAACCTTACCTGAGGACTTGATAGGCTCTCTTCGGTGAGAAGCTAATCCATCTTCGGCCATTACTTAGAAAAAAGCTTTCACAGGCTATTTGCCGAACCAAGCTCCTAGATCAACGGAGGTTTTTTTGAACGTGGAACTTGAAACCCCAAATTGGACCTCAATTTCTCGAATTCACGCGCCGAATTCTGAAACTGAAACTTGGAAGCTGATTCCTTCGTAATTGCTAAAATGCCCCCTTCTTTAACATATTTAACTTTTTGTACTTTTCCTTTTTTTGAAATTCTTAAAGTCTTCTTTTCTAAAAAAATGAATTCTTAAAGTCTTCTGAATGGGGTTAAGATATTATAATTAATGTCAGGCTATAATTGTTTAATGATGTTAGGATCGGACATAGAAAGTCATGTTTACACGTGTCACTATGCCCGTAATTACATATATTTGTTAGGTATGTTCGGTTCAAGTCTTAAGTTCGAGCTCTCTGTCTAAAATAATTCTGTCTTATTCTATCTAAGAGTAAAATGGTGTCGTTTTATCTTTAAATTTTAACGGACGCATAGTGCTTGTGTTCTTCTCCTCTTGGACAGGCAAGCCGCCAGTTTTCTTTCAAAGTCGTTTAGTTAGAGCCGCGTGTTTTTTGGCCAGAGGATCTTTTACACTTATGAAGTTTTGATGCAACATCTAATATACAACTTCAACTATTCTTATACTTACTTCTTATTATTATGAAAATTGGCGGTTTGGCTGTCCAAGGGGAGAAGAACACAGGCACTACACGTCCGTTAAAATTTAAAGAAAAAACGACACCATTTTACTCTTAGATAGAATAAGACTGAGTTATTTTGAACAAACGATCCGGACTCTCAAGTCTTCTCTTCTTGTAAATTTGTTCCACTCTGTTTTTGTCCCAAAATAACGTCAAATTATGTCTAAAAGTGACATCATTTTATGTCCAAATGTACATAAAATATATTGGGTTCAAATCTTCTGCTACCATAAGTCTATTCCAACTATGTTTCCCCACTAAAATAACGTCATTTTACATCTAAAAGCAACTACATTTTATGTCTAAATATATATAAAATGACGTCGTTTTGGAACAAAAATAGGGGTTAGAACAGACTTACGAGAACAGAGGATATAATGCCATGTGTATCGGTATAGTTAATATAATAGGAATCAACTTTAACTCAAATCTCAGATTTATTATACATTTATATACTTTTTGATGTAATTCTAAAAAAAGAAAATTTAATATTTCATCATTCCTAATTAAAATAAGTGTACAAACTTTAATTTCCTTCTCTTACTTATTCAATTTAATCATTGACCTTTAATTTAATGCTTTATATTTTATGATAAAATTTAGGATCTAATGTTTTAACTCGCTTGTCCAATTTTCTAACATTTATTTTATAATAATTACTATAGCATTCATAGTATTCAAATGTGTTAATTTATTATAACTTTTAAATATTAGGCTATTATAAATATTGAATGACTTAGGTCTAATTTTGAATAATTTCTTAAAAATATTGAATAATTTAGATTTATATACTTTTATTATGATACGTGTGATACTTCCATTATGATACGTGTGAGAGGAAGGTGAATTATGTGTTTACTTTTTTATCTTTTAAACTAAAGAATTAATTGCTTATTGTAATAAATGACACGTGTCATAATTACAAATGCAACCATAATAATAGAATAAAATAAAAGTAAAGAAGGAGAAATAAACAATTTATAATAGTTTGATTAAACAATAATTGAGTTATATTTGATTAAACAATTATTGACTTATGTTCATTTTCCTATCTCCACTTTAGAATTTGTTATCTTCTTCATTCAAAAGGTGAAGAATAACCCTTCATACTACATTTTCTTTTCTATGGAAACCTTTACAATTATCTTACTTTGCTATAATTGAAGAATAACATTTTATAAATCTTGTTTAAGGTAAAGAGTAATTTATTTGAATTTTTAATATGGGTCAAATATAGAGTTCGTTAACAAAAATTGAAAATGACTAGAACTGGTCATTTGGTTATTGTCACTTGAAATAAAAGCAACGGTAACAAGACCTGACACTAAGACTAGACTGGACATCTAGACAACACAACCAGTAAATTAAGAATTTAGACTAGATCTGTTATGATAATATATTAGAATTTTTAATATAGGTAGAGTATAAAACCCATTAACAAGATTTGAGCTTGGGTCTAATTATTGCCAAAATGACTAGAACTAACTATTTGGTTAGTTAATCCTTACCATTTATTAATTTTTTTAAAAATTCATTTTTAATCGATACTGTATACGTTAACACAATCCTTACAAAGCGGGTCATGATCAATTTCCCTAATTATAACTAGTATGCAACTTAAAAACTCCCTCTCTTATTCACACTAACAAATAATGGCTCCATATGTGTGTATGTAATGCACAAGTGTGCCCTTTAACCTTTTAAGATTCTTAGCAACTCTCTATTGTGTCTACCAAAGTTTTCGCCTATTTATACTCAAAACAATATTAAAAAGTTGTTAAAAATAAAAATTAATTGTTGCAACAACTAGTAATTGTGACGTTGGTCGACCAATATAGCACTCATGATACACACTTTTTTGCCTTTTCTAATATCGACATTGATTGACCGATGTGTCTAGATTTTGGCTAAATCTTAATATAAAATTATGTTAAATATCAAAATAATTTTCTTTTTTATTATAAAAGAATTTATGCGTTGTGTTTTATTTGCAATGATTGAGTATCTAATTCACTAAAATGATTAAGATAAAGTTAAAAAAAGATTACAATGATTTGATTAAGTCTTATCTTACTGTGCTTGATTCCTTCTTATTTTTGGTTATTCACTTAAATTACATATATGCTATATTTTGCTCATTTTCTCCAAATATTGATTGTTCAATTTATTCAATTAAGTATTTTGCTCACTTTGCTATTTTATTAAACTACATCATTCACATATTACTTGATTATATTATAATAAAACTACTAATATTACCAAAAGTAAGATCATCAATTGCAATATATTTTGCTATTTTTTTTACATTCATATATGTCTTTAGAATTACTAATACAAGGTGTTTCAGATTTTGTTAGATGTGGGTAGTTATATTATATTTATCATTGATTTCTTTTTTTGTTGCGTTCTTTTTATATTAGCACGTCATTTTACTACTCTAATTTTAGGTTAAGATGTTATATTGTCTTTGGTTAATTTTTTTTCATATAAGATGGTTTTACATTGTATGATTATCCTTTTGATTTAAGTATAACATATTACTAATCTTTATCGAAAACAGCCTCTCTACTATATAAGGGTAAGATTGTGTATTATCAGACCTCCCCAGGCGTCACTTTATCTCGGGACTTCAGATTGGGTGTAATGATGATGTTGCTAATTTTAATTTGAATTTCCTTTGAACTTTTGACTAGTTATTATTTATATATCTAGTTGATAATTTTAATTTTTTTAGAAATTAATGATAGTTTTAAACTTGTTTACCAATTAGGGATGGGCTTGCCAATCTTTTAAAGATATTTTTTAATTAAAAATATATAACAACTTATTTTTTTAATTAGTTTTAATCTAGGCCAAGGCTTACCTGAGATCTAACTCTTTTAAATTAAATGATATTATTTTACTTATAATTATTGAGTCCAGAATCAATCTGAATCTGAGCTTAACTCGTAAATCAACTCATTAAAAATAACTAAATTTAGGCCCATAAGCCAAAATTTGCCATCCCCATTACCTATTCATACTAGGTAAGGGTTTTAAATCTCAAGTAACTTGTTTATTGTGAAAGGTTAAAAAAGCTTATTTCCTATATTTCCAATCTACAAGAGTCAAAGTTGTTTATTTTTATGTTATAATTTTATTTATTCTCATAATTTATATTTCTTACTTATTATACAGTAGTTTTTATGATAATTTAATATTAATTGAAAATTTAAACTTTAAGCATATCTTTTTACTAATTTGATATTCGGTTCAATTTTAAAAATATTAATTAGATTAATAAAAAGAAAAATAAATATTTCATTTGTAGTGAATAAATTCTTTACGCATGATAGGTGATAGGTTTTGCAAAAGGAGTCGGATATATAACCTTTGTATTTACATTATTAATAAAAATTAGTTACATATTTTATTTTATTTTTCACAAGTTAAAGTATATTTATTTTTATTAATTTTCTTTTCGATATATTTATTTTTATTAAAAATTTTCTTTTTTGTTACGTTTAATTTAATTAAAATCATATCAATTGCATGAGCTAGACCCGATTAATCCAATTCATAACAAAACGGCTCATTTTGTATATAAAGGTCAGGTCTTGGATTGGGTCGAGTCTGGATGGCCTTACTCCAGGTTCGATCAACTTAAGCCTAACCTGTTGACTTAAACCCGAACCAAGCCTATTTGCCATTCCTAATTATGTAATGCACAAAATTGTTTCATTTATTTAAATCAACTTATCTCGTATATTTAGTAGTTAGATAGTTGCCAAACATACAAATTATTACTAATTAAAATAACGAAATTCAACGTTAGAATTCCTTTTAAATAATAGTTATACATAAAAATATTTAATAGTTTTGAAGAAATGTTTAAGAATAAAGTTTTAGAAAGCGGATTGAAAGCAAAATCGATGAGATAAGAAGTTTAAGATTTAAAATGTTTAACTGATATTAGACCGTTATAAAATCGATTAAAGAAAAAATAAAATAAAATAAAACAATTTAAATATAATTGAAAAAATCTATAATTACAATTTGAAGTTAAATTGAAAATATTAAATAATTAATTTTAATTTATAATAATTTATTAATTTATACAAAATAAATATTAATTAATAAATTTATTAATTTTTATAATAAAATTTATTAATTTTTATAATAAAAGTTATTAAAATAAATTAAAAAACCGATTGAATGAATTAAAAATTTTAGGGGCTATTTGTTTGCGCTTTTTTTAGTTTTTGATTGTGGGTTTTGTAAATTAAAAAATAAGTCTTAAAATCGTATTTGGTTAAACACGCTTATATATTTCGTTGTAAAAAAAAATGACATTTATTTTACGAAAATGTAAAAATAACGTTTTCATAATTTTTAAAAATAGGTTTTCGTAATTGTTTTTTTCACAAAAACATATCATATTCAACTTTTTTCTTCTCTGCATCGACTTCCTCTTTTTTTATGTGTCTTCAATACCTTCAAGTTTGTTTTTATACCTACTTGTTGTTTCTGCAATTTCTCTTATTTCTCTTCTCCATAACATCAGACCATAATAAAATAGAAAAACTTGGTGTGATGAAAAAGAAATGAAAATCATAAAACAAAAAAGAGATGTAGTCATACTTACTAAAAACAACACATCGAACTTCTCCTTTAAGAATAAACTTCTGTATTTTTTGTAACGATAAAGAAGACGATTATATTTCTGCTTTGTTTTTGCTTCACCTCCTCTCCTGCTCAACTTTTAACGAAGACCTCATCTGATTCTCCTCTCCTGCTCAACTTTTAACGAAGACCTCATCTGATTCTTTATTAAGAGCCAAAATAGCATTTTTTGATTCTCACGTCTTTTAAATCCGATAATTGTATAGGTATAACTGTTTTCTTCTTCCTCACATCTTCGTCTTTGCAACTGTTTTATTCTTCATCCTCACATTATTATTTGTCCTTTGTCCTCACATATCTGTGGCTTTTTTCTTCTCATCATTTAATGTGCAGAACCTAGTCTTCAAAGTGAGTCTTCACATATCTTTTTTTTTTTTAAGGGAAAAAGAACAAATAGTTACATAATGCTGCGTGGGTGTCGAGACCCCGCCATATCCTCTAGGAGGATCGAAAGGCACCCGAAGGGCGCATTAACAAA
>JAOQMP010000004.1:33994478-34006653 GCA_027563575.1 Erythroxylum pedicellare | reverse complement strand
GTTATAAAATTGAATAAAATTAAAGAATTTAAATTATAGTTGAAAGAGATTATCCTTGCAGTCTAAAAAATTTAAAGATGAATTAAATAATAAATTCTTAAATAAAAATTAATTGATTTATTTTAGTTTATTAGAACTTATTAATTAATAAAAATGATCAACTTTTAACAACAAGAATTATTAAAATAAATTGAATCAAAAAGTTAAAAATTAAACCGAAAAATTGGATGATTTCAAATTTTCACAATTAAACCGATAAAACAAGTTGAGTTTTTTAATTAACGATTATTATAGTGAATGAAGAGCAAAGTGATAAGTGACAAAAATAAGAGTTTACCTAGATTTTTTATGAAATGGTGAAAATTATATGTTTAACTAATATTTAAAGATATATAAAATTTCACGCAGATAAATAATTTATCACAATTATCTTTAATTATTAATTTAATTCGAATGAATTTAGTATTATGATATTAGTGATATTTGATTAGTCTAATTTGATATTTATATCACATGAAAATAACAAAATTATAAAAACATAAATTTTTAGATAACAAAAAATTAAAAATAAAATTTGTTAAAGACCAAATAATTTTTTTATTAATTTTAAAATTACATCAATACCTAATCATTCTATATTATCTAATTATGACATCACATATTTTAATTTAATTATTTATAAAATAAAAATTTCAATAAAATTAAAATTTAAAATTAGTTAAAATATAATATACTATTTTAAATAATAGTAGAATTTAGATTTTTTTTTAAAAATAGGATAATTCATAGCTTTTGCCTTGAAGATAAGGTTGACAATCATTAATAAAATAAAATAAAAGTAAATTTGACATTTTGATTGGTAATCGCAACGACGCGTAAGCACTTAAGATCGTAAGAAACAACCACCGGAGCGAGTCCACCACGACTTTGGTACGTGACTGAAAGTTCGTGAAGTGGGGTCCACGCAGGCCCAGAACCAGTACACTTCTTCTTCGTCTTCTTCAACTTGCCTTCGCCGAATCCATAAAAGAGGAAAGAAAAAGAATACACAATCCAAAACATACTTTTTCTACGTCTTGTCCTTAACTGTTGCGCGGCGTTTCTTTCTTTCTTGTTCCTCTGAGCAACGGCACTTCTTTCACTTTCGTCGAAACCTTGCTTTTTAAGGACATTTTCGTCATTACACGCGCTCTTTCCTCAACATTTATACACGACTTTACTTTTCCCTCTTTCAACGGCCTCTGCCTCTGGCTCCCATGTCCTAAGCAGCGAGAGGCACAGAATCTAAACGATACTGTGTTTGGTCTGAAGAGAATTTTGATTTTCTTTTTGAATTTTAATTGATTTAAAAATGGATGAGAACGGCGAAGAGAGGCTCATAGCTATGGCGCGCCACATAGCCCAAAAGCTGGGCCACAACGAGTCTATGGCCGACGATATTTTGCAGATCTTCTCCAACTTCGACGGTCGATTTACTCGCGAGAACTTGAACTTGCCCGATAAATTCGGCCCCGACGATCCCCGAACCCTTGCCGCTGTGGACCACACTCTCAAGTCCTTAGAACGTCAGATCTCGCAATACGTAGCTGCCGATCACCCTATCTGGTCCGACTCCGCCGACTCCTCCGCCTTCCTTGATGCTGTAGACGACTTGATTGCCGTCGTACGGCAGTGCAGCTCCATGTCCGCCGTTGCTGCCAAAAATATAGGCGCTTGCGCCGAGGAGTTGCTGCAACAGGCTATGTTTCGCTTGGAGGAAGAGTTCGGTGTCTTGATGGAGAGAGGCTGTGAATCAACGGATAACCTCTCCTTTGACTCTGAGGACGACGAAGAAGAAACCGGCGATAACGGCGAGATAACGGTAGCACAGCCGCTGACGGACTATAACGTTATCATCGACGCGCTTCCGTCGGGAGTGATCAGCGATCTTCACGAGATGGTTAAGCGTATGGTTGACGCAGGTTTCGTGAAGGAGTGTTCACACGTGTACAGTAGCTGTAGAAGAGAGTTTCTTGAAGAAAGCATATCGAGGTTAGGGTTACAGAAGCTGAGCAACGAGGAGGTTCAGAGGATGGCGTGGCATGACATCGAAGACGAGGTTGTGAAATGGATAAAGGCGTCGAATGTTGCTCTTCGGATCCTGTTCCCTAGTGAGCGTCGGTTGTGCGATCGTGTTTTTATGGGATTCTATACAGCTGCCGACTTGTCGTTCATGGAGGTGACCAGAGGGTCAACGGTTCAGATTCTGAATTTTGCGGATGCTGTGGCGATTGGTAGTCGGTCTCCGGAGAGGTTGTTTAAGGTTATGGACTTGTTTGAGACGTTGAGGGATTTGATGCCTGAGTTTGAGTCTAATTTCTGTGATCAGTACTGTTTGATTCTGAGAAATGAGGCGATTGCTATATGGAAGAGGTTGGGTGAAGCGATCAGAGGGATATTTATGGAGTTGGAGAATTTGATCCGGCGAGACCCGGCTAAATCTCCGGTGGCGGGTGGTGGGGTGCATCCGATTACCCGGTATGTGATGAATTATCTGCGTGCGGCTTGTCGGTCAAGAGAGACATTGGAGCAGGTTTTTGAGGAGAGTTCTAATGTTGTCCCGGCAAAAGATTGTTCCTCGTCAGCGTTGTGTGTTCGGATGGAGTGGATCATGCAGCTTTTGGAGACTAATTTGGAGCTGAAGTCCAAAGTGTATGGAGACCCGTCTCTGTGTTGTGTTTTCATGATGAATAATTGCAAGTACATTGTGCAAAAGGTTAAGGATAGTGAACTGGGTTTGCTGTTAGGAGATGATTGGATTAGGAAACATAGTGGGAAGATTAAGAATTTCATGTCTAGTTACCAGAGAATCACTTGGAACAAAATTTTGGGAGTGTTGAGAATAGACATGAGCAATGGGCCTGCTCATCTTAACAATGTCGGGAACTCTACCTCTATGAAAGAGAGAATCAATATTTTTAACATGTCCTTGGAGGAGATTCATAGAACACAATCGCAATGGACAATCTTCGATGAGCAACTAAAAAAGGAGTTCAAGATGTCGTTATCCAAGCTCTTACTTCCTCTCTATGTCAATTTCCTCAGCAAATTCCAGAACTCCCCAGAAGTTAGGAAGAACGCGAACAAGTATATCAAGTACAGCTTGGAGGACGTTGATGTCCGAATTAATGAGTTGTTTGAAGGTGGTAGTGGGTCGTCGAGTGGTGGAGGTAAGTGAAACTATATATATATACATATATATATTAAACCTGAGGAATTGCGTCTGATGGATCAATGGCTTCTCTGACTGTATCTATTGTAATAAACAAACATATGTAGTGATTGGTTGTTGTTAGATATTTTGCAAGTTGGATTGTCAATATTCTGTTCGATCAATTGCATTCTGGTTGACGTTCTTGTACATTTGGATTGAGATTTGCATTCCATTTCCAAGAATTCTTTCATCCATGTTCTAAGAGCATATGTTAAAAAGAAGCTTGCGAAAGAGAATTTTGATACGATGTATGCATGCATCATTTTGACCATTCTCCACCTCAATCCTAGTTTGAATTCTGATAAATTAATGCTATAGTTCTAAAAACATGTTTATTATTTAAAATAATAATTAAAAAAGATTTAATTAAGCGTTATGAATGTACTAATATTTTTATTTAAATTATAATCTAATTTTATCATAATTCAATCCAACTTAAACCCACTCGTGGATAAAAAAAACTTGATGCATGTTATTTGTACACGATCGTGTGCCTAATAAGTAATAACTAACCACATTATTCTTTTGATAATGGTTTGGATGTGTCACATAATGGCAATATTAAAAGGAAGAACTCCACAAGATTGGGACGGGGAATCGAAATTCACTAATCATTGATATACACTTCTAGAGTAGTGACTTTCTGTCAAATCCTTTGTGGGCAAATAAATGCCTCCTAAATTACTTATACGTTAACCTTGAAAGGCATTAATCATTTGTGAACAACAAAGATCACTTGTCCTCCAGAGCAGCAGTCTTGCAGATTGGACATGAGTTCTTCATTGATAGCCATTTCTTGATGCAGCTTACGTGGTAATCATGACCACAAGTGCTCAAGGCCCCTATATCATCCATGTTCTTATACTCTTCCTGCAATTTGCAAAGACTTGACTGTTAGAATTAGTTCGATAATGTTTAAGAATGAAAGGGCCATGCAGAAATCAACTATGTGTATTATACCAGGCAGATCACACAGCTTCCTTCTTTTTGATCTAAAGAGAAATGTACTGTTTCCGTCAAACATTTGGACATCAAATCTTCTGATAAGCCGGTGTTTACATGGCCAATCCTTTCTCCCAGTGCCAGTAATTCCTGTTCATGACAGGAAGTCAGATGATTTATGGAGTGAGACAGACGTGATGTGTATAAAGGAAAACGAAAAGGGTCAGTGACAACCTCGTAGCTCATGTTGTCTATGTCTAGCCTCATTTCCCTATGCTGATCAAACATATTTCTGGAGCCATAAAAATGGGAGCGTTCTACAACCATGAAACCCTGTTATACAAAAGCATAGTCCTTGTAAGTATGTCTTAGTCACATAATCATCTCAAGGTACTGGTGGTAATTGCTCGTCTTGAAAATATTGCATGAACCAGCATCTCAGTAGACAGTAGTATGAACTCTACTCAATTGACGGGGTCAAGTAGAAAACATTTTCATTTTAAAGTTCATCTGAAAGAGCTGCTTCCCGTTCTAAATTTAAAATAGGTGAAATTATTGAGAAAGACCATATATACCTCTGATGAAAATCGCTCATGAAGACATGCCTCACTGGATAGTGATCGGTATCTCTCATGTGAAATCCTTGATCTCCCATTTCTGTCGCCACTTCGCCATACTGTAGTTGATAATTGCCTTGGCTGTCTAGAGGAGTAACTTTCAGCCACCAACTGCAAGTTATCATCAGAAGGGACAATGTGAGAAGGGACAGTGTGACCCAAACGTAAACTACTTGAGGAAGCCCGGAAATTTGGGCTAGGTCTTTGTGAGTGGCTACTTCTTATTCCCCTCTCAAAATGTGTGGAGGTAACATGAGGACTTTGAGAAACAGAATTTCTTCTTGAAATAAAATCGTGTTGATAACCTCTTACATCTACAGACGCATTAATCGCGCTGTTTCCAGCAGGGAAGTGGTTTGTCTCATGACTAAAGCCACCAGTATCTGTATTGCATAAGCAAGAAAACCTTAGAATAAGAAATTTCTATGCGAGGTAAAATTATCTCTCAGTGACTAACCTGAAGGTATAATCCTTCCAGGAGGTGGAGACATTCTGGCATGGCTCCATTCATGTGTTGAGGCACTTGAACTCTGGCCTGGAAACTCCAGGGAGCCATGATGGTCAACAGGGTGACTTGCAGAGAAAGAAACATGAGAATGAATGCCAGGGAAATGGGTCCTAGCCAAGTTAGACTCCGTATCAAGGGTAGGCCTACTTCTTACATTCCTGGTAGAGCCCTCAGCCCTAAATGAGAGATTGCCTCGATAACTAGGGTTCATGGTGAAGTGTTCCCAAGGCATGCATTGAGAACCTAAATTTGGTTTCTCCTGCCTCAACTCCAAAGAAAGAGGGAGCTCAGAAGAACTTCCACCCCCATAGTATCTACTTGTACTGCCCCTCTCACAAGATGAAGGGATTCCAGGACTTTTTCGCTTGTGAGGTCCTCTTCCATTTCCCATTGTGAGATCAACAAAACTACCCTCAATACCAGGCATAGTCTGTCTCTCACAGTTGGAAGAAGATGCATGATGTGCATAATTATCTGGGAGCGAGCAGAAGTTTCCAGCAGTTGATGGATGAAAGGGATCATGAGATGGCCCAGAAGTATCTGGTTGATAATGTAATAGAGATGGACCAGAAGTATCTGGTTGATAATGTGATACTTCAACACTGTGATTGGAGGACAAAAAGGCATTCGGTGCAGAACTCCAAGGAGAAGTAAAATGGACTCCATCAACAGGGATATTTTCAACAGGATAATAGAAAGGTGCATTTTCTGCAGGACCAGACCCAGCTGCAGTTGATGTTCATCAGAACTGAAGTTAGTCCATGAAGATAATTTTTACATAGAACTATCTCATGAGTAATGTAAAGAAGCAGGCTGCACACTGTTACATTATAGTTGTGGCAACTATGATTAGAAATAAAACCTGTAAGGGAAAGGAAATTCAGAATACAATAGGGTGTGAAAGAAAGGAAGGAGAAAAGGCAGTATTTTTTATTGTGTTGGAACTGCGTGAAATCATAAAATGAGAAATGAAAATAGTCGTCTTGTAAAAGACAATTTCACAACTTTGAACTCATACATTTTCAAATAGAGGTGACAAAAAGTTATCACTAAAGGCTTAAATCTTATATTCCCCGTTTGGTGAGCATATGGTGGGGCACATGAACAGAGTTTCTTTCCACCACCATTTGAAAACGGAGGAGAACATATTTGACCATATCTTTACCATTCTTTTCTTCCCAACCCTTTCTCCTCCACAAAAACACCCCTCTAGTGAACCGAACCAGTTATAATTATTCTCAGTACTGACTATAGTGGCTCCAGTGGAGTTAGGCGACTTCTAAAGTATTTACAGAACAATAGTCACCTTCATTTTCAAGATATTCAAGAATAGGGACCTAAAAAACACAACCGCGTACCCTGCCACACTTCTGGACGAAATATAGTAAGCCCACCCTTCCAAGTAAATGAATCATAAATTGGCAAATAATAAAAACAGAAGAAATCATGTTTAGTCGCTGTACCCATATTGTTATAAGGTTGCTCTAAATGTGCATGATTCCACTCCTGATCTTGTTCATTCTCAAACATTTGAGGCGTGTTTAAAAAATTTCTATGATCCATAACCATATACGTTTGTAGCCAATCTAGATTATGTACTGGGGTGAAACCACAACCTGCAGGACAGAGAAGCATCTGAATAATAAGGTATGAACAACAAAATTCCTCAAGCATACACATTGTGGACGTACTTCGATGCCCCCAAATGGTTATTAGCAGGTCATCAATGGATAATAATTTCTTCAACAGCACTCAGCCAATATTGCTAAAGAAACAGGAAAAAAACTAGGAAGAAAAGAGAGATAAAAGTATAAGAAATACTCCACAAGTTCGCCCTAATATCTGACTTAAATATGAGATAAACAATCTTATTATCTACTCTCCTTGGTGATTCATGTGCCTGTCAAAAATTCCTGAGCAAATTTATGTTTCAATTAATTTGGTAGAGAGTTGTTTTCACCAGGAAATTTCCATTCACAATGTGAAATAAAGAACTTGTTATCAGGTAATTCAACAAAAGAAAATGGATTGACGAGGAAAATATTTTTTTTAGGTCTTAGAATGGGGAAATAGGTAGGTAAGGTTCTTGCAAATTAAATTTGCTCCCACTTCAACTTTATTTCAACAATTGCAAGCCTTCCACATTTAAGCTGCATCAGATATTACACTTCATATTTCAGTAATTCAAGGTATAGCTACCATGGTGAAAGAAGATGCATTAATACGTCCATGAAAAGAGTTGTTCAACGAAATCCTCAAGATTTCAACTACTTTCCCATCAAAAGTTTTGAAATTCGTTTGTCTTTATGAGAAGTCTATTAAGGAAATCGACAATGAAAGAGAGAGAGAGTTGATCTCTATTGGAAAGTAGGGGTTTCTGGAAAAAAAAGTTATCACCAATTTGCAGCTTCACATAACAACAGATTTTAGTTCAACCAAAATAAATCAGTAAATGCAAAAGCCAAGTATGCTATTAACACATCTGATTTATTCTATTATCTTACAGACTTTTTCATAACTACTTTGCTTAGTATCCTTTCATACATAAGAATAAGAACCTGGATTCTCAAAGATTACCTGGAAGTGGAACATAAAATCTCACTGAACTTGTAACTAGAAGGTTATGGTAATGATGTATGGACCTTTATGCACCCAAGAACAAAGTAAAATACTTGTGCCCACACCACAGAGGAACAATCAGACAAATGTGGCTTCAAAACTTTGGAGGAGTGGAAGACTGATGGATTGGCAATTCTTTCAAGATCAAGAGTCATTTAAAACAAACAAAATGTGGGAAGTTTTTATAACATGTAACATGATCTAACATTCATGGGGATAAAACTTTGTATAGAGGTGAAAATGTACTTCCACTTTCCCCGTAAACAATTAGTAAAGGAAGACTGAAGAATAGTATAGCACAAGAGATAAAGAACATTGATTTTAAAAAGTAAAGTGTTTTGAATTATTCATACTTTCTCTTCCTTTCTTAAGCCTTATTTCTTTTACAAAGAAGGAATTTCGCTAGAGATATCGAGGAGGTGCTATTAATGAAGATCTTCCAATTTCTCATCAATAAAGGTTAAACCCCCTTTTGGAATCTAGCCTTGGATGTTTGTCCTCATCAATTGCATCTTTATCTTCCAACTAGGCATATATACTGCCATCTACGCAACATTAGTAGCTATAAACATTCATCATAAAAGACTGCAATACCTGGCATATCTACTGACTTATGAAGAACAAATTACTTTAACATGATCCTGAGAATTGGATAGTTGATCAAGTTCATATGCAAGGTAAAAAAATCCAGGACCAAAAATTCAACAAGAGATATATCACATTTAGGTTTCTCGTCCACACAAAATGGAAGCCATAGACAATAGCTTGCCGGCCCCACGTTTGATCTGATTGAACAGATTCATTTTCGAAGATTGAAAAGGATAAGAAATATCAACAACAATATATCCAATACAAACTCCCCCAAGATAGATGCATAAGATACTTATTCAAGATACATAATCAATAAAATCTCAATAATACACATCATCGTACAAGTTCCAGATATCCAGTTATCTCTGACAAATTACTAGACAAATAGAACAACTAAAGACAGACATTCAGTGAATTGCTTCATTTTGTATAATTGCAAGTTCCACGTTAACCAGAAATCAAGCTCAAATCTGAAACACAATCTTGGATGCATTTGATATTTGAGCTTTAAACATGGACAGGGTAGGTATATGTCTACCCTAAATAAGTACAAGGGATTCTGGAGAGGGCAGAAGCTTCAGATACAACCTCATGAAGGCCATTTGGAAACATCTCAGGAGAAGATGCCTAAAAAGCAAATGGGCTATCACAGTGTCCAAGTGTTAAGCACTCTTTAATCGAGCCGCAGAAAACTTCGTCAGCAGAAAAGTTAAAATCACTCAAGAATTCAGCCTCCTGTCAAGCAAACCCAAATGTCTCCCATCTCGCCAAGAAGAATAATTATCATTTTTTGCACTATGAGAAAGAGGAGTGTCATGCAACTTTCTCATCCCTGCTGAAAATCTATATTAACCTGAAGGAATCGGGCATTGAACAACTTAAGTTAAGCATCACAAACTCAATGCCTTTAACTATTGCCCCACCTGGTCTTCTATTAGTAACTTACAACCTCCTAGAGATCATAATGGAGAGGTAACTGCTACATTTGTCTGTGATAGCTAATGGAACAATTACCTTTGCTTGCAACCCACACTTATGCCTACTGCCGTCATCAAATAGCATCACGATCGTAAACAATAGGTTTCTCACCATTTTGATTCAGCCCAAATATTTCTAAAAATTATGTACTTAAGCAGCTTACACCCCCTTGAATAAGCATTCATTAGGAGATCCAACATTACAAAGTACTTGGGAATTCTACCTCAGTATAGCCATGTAAAAGTGGCAAATAGTTTGTTAGAACTTTTGAAACCCATGGGAATATAATTCTAACCGACTCCCAATTTCCTAACCATGATCAGGAAAATCGCTAGAGATTTCTTTTATCCTAATGGCCCACTCAGCCTGCTGGTATAACCTCACAATAGTTAGCCTCAATTCCATATCACAGGATGACCCAAAACAAATGAACTTCCAAAGAAAGAAGTCTAAATAAGTCCTGAACGTGGAAGTGGAATCTTTAGTACCATGTACCCTGCTCTCCACAGTGAAGACTCACTTATATAACTCCTCAACACATGGAGCTCTATCCTGAAGAGGTATAGGATCTAATTTCAAATCTGTTCTTCAGTAGCCACTGGACCCTACAATGCCTGCAACATCATTTGCAATTTAGAACATATGTATAACCATTTCCCTAACTGATAGTTGGACATGTAAAGAGAAGCTACAAACATCAGGACGTTTAGGGAAAGAATTATCAAACCTTCTCAACAGCAACTCTAATGACTCCCGAAGTTTAAAGACGCACACATCAAATAGCCCCGAACCTGCATAAAAAAAGCCATCTAAACCTACTTGATGCTAAAGTAATCCAAGTAATCTATGACCTATGGCACTAAGAAAACGAACCCCGTCCAACAGGCAGCTACATCAAATACCACGAAGTTTTAATGCAGATTAACGCCTATAATTTTCTTATCTTCTCCCATAATCATGTATGACATGCGATTTCCAGACTTTTTACAGGAAATTTTATTAAAGCAAGAAAAATCACGAATTAAACACATCATAACGGAATTGAACGGGGCTAAGAAGAGTAACACAAAAGGTTATATTTAGTCAAAGAATCTACCAAAATATAAAACCCAAGCAGTAACAACAAATTTAAGGTTAAGAGATGGATAATGAGCACCGAACCGGACGTCAGCAAACAAAAATCAAAATAGAAACAAACGGTCAAACAAACCATAATGCACTAAAAAAGCTAAAACCCGAGCATCAGAAACCATGGAACAAACGATCAAGAGAAAAACCAGCAAAACAAATCAAGCGAAAGATGATCAACCTCAAAAAAGATTACGCATGATCAATCAAACATAAAAACACACGTAACTCTCTCCGTACGGTAAAATTCATCAAACAAGTAGATGATCGGCCGTAAAACGTACCTCGGTGAAGAGGTTGATGACTAATATGATGGCGACGGAGCAACAGCTGACAGCTAAAACAGCATACTGTAGAGAGAAGGTTAGAGTGAGAAAGGGAGGAGAGAAATAAAGTGGCTCGGTGCGTCTGGCTTCGTTTCGCAGAAATAAGAGGAGGAGAAAATGGCTGGTTCGCCAAACAGCCACCGGTTACCGGCACCACCTGTATTAATATCTTTTTAAAACTTTTATTAATACTGCTGTGTCATTTATATAATTGGTTATGCTATTTATTTTATATTGTTTGCTACGGTACCGGGACAAGCCCGTGTGACGGTTGCCTTCCTGGTTGTTTAGAAGGTTGAGCTTTACGCTGACACGTAATTTGTTAGTTTAAAAGATTTAATTATTATAAAATTAATTAAAATTAAAATTTGTTAATTTAAAAGATTTAATTATTATAAAATTAGTTAAAATTTTAATACAATTAAATTTTAATAAAATCAAAATTTTATTAGACGATTCTAAGATTTTAATCATTGAATCCGCCGAACAAATTAAATTTTTAATCATTGGAATAAACTATGAATATTTTTGATATATTATTTAATTCATATCTTAAAATTACTTATTTATTTTTTTAATTTACTAATTTTCCTAATATATCAAAATAGGTTACTTTTTCAAATATTATATGATATAGGACATCAAATATTAAGCATTATAGGACGTCATGATAAGAATATTTGTGACGGACATGAAGAAAAGAAGTCTGATTTTAGAACAGAAGAACTTGGATATGCATCGGGTAAATCTTTAAAATGACGTAATAGCTTAAACAATAATTTCAGCTGTTGACAAAATTTGTCTGATATAAAAATATAAAAAGTTCTATTAAATGTCCTGATTGATTTAATTATTTAATATACAAAAAATTATCCAAAATAAATATCCTCATTAATACAATTAAATAAAATATAATTATGTAAACTATAAAAGCTAAGTATAAATAAAGAAATTAATAACTCATTTTAATATATAAAATAAAATAATAAAATAAAATAAAATAAAATTTTCTCTCTTTTATTCTTATTCTCTTTTTACCTTTTTCTTTATTAATTCATTTTCTCTTCAAAATTTATAACACCATGTTCTTTTATTTATTTCTATTATTATTATTATTATTATTACTAGTATCATACTTTATTTATTTATTTTTTTCTTCATGTGGGTCATTTGAAAATAATGTCTCTACTAGTTGAGAGCAAAATAGCCTACT
>JAOQMP010000004.1:33962499-33975112 GCA_027563575.1 Erythroxylum pedicellare | reverse complement strand
AATCTATACATCTACATCTCTCTCTCTCTCTCTCTCTCTCTATATATATATATACATCAACTTCAATTATTATCTCTTTTTCTCCTTAAATTCTGTATATATATGTTCATGATACTCACTTGTATTATTTAAAATTATTAATACTGAAACTCTCTATAATTCGCAATTCATGAGTGGGGATTGATTAGTTAACTAGACATTCGCATTATCTGCTAATCAATAATGCCCACTGCCTATCATTCCCTACGTCCATTATGGGGGAAAGATGAAGCATAGGAATGTACCATGTTGTTTCAGGTCGGACACAATGTATACTATGAACTCGCTATAATTCTCTACCTGACCTGGGAATTTGCTAGCTACCTAAGGGCTTCCATTAAGACATATGTGTCCAACGCACACATGATGTTCTGTGACAACACGCAAGAGCATGTTTGTGTGTAATGGGCACACAATTTTGTATCTGTTCGTGTGATGTGTGTTTGAGGGAGAGAGAGCTTTGGATACCCAATTGGGTAACGAATAAGAAAAGGCACCAATTGCTTTGAAGGAAACTCCGAATGCATGAAGCCAAAACAAGAAAATTAGTATATTTTGTTAGATTATGACTTTTTCTTTATCATTATTGAATGAATTATATATGGAAGATGAAAATGAAACCATATGAGGATGATCAAAGTCAAGTTAATTAGACTAAGACATCAACAAACAAACGTGTGGGGTCTCTTCACACAAGTTTTTTACAATTTTTATTTATGTTTGTCTTTTTCTTATAATTAAGATTTTAAATTATAAATTGCGGGTTACATTACATCGTAATCATAAATTACACTATAATTATGATAAATTTACGATCATCTTTAATATCACAATTACAATATTAATTTCTCAGTAAAGGTGGGTTCACAATTTGAAAACAGACAGGAAAGGATGGCAATTGCATGTTGTCAGCCGACTATAACTTATCTGAGTACTATTCTAATACCCTTATATTATGCCACGTATATAATTGCAAAAATCTTCCATGGACATTTTCCTTGGAAGGAGGAGGAATCATGTTAATTAGTTCGAAGACAAGCTAGTCCTATGACGGTGGCTTGTCGATGAATGATGACAACAATAATCAGAAAATGTGATAAAGACTAGATTAATTCATAAGTTGATGTCATTAAGAATGGACATGCATGCTAGTTAGAGCTAGCAGTCATAATTGAGTTCTGTTTGTGCTGTATTGGAAAACAGCTTCAAAGTGCAGAAAGCAAGCAAGCATACTATTCAGCATTCACGTAATCGCCGTCTCCATGGATTGATATCGTGAAATATTGGTTGAGCTCTGCCGTGATGATATGACTTTATAATAATTATTTGTTTCAGCAATTTTTCAGGCCAGTGAAGTGATGGTACCCTAATCATTTATTCGAAGAAAGAAGAATAGCTTATGCTCGATGAAACCAAAGCTCCTAACCCTCTTCCCTTCGGTTCAATAATTGAATGATGTATGTGTAGGCCGAAATAACCTTCTTTCCATTTTCAGTATTTACTATCGAGAGTCTTACAGATATCTAGTAACTACTTATCTCGAGGGCTGTCTTCAGTGTTATATAAGATTCTTCTCTTTTTTTTTTTTATCAGGTCTAAGTGCTGCCTCCAACATGTGAAATGGGTCCATAAATATGCTGTTCTTACCATAAATTTAGTAGTACTAGAGCTTCGTTCATCAGCAAAGTTTACTTGACCAATTAGATAGCTCAGTAGCTACAACAAGAGCTAAACAATCAATTTACTATAATCAGAATTCGTTATTGAAATCATAGAAATCGTACTTAGATGAGAATTCTTAATTTTCTCATTTTTATAAATCCTTTAATTCTGAGTATAGGGGCTTGGTATTAAGAAGGGTTTAAGTCAATTATTTCATAATTAATTTAATACAGAATATGATCAAGCTGGATTAAGAAATTAAGTTGCAAATGTGCTTAGTTAATTATACCAAAAAAACGACATAGGTGGTAGGACTCAGTACCAAAAACCTGTACCGCACATATGTAAATCTGATTTTTAGCTTTTTCAATAGCTAGGTGTTCACGTGAGGAAGAAAGTACAGCAGGGTCCTGTATAATGATTTACAGTTAGATTCTCACATATACTTACCTGGTAAGCATTCAAAGTATATGTCTTGTTATTAAGAAGATTATACAATATCCCTTTTTATCAAAAGAATTTAAGAAACTGGAAATATATTAGTAAAATAAATGGTTAAGAGTGAACAAAGCTACTACGGAAAAAGAAAAACATGGCATTTTTTAAGCTTTGGCTAGACCCCCCATATATGGGTAGAAATCAAGATGATGCTTGAGGACTAAGTCGATATCATGAGTTTTGGAAGATGCTTAGTTAAATGCACCGTTTTAAGATTTTTCATGATCCAGGCCACTGCATAAGAACATGAAATTAGTGAAGTACTAGCTTGGTTCGAAGACTCTATGAGGATACTGAATTAATATGGTGAAAACAACAAAACCCCTGTTAAGAGGATTTCCACTGGAAAATGGGATCAGAGTTTCCTGTCCAACAATTACCTTTTCCCCATTCCTCTGTAATCGAAGAAAATGACCACACACATGCCCGGCATGCTGGAGCTATATTACCTAATCGGTGTAAGCATCTCATAACATGCATAATGCATTATTGGAGGGTCATAGGAAAAACTCTTCAGTGGCAGTAATTATAAAGAAAAGAATCAGAAATCAAATCACAGACCAAAGTGTTTGGGTCCCATATTCATACTCAGCTTCAAGACAGTGTATCACGGACGGTCCTATCAATTGCCTCGGGAAACGTAATCAACTTCTCTCACTCTTACTCTCCATCACAGACTCACTGCTACCCCTCTGACTATTGCAGCCACTGCATGCTAAATTGGGTCTAACTTTAATTATGGTATAATCATTCAACACCTGATCAAATGGCTATAAAGGCAAGTAACTTTTCAGATGAAGCTCTTTCTTTCTAGATCGTCAATTACCTTCTTATTTTACACATGCAAGAGCTTAGCTTGGTGTTTTTTAATCCCTTCATTCTTTAAAGGTTTTGTTTAATGTACTGAGTACGATTGGAGTTTGAGCTCGAAAGGGTACAAAAGACATACACAAACCTACACATTCCGGTTACAAAGCTGCACAGTATCCCATACAAAATACCTTTTTGATCGCCTGTGTATGTGCGTGCGTGTGTTTGTGTGAGAGGAGTGATTAATTCAAATCTAATGGATGGCCAAGCTTGAGGATGCTAGTAGGATAAAAAAGAGGGTGAGTGAGACCGTAGAGAATAAAGAGGAGAGACGGGTTAGAGAATAAGATGAGATATTCTTTTTAGCCATCATGGTTTTTGGTGTTTTCCTTTGAAACCAAACAAAGAGAAAACCAGATCTCTGTAAGAAAAGTCCGAAATTTTGGAGTGTATTTTTTAGTGGGTTGTTCTTAGGTTGAAGGTTAAGCTGTGTTTTTCTTGTCTTTTCGCAGAATTTACTATGAGATAGTATAGTCAGGATCTGGATACACCAAGCTGTTTGTTTCTGAAGAAAGTCTTGTTGTTATTTTGTTTTTGTACGGTCTTTATCCTTTCTGAAAGCTTGTTCCGTAAGTGTGAAACCAGCTCACTTGGCTCCTTTCAGACCAAAATGATGTCCGGGAATGCTTTTCCGATGCCTTCTTCTTTACCAGCAGGGTTTGCTCAAGAACAGAATGCAAACCCTAACCCTAAACCTAATTCTAATCCGGCTGCCAAGAAGAAGAGAAACTTACCAGGAACACCAGGTAACAGTAAGACCAGTGTTTATTTTCTCCTTTCCTTTGTTTGATACCCTAGTACCCATTTCTTTAGTTCTTTGTTTTTGAAGCTCTCAAGTTTGTAACTTCACTTAATTTTCGATTCAACAGTAACATAATTGTTAGTTTTTTTTCATGACTAAACAGATCCAGATGCAGAGGTTATTGCTCTCTCTCCAAAGACTCTCATGGCTACCAACAGATTCATATGCGAAATATGTAACAAAGGGTTTCAAAGAGACCAAAACTTGCAGCTTCACCGAAGAGGTCACAACCTTCCATGGAAGCTAAGGCAAAGGACCAACAAAGAGGTTAGAAAGAAGGTCTATATATGTCCCGAAAAGACCTGCGTTCACCACGATCCTTCAAGAGCTCTCGGAGACCTCACCGGAATAAAGAAACACTTTAGCAGAAAACATGGAGAGAAGAAGTGGAAGTGTGAGAAGTGCTCAAAGAAGTATGCAGTTCAATCAGATTGGAAAGCTCACTCCAAGACTTGTGGGACTCGAGAGTATAAATGCGATTGTGGGACTTTATTTTCCAGGTATCTATTAGTATATAAACTTTGTTCTTTTCTCATTCCAAATCCTTTTCGATTTTACAATCCTTGGCTCGCAGTAGGAGATAATAAATGCTGACATAGAGGTCTTCATGGCTTTTTGGATTGAAATTAATGCTCAAGTTCATTTAATAGTTCTTAGAAGGAGTAATAATCTGTGCAGTTAGTTCATCAGGTTCTCAGCTTTGTTTCCAATTGTATATTCATACAGGAAAGATAGTTTTATCACCCACAGAGCCTTTTGTGATGCTTTAGCTGAAGAAAGTGCAAGAATCAGTTCTGTAGCAAATCTTAATTTCAGTAATGATGCAGTAAACTTGCATCCTGGATTTCCTATCCGAGGGGTACAAGATGTTTCGACAATTTCCCAATTCGGTGGAAGCTTTAGACCAGATTTTAATGACATAGGAGCTCCTGGAAACTCGCTTACCACAGATCAACAGAAGCCCGGATTGTCACTGTGGGTAAATCAGGCAAATTCACATATTAATCCCGCTGGTCTCATGTCAAGTTCTGATCTTTACGTGTCTTCGAGTTCTAATACTGGTTTGCCTGAGATGGTACAAATGGGATCGGCCAATCTCTACGGTTCATCATCCACCACCAACTATGGGAATTTAAGCTTATCAGGATTGCCTCAGACGTTAAAAGAAGAAGGTGGTAATAAAGGGAATAACAGAGTCGATTTGCTGCCGACTCTCTACTCCGATAACCAAAATAAGCAGTCAAAACCAGCAGCACCATTGTCAGCTACTGCACTTCTCCAAAAAGCAGCCCAAATGGGTTCGACAAGAAGCAACCAAACATTCTTTGGAAGCAATTATGGACTTATGGGCTCTTCTTCTTCTTCTTCCTCGACTCCAAATCTCAACACCACTCTCAATTCTAGCAGCAACGAGCTACAACAGGTTCTTCAGAATGTTAATAAACAAGCAGAGAGTTTAACACCAAGAAGCAGTACTATCGATGCAATGATGGGCACTTCAATAAGTCTCGACCAACTTGTGATGCGAAATACTGGAAAACAAAACGAGCCATCGCAATCCAACCTAGTACAGCCAAATAATCCCAGTCGCATTGAGAACGGTTTAACAAGAGATTTCCTTGGCATGACTAATGAGTCTGATCGTCCATTTTTCTCACCAGAACTAGCCAAGTTCGCTTCGATGAGCTCAGCCATGGGACTTGACCAATACGCTACTAATCATTAAAAACCCCGGTTGCTGCTTATTACACGCACCCTTTCATTCATGTGGTGATCAAATTGTGAAAACAAGCCAAAACGGTAACCAAAACCTGAGTTGGAGCGGATTGAGCTCGGTGGGAATCGGTGTATGCAGAGAAGGACGGCTTGTGAATGGTCAGCGAGAGGTGGGGACCGCCCACCGGAGAAAAGTGGGCCAGTTACATTGTCTGAAATGACTAAACAATGAGAGAACTCCTAGTCCATGCATGTTCTCGTTGTTTTTATTGTTGTTTCGTTTCTCTTGTTGTTTTATCGCCTGTCTGAACACTCTTATCGTATATCTGGGTCTCTGCCCTTTTTGAAATCCAACAAGGCAGAAAGACTGAGCTCTCTCTCACTCTCTCTTTCTTTTTCTCTATGGTTGACTCATCGTCAAACTAATCCTGCTGTCTTGTCAACCTTGGTGGGTATTTCCTAGAAATAAACAATGAAGAAGCATGACATTGGTCTTCTGTAAAACCGACCCTAATACTATAAGAACAATAATTTCAAGATAAGTATACAATAATGGGTCATCGGCATGCAAGTTGAGCCATTAGGTTTTTTAATTTACTTTTCACGTGTCAATCAATGTTTGTTTATTCAACATTAGGCCTTAAAGTTCCATTTTTGGCTTAAGTCAAATTATATTTATTTTTATATCAATCTACTTTCTCATAGCAATTTAAACTAGAAGATTCATCCTCCCCTTTAGTAGTGTGATATTTATTAAAGACTAATGTTATATAGGTACTAGGCTTTTGCTACCAATTTATTAAAAAATTAATGTGGACCAACAACTTTCCACTGCACCTTAATTATAAGTTTAGTCAATATTTTAAAATTAAACCGAAAGTTAAACCAATAAAACAAAAGAGTTAAGGTTTAAAAAGTTCAAATGATATTAGACTATTATAAAATTAATTAAAGATTGAATAAAATTAAAAATTTTGAAATGTAATTGAAGAATACCGTCCTTAACAATCTAAGAATCTAAAATTTAATTGAAAATTTTGTTAAATAAAAATTAACTTATTTACTTTGTTTTATAAAAATTGATTAATTTACGAAACTAAATTAAGATTTTTACGGTTAAATTGGTTGGATTTTTTAATCATTAAGTTTAGTAATAACCAATTAAATGTTGTCACTTTTTTTCGAATTTTTAAAAAGAAATATGATGATATTTTTAGATATTAATATAACGAATTTCCCCAGACTTTATGATTTGTAAATTAAGAAGTGTTGAATTTTATATGTTGTCTTTTGCACTACTTGATCATCCATTGGTATGACCAACTCGAGGAACTTTGAGAATAACGTTTTATATCCGGAACTTCCAATAAAGTACTGAAAGCCTGCAGGCAAGTGAGGGCATCGAGTAGAAAACAAGAAGCAAGTCTCCCAGAAAAGTTTTGATGGACTTGCTCAAATTCTGTATTTAAAAAATGAAGCATTAACATATATATGTTCAACTCCAAATTCAGATAATATGTTATTCATTCAAACACTTCCCACCAGTTTCTTACATGTCGTTTTACAGTATATTCAAAGTTCTGGTAATAACTTGTGAACTATCAGGGAATGTCTGTGGATCCAATGCTTCGATATGGGAAGCTTCAGTAGACGCCATTTTGGATTATTTTCTTTAACTACCTCCACCTACCTAGTACATGTTAGGTGAACGCTATAAATGGTCTAAATCGTTGCAAACCAATCTTAATTAGAATAATGGTCAAATTGAGTTGACCCTGAGATTCCAATTACTGATTGTATTACGCGGCTTTTTTAATAGTAAAATTTTGTAATTATTAACTTTTAAAATATATATTAAATAAAATATTAAGAATATATAATAATTCGTTAATTATGTGCGCTAAATAAATTATTTAATACTAATTTAAAATTAGTTGAATTCAATTTAATTAATTAATAATAAAATTTAATATACAATACACCTAAACCAACTATTTTATGATATGGTAATGTTAACGATCAGACCATTCTTTTCTACTTTTGCAATCAAATTCGAGACTCCCCGTGAAAACTTTCCAAGACATAAAACATGGAGCCAAGAGAAGTCATACTCTGACTACAGTTTCTAAGAGGACCCTTATTTTTGGGCACACCTCCAAGTGTAAGGCACTGTTAAACACCTAACCACCCTCGTTGCTGCGTCATATATAAAAGTTTTGACTTTCCAATGACCCTTTTGTTGCTTTCTTTTATAGAGATTGTGTATGGAGATGAGATTAAAAAAATGTTGGGGAAACAGTATTGCTGTAATCTAGGAAGTTCCTCGGATTAAAAAGCTGAACGTTTTGGTAATGAGTATTGCCTTTTTATTGGAACTTGGCACGACCAGCTCTTTTTGAGACCTGGGTTAGGGTTACATTCTTGGACTTCCAACTTGTTTCCTGAAACAATTCTCTCGTTCTTTGCAAGATATATGTTACAGCAATGTCAAACAAGTTTCAGACCACGATTGTTGCTCTACATAGGATTCTATGATGATTCTAATAGTAAAGTCTCATCATTATTTATATTAGGATGGGCTTCTCTATAACTCCTTTCATTTAAAAAAACTATGCATTTCTATCTTATACTTTGTCTTTTTCACTTCAACTAAATAACACAAACACGTTCTATAAGAATTGGAAATTGGGTGATTTAGGCTTATATTATGATTGTGTTTTATATAAATAACCCAACTCTTCAAACCATGTTGTTCTTGTTTTCACCGGACATATAATTCATTGAAATCGTCCAAAGTTCATGTATCAAACAACATATGATTTGTTCTTAAACATTAACATATAAAATGGAGAATGTCACTTGTCAAGCATTGTTTAATTTCTTACTTAACACTTCCCCAATCACTATTTTGCTGGGAAATGGAAAGCAGAAACTCATTCGTTATTCCATAAGCATAAGTTTTTACGCAGTTAATGATCTTCGTTGTCCATTTGTGTTTTTGTAAAATTATCTCTCTTACAAAGTTTGTGTTAGTTGGCATGGATACACTTCCCGTTAGAATGTATTCTCGATTAGTTGAATCAAGTTTGTTGTCTTAGTTTAAGTCATGGATTCATCAGATACTTCACTTAAAATATATATGTAATCCACCATTATTGTAATTAAAGCTTCTTTATTATCTATATACAATTACGAGCGTGATGATTATTTTAGTTAGTTAGGGGGTTTTAAGGAATTGGTTTACATTAGGTCTATTTATATATATGATGATTTTACCAAAAGCAAATTATGATTTTGAATTGAAACACTTAGTTTAATATGATAATAAATTGGGTACTTTAATAAATTTCTATTTTTACGTAATAGTACTAATAAATAAAATAATTGATTTTTCCTTTTATTATCATTCATACTTTATGAATAATTAATAATTAACTTAATCATTTTTACTGTTAATAATATTATTTTATTTAATATTTTCATATTTACATATTGTGAAATTACAAATGATTTTATTAATATTTACTAATACATTAATCAATTTAATATGGAGATAAATTATTAATTTTATTACAATTTTATTCCATTGTTTAATAATTTAAGGACTAAGATTATCACCCTAGACTCCACACCTCGGTGGGGTTTCAACTGAGTATTGATGATGATGATAAATAAATAAGATTATCAATTTTAGTTATGATTTATTTTCTATAAGTAAATAATAATAATTTGATTATTTTGTTATTGTTAATAAAATTTATAAACTTTAGTTTTCATTAATTTACCATGTTTATATTAATTATATTAAATAATATAATACAATTAATATATAGTAAAATTTTATTTTATCAATAATTAATGAACACTCTATATCATATTTATTAATAGTTATAATATATTTACTAGTTTTATATAATAGTAAATTATATATTTATGAAAATTTTATTTATTATCTAATAATAGTAATAACAAGTTAGAAGATTAATTTTTTATATTTATTATAGTTTATAATATTGTTTATTTTTATTGTTAATTTATAATTATTAATTAGTTTTTCTTATCTTATCAATTGCTATACACATTACTAATGATGATACTTTTTACCTATAATATAGGTTTGTTGAACTTAATATCAATGTTGTTTAATTTTTATATTTTATCGATTTACTATACTTAATACTAGTGCTGGTTAATTTTTCTTTTATATCGACTTGCAAGACTCATCATAAGTACTAACTAATTTTGTCATTAATTTTGTAGATTCAATCCTACTATTGAATATTTATTACTATTAGTATATTATTTGTAAATTTATAATTTATAAATATATGGAATAATTATTTATAAAGTAAAATAAGCATAATAATTATAAAAAAGGTAACACTTTAAGTCCATATTGGTCCAACAATGACTCCAAATTTAACTTAAGAGAACCACAAGGTCAAAAATAGCTAGCTAAAAATTAAATTAATATTCTTTTCTATAAGCTTATGAAAGCTTTCATCTATCCTTTTCTTTCTGATTTGAGATTGTAAATTTGTAATACTCTTCTTCCATTTGAGATCTTACAATCTCTCTCTTTAAGCCCTCGCTATAAGTCTATACTAGTCTGACAAGGATTCCAAACTGAACTTAAGATAACCACAAGGTCATGAATAGCTAACTATAAATTTAATTAATAGTCTTTTTAATAGGCTTATAAAAACTTTCATATATCCTCTTTTGTCTGATATGAGATTGTGATACTCTTCTCTCATTTGAGATCTTACAATCTCCCTCTTTGAACTCTTGATATCCTTATCAAGGTTCAATCACAACTCTTATTCTCCCCTGCTCTTTGATATTAAATCAGACTAAAAGCCTACTATAAGCACTATCTATTATTCACGATCTTATAAGTTTTACAGATAAACTTTGTTTTAATGTGAGAGAATGTGAGACATTAAAATTTTAAATGATTGATATTTATGATTTAATGGAATTAAAAGCTTAAAAATATTTTTAATGTTGTTGGATATTAATATTAGATGCTTAGAAGGTTTATAATCAACTAGTTATGGTGATAACATTTAAAAAAAGAAAGAAAATTTTGATGAAAAGGCATATTACTTTAATTTGTTGTCACCACTGAACATTATTCCACATTTTAGGCATCACTGTTCACTAAAAAAGATTGATATGATTCAAAAAGTTGTTAAAATTTAAAAGCAATATATACATTTTATAACAAGACATCAAGACTAGATATTAAACTCAAATAAGTGTAAAGAGAGTGGTTCAAATAGGAGAATTTGGTAAACTCAAGTTGTTGACATCTTGGACTTTTTCCACATAAGTTGGGAGCCTAAAAATCCCAACAAATCTCCCCTCTCCCGACTTTGAGGAGGAACTTTTCATCCTGGCAAGTGAGCAACATATTTCAAACTTCCATCTTGCGAGTGACTTGTTCAACATATCAGCACTATTATCATCTGTATGTATCTTCTTGAGTTCAATCAACTTCTCATCCAACACATCATGTATCCAATGATACCTCACATCAATATGCTTAGACTTGGAATGAAAAGTTGGATGTTTTCTAAGATGAATCGCACCTTGAGTATCATAAAGCAACACATATCTCTCTTGAGAGCAACCAAGTTCCCTTAGAAACTTCCTCAACCACAACAACTCCTTGTATGCTTCAGGAGTTGCAATATACTCTGCTTCAGTGGTTGACGATGCAACATATTTTTGCAACTTAAATTGCAATGAAATAGCTCCCCTGCAAAGGTAATCAAGTAACTAGATCTCATTATATCAACATCTCCAGTCATATCAGCATCAGTATAACTAATGAGAACTAACTTTCCACCTCCAAAACAAAGCTTCAAGCTCGAAGTACCAAAGAGATATCTCAAAAACCACTTCACTGTATTCCAATGTTCTATCCTAGGTTTTGAGAGAAACCGACTCACGGTACCAACCGCATAAGCTATATCAGGTCTTGTGCAAATCATTGCATACATCAGACTACCAACAATAGATGAATAAGGAACCTTCATCATGTCTTCTTCTCTTCATCAATAGAGGGACTCTACTTAATGCGTTGTAAGAGGAGTGCTAACCTTTTTAGCCTTCTCCATCTGAAATCTTTAAAGAACCTTTTATCTTTAAAGCACCGTTTCAATGTGCTTCTCTTGTCATAACCAAAGTTTTATTGTTTTTCTCTCATGCAAAATTATTATACCAAGAATTTGCTTTGTTGGTCCCAAAACCTTTATAAAGAATTACTTGCTCAATTCTTGCTTGAATCTAGCAATTCTAGAAGCACTTTGACCAAAAATAAACATGTCATCAATATAAAGCAACAAAATAATGAAATCATTATTTGTAAACCTTTGTACAAACACACAATGATTAGTAGTGGTCTTTTTGTAGCCTTGTTGCGTAACAAACTCAAACTTTTTATACCACTATCTCAGAGCTTGTTTCAAGCCATACAAGCTCTTCTTCAACTTGCACACATAATCCTCTTTACCTTTTACCCAAAATCCTTCAGGTTGGTTTATATAAATTTCTTCATCCAAATCACCATGAAGAAATGCAGTCTTTATATCCACTTGCTCAATCTTTAAGCTAAGGCTTACAGCTAACCCCAACACAGTACGTATTGAAGACATATTAACCACAGGTGAAAAGCTATCTTCAAATTTAACTCCTCTATTTTGACTGAAACCTTTAACAACCAACCTTGCTTTGTATCTTGGTTTTTAGGAATTCTCCTCCTATTTCAGTCTATAAATCCACTTATTCTTTAAAGTATTTTTACCTTTTGGTAACTTCACCAACTCAAAGGTTTTATTATCTTATAAAGGCTTCATCTCATCCTCTACAGCATAAATCCATTGTTGATTATCTACACTTTCCATTGCTTCTTTAAAGCATTCAGGCTCTCCCTCATCAATGAAGAGCACATACTCATCTAAAGAATATCTGGTAGACTGTTGTCTAACTCTTGTAGATGCTCTAAGTGTGGCTTCTTGT